>JAGPOW010003364.1:28591359-28601653 GCA_030014935.1 Caiman crocodilus | reverse complement strand
TGGTGGCTGCCTATAAGCTGCTGAGGGGCGATCAGCAGGAAGTAGGGCAGGCTCTTTTTTCCCCGGGCACCACCAGGGGTAACTAGGACCAATGGTCACAAGTTACTGGAGAGCAGGTTCAGGTTGGGCATTAGGAGGCACTGCTTCACGGTTAGGGTGGCAAGGATGTGGAACCAGCTTCCTAGGGAAGTGGTTCTCGCTCCTACCTTGGGCGTCTTTAAGAGTAGATTGGATAGGTACTTGGCTGAGGTCCTGTGTCCCTGGCACTCGTTCCTGCCATTGGCGGCGGTCAGACTAGATGGCCTGCTCTAGGCCCCTTCTGACCCTAGGCACTATGATACTACTCCCCACAACTTGGTGTCATCTGTGAACTTGCTGAGGGTGCAATCCAACACATCTACCAGATCATTAATCAAGATATTGAACAAAACTTACCTTAGGACCATCCCTGGGGGCACGCCACTTGATACTGGCTGCCAGTTAGACATTGAGCTATTGGTTACCACCCATTGAGCCCAACAATCCAGCCAGCTTTCTATCCGCCTTACAGTCCATTCATCCAACCTGTACTTCCTCAGCTTGCTTTCAAGAACGCTGTGGGAGATGGCATCAAAAGCCTTGCTAAAGTCAAGGTATGTTATGTCACTCCGTCCACAGAGCCAGTTCTCATCATAAAAGGCAGTCAGTAGAGGTGTGTGATATGGGTCGTATTTGATTTGGATTTGGCCCGAGTCAGGGACAGTGATTTGATTTGTTGATTTCGATCACTGTCCCCAGTTCAGTTTGGCCAAATCTGAATCTGAAGATTCAGCGCTGATTCAGAGAATCAGCAACTTGACCATAGACACAGCTTTAAATGTCTTTTCTACATACCTCGAGGTGCAGCTCATGAATGCTGCGATGCTGGGGTGGATAGAGCATCCCACAGGAGCATGGGGGGCCCCACTGTGCTCAGCAGCAAACCTGGAAGTGTACTGGAAGTACTTCCGGTCCGCTTCTGGGTCTGCTGCGTAGTGTGCTGGGGCCCCCGCACGGTCCCCCGGCTCAGCAGTTGGCCATGAGGGAACCCTGGGTGCTGTCCCAGATCCAGGAACTGCCAGTTGTTGAGCTGGAGGAGTGCGGGAGGTCCTCCCCACTCCTGCTCCCCGGTGGATCTGGAAATGGACTGGAAGTGCTTCTGGTCTATTTCCGAGTCTGCTGCTGAGCGTGCTGAGGAGCCCCCCATGCTCCTGTGGGACACTCTGTCAGCCCCACTATTGCAGCATTCACCAGTTGCCTGGTACCTTGAGGTATGCAGAAAAAACATTTAAAGCTGTGTCTATGTCTGAATTGCCGAATCTTTCCAAATCAATTTGGGAGGTTCCAATTCAATTAGGAGAGATTAAAGGGTCTCCTGATTTGATTCATATTTGGAGATTTGGCCACTGAATTGGGCTGAATCTCTGCCATATTGAATTGGGGACTGAAGCTTTGCACAGCCCTAGCAGTCAGGTTGGTCAGGCATGACTTGCCCTTGGTGAATTCATGCCAACTTTTCCTAATCACCTTCTTCTTCTTCAAATATTTAGGAATGGATTCTTTGAGAACCTGCTTCATGATTTTTCTGGGGACTGAAGTGGGACTGACTGGTCTGTCGTTCCCTGGATCCTGCTTCTTCCTCATCTTAAAAATGGGCACTATATTTGTCCTTCTCCAATTGTCTTGGACCTTCTCCTCATTATCATGAATTTTCAAAGATAATGGCCAGTGGCTCTGCAATCGTGTTAGCCAATTCTCTAAGCACCCTTGCATGCATTTCATCTGGCCCCATGAACTTGTACATGTCCAGCTTTTCTTAATAGTCTGTAACTCAGGGGCAGGCAAAATACAGCTCATGAGCTGGTTGCCCCTGCAATGCTCCACATGGGGCTGAGCCCCACCTGCTCCCATCTGTACAGCCTGCATCTACACGTCCCCCAGCCCCAACCCCAGCCAGTGTGCAGCTTCTGGTGGGGATTTTCCAAGTGCAGCTGCAGCCAGCCAGATGTTCCTCTGCTCCCCTCGCCTCCAGAAGGAGCAGCTGGGCTGAGTCTTCCCATCCCCCTCTCCCTGCCCAAAGCGGTGCAGCAAGGGGCAGGAGTGGGAGGAGGAATGGCCACTGGAGGCAAGGGGAGCACAGCAGCACTCAGCTGGCTGCAGCTGCACTGGGAACAGGCTCACTGGAAGCTGTGCATGCTGGTGAGGGCCAGCAGGGCTGTCCTGCTCCCCTTGGCTCCAGCTGCAGCTCCTGCTTTTGCTGTGTCACTCCAGGTGGGTGGGTGGGGGGAAGCTTCAGTGGGAGGCTCCTGCACAGGGCATGGAGATCCAGCTCCAACTCATGGCTACCTTCTACCTGTGCTGCTTTCCCGCGGGGGCTGCTCACGAAGTTGGGTGGATGAAGTGGGTGGAAGGTGCCTGGGAGCTGGAGCCAGAGCTTCATGCACTGGGCAGAATCTTCCTGCCTGCCCACCCAAAGTAGCATGGCATGGCAGGAGCAGGTGTAGGAGTAGTGGCAGCAGCAGCTGCAGCTGGAGGAGAGGAAAGCAGAGCAACCCCGCCAGTCCTGACCAGTATGCAGCCTGGTCCGGCCTGGCACAGCGCAGTTCTGGCTATAAGGCTGGGGACTGCATGGCGTGGCACGGGGTCAGCCTGGCTTGGCCTGTCTTCCTCCATGCTGAAATGGTTTTCCCCATGTGCCAGCTGGAGGGAAAGAAACACATCTTGTATTCAAGTAAGTATTGTTTTACCATTCAAGTAAAAATGTGTTTAAGTTTGTATTAATAAATAGCACCTTGTATATACTGGGAGGGTACAGTTATTTGGCCAGCTCAAACTAGCCTTTCTTTGCTATGCTGTAAGTTATTGAGTAGTTTTGCAAGTATGAATCTACTCACTTGTGTGTTGTACAAACACTTGCCACATAGTTAAAGCAGTATTATTAAATAAGGGTTTTTCATAACATATAATGAAACTTCTCACGTTGGTAATGCCATACAAGTACATTAGCTTGTACAGGATCATTGCCTGTGACAGATTGCTAGGATACATGGTCTGATTCATTGATACCTGCAGTATTTAATAGTCAATTTTTTTTTTCCAGAATTCTCAGTTCTCTAGCAGTGTTAGGATTTCAGCTTGTCATCCCACAGGGCTCAATTGAACACAGAAAGGTAAGCTACAGAATTACAAATTTTGTATAACTAAGATAAAAAATAAGTTATAACAAGTAATAGATACAATATTGTCATTTCCATGGTCAGGTTTTAATGAGAAAGATGGGAGACTATTGAGGCCTTTCTTATAGTGTTGGAATTCTATACTGCCAGGTCCAGTTTTGGCTTCGAGTTCCTGGTCCGGTCAGAGTGACTAGTGCCATTCAACAGCAACCTTTATGAGGTGGTATTGGTTACACTTTGCAGGGATTTATATTCACTCTACATACTCAAAGAAGTGGCCTTTGAAAGTGGCTTAAAGTGAGGAACGTCTCTACTACAGCAATCTATCCTGTTCCCTGGGAGAGTTAGTTCACTGGGAACATTTCAAACTTCAGTTGGCTTTAGTAGCAATAATTTACTAGTTTACTGGAATTCAAATTTTGATTTTTGTTTTGCCATTGTAAGAAACTAATTGTGCAGATTTGATCACTTTCTTGGAGTATGAATTTGGTTGCTCTGTGCAACTACTAGTTAATGATTTTGTTACTCATTAAATTATATCAAATTTAGATGAAACACAAAGAGGAGAGCCCATTGTGACTCTGGGAAAACTGGGTATGTTGGAGTTGGGCCCTTATTCTTTATGATATCCTAGAGGTGGTAACATTAACTTTTAAATAATTCCATCTGTGAGTTACTGAAAAGCTTTATAGTAGAAGAACAGCAGAAACACTGAACCTAGAGTACAAGGTAGTGATAAGATATTGATTAACTTAGTTAAAACAGACTTGCCATGGTTAAATGCTTATAAATTGGAGGAATGATTTGGTGCAAATGACAAGGGAATAATTAACATTGTATTTGCAGCTAGTTTTATTGTTAAAAACAAGTAGAGAATATTTTCGTGAATGACCATAAAAACCAACCTATTCAGGCTACTTACTCAGGCTAAGGCGGAGTAAAGTGATAAGCCTTGGAGCATGCCTTAGAGGTCAATACACTTCACATCAGTACCTTGAATTGTACTAAGAACCGGTTTGGTAGCTTTTTAAAATCTTTTCTTGGTGTCAGACACGGTCTTATCACGTTATCCAAGTACATTATAACTGTTAAATATACCAAATAGCCTAATCCTCACAAATTAAACATTTCCTATAGAGAGTACATACATCTTTTAAATAAATATGCTAGCTTTGTGTAAAAATTAAAATTAAGTTGTATAAAATTTTGAGGGGGAGGGTGTTGTTATTTTATTTTCCCTGAAGCCAATGAGATTCATGGCAAGTTTGCTATATGAGGGAGGGAAGTTCGAAAGCTGTCGATTAGCCATCTCAGTGAATCTGATTTCAGCTTTCATGATATGTTGCTGAAAAATCCATTACTCTTGAAGAACACAGCTGTCATGTTCAACTCCTTGGGGGATCCTGTGGAGTCTAGGTGTAATACAAGTTCAGTGAAGTCCAGACTGCAACTTTTTGGCCTGGGAAAACTACCTAATAGTTTGATCCAAAGAACAAGCACCATGCAGCATGTTGCTTATTAAATAACTTTATTGCTGTGTGCCTTTTGTTTGAATATTGTATGATTGAGACAGGCATGGCAGCAGCTGGTGCTGGTCTGTTTTCAGCTGCCTGCTGCTACTTAGCCTTTCTGTTTTGTTATGCTGCCAGTGGCATAATTAAGCTTCTAAATGGACTTAAAAAAAAGCTATTAAGTAAAATAGGGTAACTGAAAGAAAGAGCTGTGTCATTCTAGTAAGTTCTCAAACTAAGCGTAATAACATCAAATTAATTCTGGGTTAGTTGAATAAGAAATGCAATAAGTCTGGGCCTTCATATGTATTAGTTGAAAAAGGCTAAAAGTCTGGCATTAAGGGACATTTTTTTCAGTTTCTAGGAAACACCATTGGTGACCACTTTGAAACTGTTCATTCTTTTGTAGACAAGAGAGATGGAGACTTCCCCAGTGAAGGTTCCACAGATTCAAAGTCTATCTGTTACTACTCCCAGTCCTTTTTGTGTCAAAGTTAGCTTACACCAGAGGTACATACTTATTAAACTTCCCCAAATCTCTGACTTACAAGTCAACCACTAGACAAAAAAAGCTGCTGTTAGCTCCTAACACTAAGACAGACATCTTTCTAATTGAGTGTCAGCTCTTGGCTTTGTAAATCAGGGAAGAGTTCCTGTTTTGTTTGTACTGAGACTCGGGCGCATGCTTGCTGTGGCAGTAACTTTTCTCCTGTTAGTGGCTCCTCTCTGTTTTTGTACTAACCCCCTTTTACTGAGTTTGGAAAGAGCTGTAGATCAGCAGAGAGGAAGTTCAGTCCTTGGTGGGTGAGCCTTCCTGCTTTGAAACAGTAGCTCAATTTAACGTTGGAATGAACAATACTACTTAACATTGTTTGATATCTTTCATAGATCCTTATGTAAGGCTCTGCAAAATTAAAAATAACAGACCAGCAGTCAGTGCATTCTATGGAAAATGAGTGATCTGAGCCAATCTCCATGAATAACAAGTATTATTTAGATGCGGCCCTTACTCGTATGCTTATCTTAGAGGTTAATGTTGTGCATATACACAAGTCTTTGCATTATTTTTGTTGTAGCATGTGGTTCTGGAAAATACTCTGATTCTTTTCTCTGCACCTTGCAGAGTTGGCTTATTTATTTATTTTTTATTGTGAAAGCTACAGACAGGAAGTACAGTTATATTACTGACCTTGAATTGTTGGCTGAATGTTCCACTAAAATATTTCTAAACAGTACAATTATTTTTTTATTTGGAGGTGTTTTTGGAAACAATTGGTGGGAAAGCACTTGTAATGTCTTTAGACAACCAAAGCAGAAATGAGACCATGTTTCTTAAGTTTAGGAAAAAGGACTTTTTTTGTTGATGGGTTGTCCACTCCCCCACTTCCCCCCACACCTCCCATTAAAAGGGTCTTATTAATGATTTCTGTTCTTTGTTTCCTCTTTTAAAAAAGTGTATAAAGGTTATCAGGGGTAGAAATGCCTTTGCCTTCAAGGCATCCTGGAATAGGTTACTGTTTTAAGATCATATCTTACATCAGCTTGTTTGGAAGTTGCTTTTAAATACAAGTCCACTTATTTTTCTGATGTTAGGTTTTTACTTAGTTTGAGATACTGACTTGGGTATAATTCTAATAGGATATGACCCATTGGCTGTGTTTTGCATTTTGTGTTTAGGACTTTCAGTGTCAGTGAAGAAATGTAGGCTTTCTTTATCCCAACATATTGGAAGAAATATTTTAGGAGAAAAAGTAAACTTGCCTTTAGCAATTTCTGCAAGAGCTGAGTTCAGTGGATTCCTTTCCTCAAAAATGTAGAAATAAATTGATTTCTGGCACGACAACCTAAGTTTAGTTAGATAGGAAAATTAGCCAAATGGCTTACACAGTGGAGAAACGCAAATGGAAAAAGACTGTGGAGATGACAGCACCAGTTGGGAGAGTTTATTTTTCTTGTTTGCTGTTTCTTCTTCAGCACATTTGCTGCTTTCTGGAGCAATTGAAATTCAATATGACCTTTTCGCAACTTAGTTCCTTCTTTTTGCATTGAATATCATAGGATTTGACTTTTACAGAAATACGTTGTACAGTTATTATTCGGATAATACTTGGTGAGAAATGCTTTGTTTTTTTTGCTGGCTAATATATTTAATTTTGGAATTGATGATATGGAAATGGAAGTGTTTGAAGCTCAAGCTTGTCAATTGCAGAGAACAATGGGACTGTACCAAAATGTCTAGCGTCAGAAAAACTATTAAATACTGAACATTACATAGTTTTTTCCTCTGGACATTTGAATCTGACAGGTATCATTGAACTTATGGGCACAAGTCTGAAAATGAAGAGTATCTTTGTGTGGTTCCTGAGAACAATAACAGCAGAGCTATTTGCAATGTTCTGTACCTGTAATGCAGAACTACCAAAAAAACCCTGTTTTGCATTTTTATTTCATTTTGGAGATGCTGTGCTTTTGAAAAGCAGTTTCATTTGGTGGCCTTTAGTGTACAGGCAGTCCTTGAGTTACAACGTTTATAAATTGACACCCAGTTTCAACTTTCTGACGTCAGTTTCCACTTTATAATGCTTGATCTGATGTGACGCTGCACCAGTGAACACGGTTGCTGCATCGCCCATTTCCCTGGAGAGCATCTGTTCAAACTTCCTTGGATGCTTTCTTTAAGAAAGCAGACAAGACTCCAGAAAAACCTGCAGCCAAGATTCCTGAGACACGTCCAAGAACTCTTCAGAAAGTCCAGCAAAGTCACTTAAAGAAGTCCTTCCAAATCAATATGATTGCTATTTACAAGATAAATACTCTAATGTAGCTATATTACTCATCTGAAAATTGATTGAGTAAAAAATTCTGGGGTATTTTTGGTGAGAATAGGGTTTTTGAGCCTTGGTTCAGGAACCAATCCCTCATTTATAACATTGTTTCCTATGGGAAAATCAGTTCTGAGTTGCAATGTTTTGACTTAAGATGCAGTTTTCAGGAACCAATTGGGTCGTAAGTCCACGGACCGCCTGTATTCATTTCTTATTTTTTATGATGCATAATCTCTATTTATAGTGTCATCATAAAGTTAGGCTAACTTCTAATGCTGGTAAACAAAGATGAGTTGTGGGTTGATAACAGAATATTTAATTGTCTTTCGTGCTACTCGTACTCAGGAAAGATCAAATAAGCTTTCAATGTCTTGTCTGAAGTCTATCCCTAATATTGTTTTCAGTCTTGAAGATTTGCGTGACCCCTTCACTGCACATTTTATTGTTGCTTTACAGTTACTTTTTTCATTCAGTTGTCCCCTTGTTCCTTGTAAGCAAATACATTTCCAATGTATTTTTCCTGTGCATTTATCTACTTTATTTTTTGGTGGTGAGTTCACCAATTTTATCCTACCATACCTTGATAGTAAGCTGTGTTGTCATAGTCCTGCTTTGCTCCTTTACATATCACAGTTGCATTTTTCATGTCCTATACTATTAAGAGTTAACCTGCTGTCATCTCTGGATATAAACAACAAAATACTTTTCTATAACATTAATGGAAATTGTAAGAAATGACACTGGAGCCTGTGACATTGCTATGTAAATACATACCAGTGTAATGGAAAACAACTTTAATCCAAGAAAAATGCAATACTGTTTGCAAAATATTTCAAATAAGTCTACAAATCCAATTTAGACAGAGTAGTGATATTGTAGCATAAAGCTCTTTCCTCAAGAACCAGATGTGGCAGGGGTAAGAAGTCAGGTTTACTTTCTCTTTACAACTAGATATTGGCACAACTTTGAATTTCATGAAGTACTAGTACAGTAGGACTTCTGATCAGTTAGATGTCTAAGTGTCATTGATTTCAAAATTACAGGTATAAACATGGGTGCTGGGTGAAGAAAGTTCTCAGAATCTGGCTTCAGTGTTACCCTTTACAAAGTCTAGGTTTTGTCTTTAGGGAGGAGAAAAGAATGAGACCTTTTTCTTTTTTTATTACCAGGAGATAATAGAATCCTGGTTTCTTTAAAGCATCATATTTACTTGAATCCAAGATGAGGTTCTTTTTATGAGTTTGAGTACAAGGCAGGGGGACAGGCAGGTCATCTGGGTCAGGGCCAGAGTCAGAGCTGCAGCAGCTGCCCACTCCCTCCTCTGCCCCTCACCTGCCCCCTGCAGTCCCTGGCTTTCCCCACTGCTACTACCTGCTCCCTCCCCCTGCCACTTGCTGTCATTTGCAATTCTGTCTCCATTCCGTCCCAGGGCATGGAGCACGTAGAAGCCCCTGCCTGGCTGTGCAGCAGTGCTGCTGTTGGTGGCAGCGCCAGCCCTGGAATGCTGCTGCGTGGCTGGAGAGGCACCAGATCTTCCATGTGCTCCATGCCCCAAGAAGAAATGGAGCTGGAATGGCACCTGACAGTAAGTGGATGGGGAAGGGGGCAGAGGCGGCAGGGAGCAGGTGGGGAGCAGGGTAGAGGCTGTGGAGGTCAGGGGGTGCAGGTAGCAGGGAGTATAGGCACTGCAGGGGGGTGCAGGCTGCAGAGAGAATGTGTGTGTGTGTGGGGGGGCACAATGCATCCTCCACTGCATGATCTTTTGCTGCCGCTTTCCGTGTTGCCGCAGTGGAGCGAGGGATGAATTTAAGATGTCCCTCTGATTAATTAGCTACTTTACACGGAAAACTATAACAAATTTATACATTTTCCATTTATAGATTCTAATTATTGGGGGATTATCTTAAATTTGAAGACATCTTGGCTTTGGGTAAATGTGTTAAATTGATTTTATATATGATGTTACTGGCCAACAAAGTAATAAGTATGTTGCCATATGTGAGTGTTTGCCCTAGTGTCAAATGTAGTAATGTCAGCACAAGACCAACTATGAAAACTGGTTGGATGCACTTTTGGGAACGTGCAATGCTGCCACGTAAGTGATTAGAGATTGCAGCCCTGTTACTTCATGCTTTGCCAACACGACTGTTATAGATGAGCATTTTATACTGTCTTTTTTGTGTGTCTAGCCTCTAAAGGGAGCAGTGTGTGTTGCTGGCATGCAACTCGTACTGGCTAGAGGTTGAGTCATTCTGAAACCTAGGCCTTTCTATGGACATAAGAATAAAAAAAAAAGAAATAAAATTCAGCATTAAGAAGATTCATGAAACAACAAGATGTGCTCAAAGGACTTGTTTCCCTTCCAGGGAAAAATTAATGCTAATAGCAGCATGCTTTTACTATTGCATTGGAGCAGACCTATCACACCTCTGTCCCCATAAGAGTCTTACATGTGGTGTGTTACATCTCTAAATTTTTTAAGCTCCAGCCTCAAAGGATTATTGACAGTAAGAGAGGCACAGTGATTTGAACCAGCTCAGCATTTGGCCAGTATTTTTTTAGTGAAACAGATAAAATGTCAGGACTCTTTCATTCACATTGTAATGAGAAGGCCCTGTGTGTTCCTCAAATGAGCTTTAGTTGGCTTAATCTTGTTTGTTTTTCTTTTAGTTTTTTGCCAGCCTTAAACTAGGAAGAAAGAAATACCCTAACCACCATAATTCACTGTCAGGCATCTAGCAAACATTTAAAAAAAAAAAAAAAA
>JAGPOW010003364.1:28570971-28587285 GCA_030014935.1 Caiman crocodilus | reverse complement strand
CGCCCACCCTTCGTGAACGCCCATGTCCTCAACCCTACAGTCCCTCAGCGCCTCGTCGACTAGCGTCCTGAGCTCCCTGAAATTGGCCCTTTTGAAGTCGGGGACCCTAGTCCTAGTGTGGGCCCTAGCTACACTGCGCCAGACAGCAAATTCAATCAGGCAATGGTCGCTGTCACCCAGGGAGTCTTGTACCCTGAGCCCTGCAACCAGATCGTCCCCCGAAACCAGGACCTGATCCCACCAAACCCTCCTGGACCCCAGCAACATCCCATGGACTCTCCCATTCCCCTTTGCAGAACCCACTAGACCTCGCAATCCCTCCTGTGGATCGTGCCTGCCCTGCTGTGGACCGTGTTAGTCCTGCTGATTCCCCTGATCCCTCCCTGCAGACCCCATTTGCCTGCCCCAACCCCACCACAGACTCCTGACTCCCCCCACAGTCCAGGACCCTGCTTATCCCTTTATTTCCCCAACTGCCCCCGGTAGTCCATTACCCCCCCCCCCGCCTTTCTGACTTATTTTAGTTTAGGTGGCCATTTTTAACTTGATCTAACCTCCTAGAATGTATGTACCCAGGCATGGTGTATTATCATGCAAGTTGTTTCACATGAGTACTAGTAAAATGTTTATACCATCTATTGGTGCATTTGGTAAATGCCACTTGTTTTACAAGAGCCTGGTTTACAAGACTAAATCTTGCGTGAAACAAGTTGGGTATTTTTTGGTATTGCTAATATTTCTTTGCTTAAATAGCTAGTTACTCAAACTTGAGAGGAAGAAAGTGAGTAAAATGAACAAAACTGTATTGTAACTGGGTGCATGGCTCAGGGGCTGCAGCTCAGCGGTTGAAAGAGGATTGCCTGCCTGTCTGTGATGGCTGTGCCAGCTGATGGGGATGGTTGGATGGTCCCTGAGGAAGTTAAAAGACCCCAGAGAAGGGAGAGAGAAGGAAGGTGGAGCTGTTGAGGAGGCATCACAGAGCCAGGGTTACTCAAGGTCTGGAAAAGGAGTGCAGAGTTTGATTTAATTACTTATTGTTTATGTACTTGCTTGTTTATACTTTATGTTGTTTCCTATGGGGACAAGTTTGCCTCAAGGAAAATAAAAACTGTATTGTGAAAGTGACAGCCTGCTACATATACTTTATGGCAAAATTATTCAGAATTTTGGGGGAAGATATCTGGAAATTCTGGATCTGGTTTATTTGAATTAAAACATGCATATTCATAGCAATAACAGATTACATCTCAATATAGTAATTCCTGTGATATTTTTGCATTAGTAAAATGTATTTTACTTGGCTCAGATTGGCAGATATTTAATTGCACATGGTCAATACAAACAAGACAGAATGTTTGGTGGGGTGGAGGAAGAAAAGACTGATCTGTGAGTTGTAGTGCTTGGCAAAAGAGTGTAAAGGGTAAATGTTTGTGGCTTAGAACAAACACATGAGGACACACTCCATGCTAGACACGGTGAGCACCTCAAGTGGTGAGGCATGAAGAGTTAGTGATGATACTCTTTTTAAATTAAAACCTACAATCTAGAGCATAACCTGACCCTTGCCATGAAGTGTCTATCCCACTCTACACCAAATTGTGAGGTAAAATATGCAGGAAAAGAAACATAAATCTTGAAAAATATATAAAAGGTTGAATGTATAAAAGCTATTTACCATTTTCTTTTGAGAATAAAGACTGTTTGGACCAACTTTATCATAGAGATCTGAAAATACTGTTTCTATACACAAAAATGTAACTTCTTTTTGACCTTTCAGGATTAACAGTAAGTATTGTGCCTCTGTGGAAAACTGAGAATCTCTTTTCCAGTTTATGTGAAACTACTCATTTGTGGATCAGGTGAGCTGTACAATACTGGACCTCAGATCTCTCACTGGTGCATGATCTAGTGCTCCCTGTCCTAGGCTATGGACCAGTGCAAATTTAGGCGAGGGAAATTTTCAACTGCCTGCCTTAAGGAATAGGGATGCTTGAGTGGTGCTAGGATGACTTACCTAGAATTGGTATTATATTTTTTTAAAAGTGTCATTTTATTGTTATTATACAAAGCATACTTATTTTGGGATACATGTGGATTAATATTATGTGATGACAAGAGCCTCATCTTCGTATAAGGGAATTGAACTTAAAAGCCTTGAATAAATAGGTGAGAGTGCTGTATGCCTTGGACAAGGCATTCAGCACTTGAAGGAGCATGTCCCTTCTATATATATAAAGGAGATCATGAATCAGCACTCAGACTCTAGACCCATGAGGCTTTAAACATGAGATGAGAGATCTCTCTTTCTCTCTCTCTGGCTCTCCCTCCCTCCCAGGTCTGCTGGAGAGCACAGTGGGGGTCCTCTGTGCCCCCTTGGCTTGGTGACCAGCTGTGGGGGACCCTGGGTGCCCCCCCCCGACCAGTCACTGAGCTGGGGGAGGAGAGTACAGGGGGCTCTCCCAGTGTGCTCCCCGGTGTCCGGCACTTCTGGGTCCGCTGCCAAGCACACTGGGAAGCCCCACCTCCGTGCTTCTGTGGGATGCTGTATCTTCTCCAGCACTGTAGGGTTCAGAGCCCCTGCTACCTAGAGATATGTAGATAAGCCATTCAATGCTGTATCTATGTCCAAACAGCTGAATCTGTTTGAATTGATTTGGAGAGATTAAAGAGTCCTCTGATTTGATTCAGATGCAGAGATTTGGCCACTGAATTGAGTCGAATCTCTTGCTGATTCATGATCTCCTTTATATTTGTGTAAATCAGGAGTAACTGCAGAGTTAGATAAGTTGCATTAGTATAAAATGGGTGCAGTTGAGATCAGAAGTGGGCCATGAGTTTTCTTAAAAGTTAATGCGATTTCGGCTGAATTCCCAGTGAACAATAACCTTGACCAATACTTCCACTGCCAACAATAGATGTGCTCTTGGTGTAAAAGATTAGGTGTAGTTTGGAGGCAGTCTAAAGCTGTGTTAGCGCAAGGACTATGTTAAATTGATGGAAAGCTGCTTTACCCTCTAGAGTGTTTAGATAATATTAAAGACCCTTCAGATGTGGGCAAAATCAGTTGGTGGGGCAGTTAAGCTTCCCAGGCATTGTAGCATTCTGCAGTGACTTGTGGATACAAAGATCTTCTGTTTCCAGGGTGTTCAGTCCTTTAATCTTCACAGGCACAGATGTTCAGGCAGGGTTTTTAATACAAAGAACGGAAACTGAAATAATCTAAGCTGGTAGTATTTACACTTACCATGTACTGTAAAATTCAAACAGTTTACTACATCTCTGATTAAAGGCTTCCAAAAATTCACTGAAGGATTAAAATAGCAGAGCATGCTAACCTGGCAAATGTGTACACATTGTGTAGTGATATTTTGGTTGGCCTCTACTCCATTCTTCTACCAGTCACTAGAGATGTGAGCAATTACTGTCTGCAAGTTCATAGATTTGTTTGCTAAGCACTTCTGAAAAAGTCACAATTTTTTGTAGCATGTTTCTTATAATTGTTATTACAGTATAAGTTTCTCTTGTTCTAAGTGAACTTTTATAATGTACATTCTTCAGACTTATAGCCAGAAATGTTAAAACTGTGGGGAAAAGGCCAATCTTTGGGATGCATTTGAATGGAGAGAGAAATATTATGTTTGTAGATGAGTGCACAACACTGACAGGGTACTCAGGGCTGGCCAGAAAACAAGAATTCCATTTTGCACCCCCCCCCCCCAAACTTAAATTGAAACTTCAAGGATTTTTTGTGTTCTAGTGCAGGAAGAAAGCAAGTATCTTGTGACTTTATTTATTTATTTATTTTTGTCATGAACAAAGGAACAGGGACATTCACCTCAGAAAAGCCAGAAGTCTGGTTCTTAGCTGACAATCACTTAGGATGCTGGAGACTCCAACTTGTTCAACTCTTTGAATCGGGCAGTTTCAGAATACAAGGCCAATGGAACATGTTCCTTTAAAGCCACAATGGGATCTCATCCCCAATCTCAACACTCATGCATCCTGTGATGCTACACGTGCATGAGTGAATATTGCAATTTTAGGGATCAGGAATCAGATCCCAATAGCATCATTACTACTTGCCCATGCAGAGGAAGCCCAGAATCCTGTTCTTCCCTTGCAGTAGAGAGTTGAAAGCTGAGTGCCCACAAGCTGGCTGAACCTGAGTTGTCTTGGGGTTGGGACTGATAATCAGGAGATTCTTGGTTGCAGCTCTGGAACTGGATTGAGGCTGTTTGAGATTCCCTCTGCAATCCCTGCTGGTTCCAGACTCACGCATAATTAGAGGACTGGGATCTACAATTTTAGGTTCCAGCCCCAGGACTGCACTGGAGCTGGTTCAAGACTCCAGTGTGGTACCTGGTCTGGGGCTGGAGCCAGTTCCAGACTCCTGTGCAGTCCCGGGGCTGGGACCAACAATCAGGACCGACTGTTGGTCCTAGCCCTGGAACTGCACCAGAGCCAGTTCCAGCCCAGGTGGAGTCCCAGGGCTGGGCCTGACTATCAGCTGATTGTTGGTCTCTGCCCTGAGACTGCCCCAGAACTGGTTCAAGACTTCCATGTGGTCCTGGGGCCAGGACCCCACCAGAGTATTGAGCTGACTCTCATTACCCTGCTGCACATTCAATTTAAGCGCCAGTAGAAACCAACCATAAAAACATTCTACATTGGACTATTTTCATGCCCTTTTTCTTGTTTTGTCACACTATTAATTTGTTGAATGTGTGACAGGGTTATTGTTTATTGTGTGATTAACAGGGTAATTGCATCTTAATTGTAACATCTGCCAGGGATCTAGGTTAGACCACTGCCTGAGCGAGTGCTCTGTCCACCAGGCTATTGGCTGTTCTGTAGAGCTTTCCCTCCCTTCAAATCCCAAGCCAGATTTGAGAAAGCTTCCAAATGAGTATTTTGTTGAAGTTATGTTTCCATAAAGAATTTTGGTTTTGACAAATAACGAGAAGTAAAATCTTATAGTTAACTTGGGATCCAGTATCTGCTCAATGGGCTTCTTGTTTTGCTATTGAAATACAAGTAATTGAATATTGCCATTTTTTATGATCCAATATGACTTGGGTTAGTTAAGTCTAGGTAGAGTTATGGGACTATCCAAAATGACTTAAAATTAGGGCACTGCTATGGCAGGTGAAGCTAACTTTAAGTGAATGCAAGTGAATTAACCCTTGAAGGATCCACATAAAACACACAAACCTAGCGAAGCATTCTGCAATGGCTTTTGCCTCTTGCGGGAATGATTAGGCATTGTCATCATTGTATCTTCAGGTATAATAATGTCAAAACTCCCTAATGGTTTGCATTATAAAAACGTCATGTAGAAAATGTTATAATGCTGCTACCATAGGGATAGGCCTAAAACAAGATTTCAGCCTAGCAAATGCAAGTCTGAATTGCAGAACTTGTTCCTATTTCTGTGTTTCAATCCTCTTTCTGCCCTCAGTTGTTTAACCCCTGGAACTTCTGTGGTAAGATACAAAATTCACATGTGAATTATTTCAGATCCTAGGATACATTATGCAATTGGACAATAGATTATTATGTAAACAGTTATTATGCTGTAGTTATCTCATTCCAAAGACAATGTAGCATGTCGTTGCTAAAAACATTTACATTGTATTTGTGCCTTAAGTCCATAGCCAGACTGAGCCCCATTGTGGTAGATGCTATACATACTAAAACATAACCAAAACCATGGTCTCCGTCCCAAGAAGCTTTCAGTCTAAAAGGAAAGCAGAGACAAATGGGTGAGGCATACAAAGGGGCCAAGATGGGATGGTACAGACTGTGTAACAAATAAAAATATTTATGTTTCTATATTTAGTTATTTAAAAAAAAAAAGACACACAGGTCTGAAGAATTCTGAATACCTTAATAAAGTTCCTACTTGACCCCTTGTATAAACATTTGTAAAGTTAGGAACATTCTAGTAGGTGATTGTAAAATTTGCTTTTCATATCAGAGGTCAGTTTTCTAATATGGTATAACTCTAAATGTTATTAGTCTTACTATTTTTTAAATACTCATATGAATTGATTGACTAAGAATCCACAATAATAGGGCTGGAAGGGACCTCAGGAGGTCATTTAGTTAAACCCGCAGATCAAGGAATCTCTCACTAAAGCATCCTAGACAAGTGCTACTTTTAAAAATGCCCAAGGATAGAGATTTTAGAGATGCTCTGGGCAATCTGTTCCACTGCTTAACTGCCCTCATAGTGAGAAATCTTTTCATAATATCCAGTCTATATTTCTCTCATTGCAATATAAAACTGCCATTCCTTGTCTTGCAAAATGCAACCACAGAGAATAATAGTCTGTCTTCATCTTCTTTCAGGTATTTGAACACTGTTATCAAATCCTGCCTCAGCCTTCTCTTCTCCAGGCTAAACAATCCCAGTGGTTTCAGCCTATCCTCATTAATCATATTTCCCAGGTGTCTAATAATTTTTGTTACTCTTTGCTGGACTTTTTCTAATTTGTCCACATCTTTCTTGGAGTGAGGGGTCTAGAACTAGATAGAGTGCTCCAGGTGAGGCCTCACGAGTACTGAATATACCAGAAGAATCACTTCCCTTGATTTGCAAGTGACACTCCTATTAACATATATCAGTATCTCGATTTTTTTTTTGGAACATGAGCACATTGTTGGTTCATATTCAGCCTATGGTCTACTGTGACCCTAGATCCTTTTCTTTATTAATGTAGTCTAGGTAATTCTTTCTCACGCAATTGTTGTGTCCCAAATGTAGGGCTTTGCATCTGTCCTTGTTGAATTGAATTGATTTTGGACCATTTCTTCAGTTTACCAAGGTCATTCTGAATCCTAGAGCTACTGTCCAATGTCTGCAACTCCACTCAAGTTAGTGTTTTCTCAAGATTTCCCAAGTGTGCACTCAATTCCATTCTCCAAATTCCTAATGAAGATATTGTCCAATACTAGGCCCAGAACAGACCACAGGAAATCGCACTCGATACCCAAATCGCACTCGGTACCTTTTCCCAACTGGATTTTAAGCCACTGACCATTGGTTGAACATGATTATCTAAGTAGTTAAACATCCACCTTACAGTAGTTTTGTGTAGTCTGTAATAACTTACTAATGAGAATGACATGGGAGATAATGTCAGAAGCCTTGCTAAAATCATGCCATTGCTCTTGCCCATCCACAGCATTTGTCACCCTGTCTAGGTACAGACATTCAAAAAGTGGGAGGTGGAATTGATTTAAGTTATGTGGTTTTCTGTAAGTGGGGGTATAGACAAAAAATGATCTATACTCCCCAGCAGTAGGGGCAGGGAGGGGAGCACAGCTTTGTTCCATTGCCCTCACTGCTGCCAGGCAGGCAGGGGGTGCCTCGTCATGGCAGTGCAGCTGGCATGGGGTTCCCAATGATGGCAGCCCCAGGCCTCTTTACCCTCCTGTGCCAGGTCCTACCCACTCGGCCATGGAGGCTCTGGGAGAGGAGAGCAGCAGGGCAAGGAGCCCCAAGTCTGCAACAGGTAGCCTCGCATCCTTCTTCCCCCATGAGCTCTGTTCATCTCAGCTCAGTTCATCTCAGCTCTTCTCTGGCTATGCTGTCCACAGGTGGAGGGGGAGAGCCGGGCTCCTCATTTGGCTCTGGCCACAGCAGCCGCCACCACCACCTCCCACAGGTAGCAGCTGGTACTTGGGCACTGCTGGAGGAGAAGGGGGCTGTGGGCCATGGCCCTAACTCCATTGCCCTCACAGTTGGACACCCCCTCCAGCAGGGCTGGGGAAGCAGGGGGCTGCAGGTCATGAGTGAGAGTACCAGCAAGTGTGGGTGGGTAGGGGGCTGTGGGTTGGGGGGGACTGTGGGTTAGGAGTGAGGGGAACCTGTGGGGATGGGGACCTGTGGGTCAGGAGTGAGGGGCGCCAGCAGAGATGTGGGGGTTGAAAGCTGTAGGTTGGGTGTGAGGGTCATCAGCAGGGCTTGTGGAGCTGTGGCTTCAGAGTGAGGGGCAAGAGCATGGGCAGGGCCTGGGCACTAAAATATCAGGTCTGCTCAGCACCACAGAGTGGCTGCGGGGGAGGACAGCCACAGCTGGAGAGTGAAGGGAGCAGGGGGAGCTCTGATTTTATAGGATGAAAACCCCCAAATAAAACACCAAGATATATAATTATTTAGAATCTATTTTATTATAGTGATCAAGGCACTGACAGGCTTCCAAACTGTTTTAGAATTGTGTATATATATTGATAAAACATTGTGTTCAGCTAATACTCATGTGTATAGTGGCATTTCATTTTAATTGTGGAAAAATATGGATTTGGGGGTTTTGAATTGGAGAATTTGGGATTTTTAAGCAGAGAAAACTAGGATCCCTAATATTAGACAGATGAAACATAAATAAGAGCTTGTATAGTAATAACTGAAGTGAAAAAAATGATAGTGATTTTACTTTTAATCATAGAACATCTTGCTACTCATAATCCACATCCCACTAGCCCATCCTGGAGTGCTGTCTATTTTCCTTATATCTGGATAGGATGAAAAGGTTATTAGTGAATCAGCCAGACCAACTTAGCCTCTTCCAGAAGGATGAATAGTATTTGCTAGCAGAGTAAGTTCACAGCAATACACTGCTAGATTTTCACATCAAGTCTTTTTGACTACTTTTCCTGTCTTTTAATTCTTCATTATTTGTTCCTAACTCGTGACTTACACCACCCATCTTGGCTTAATGTTGCCTCTTAAGTACGTGCAAGTAGTCAAAAATAAAAAAAGTAATTGACCATTAAAAATGGGATTTAATCCTTTTCTTGTAATTTAATATTTTCATTTTTTTCAAATATTTCTGTAAATTCTTTGTGGGGTAATTGCAAGGGTGGGTAGGTATAATGACTTTGTGTGATGAAGATTTATATGACAGTTGAAAATGGCTGGATCCCTCAATTGTTCCTTTCCATAGAAAGGATTTATTTTGTTTTGTTGTGGGTGTTTTGTAGACTATATAATATTGAATTTTAAGAATGTTAGCAGAAGCCCATGGAAACATGCTTTTTACCTTATTTTTTTTTAAAGAGAATTAAGTTGTTTTAAGGATCTCCCTTCCTTTATAACAAAAACCAGAAGTTCAAATTGGGTTGGTCCGTAAGGTCTGCAGGATGACATTTCTTCTGTGGTCCACCCAACCAGAGCTTGTTACTATAGCTCCTGGAGTGCGTGAAAAGAAAACAGTGAAAAATACGATGCAAAAGAGGAGAAGAAGATTTTTGTCCACGTGGAAAACATTTAACTGCTTTCCATATCTTTAGTTTCCTTTGTCATGATCCCCCCTCTATTTCTTGCAAAATGCATCCTGTTTGCCTCCCCTGGTTAGCTGTTTTATTCACAGAGGACTTGATTAAAAACACATTGTCAAAACCTACCCTTTAGATATGTATGTACAGCTTCCATTTAATTCACTGCATGTTGCATCTGTGTATCCAAGAACTCAGTACACGTGAAACTGTCTTTTAATGTATACCATGAATTTATACAGGATGTACAATGTAGCCATGTTTATGCTCCGATAGGAATCTTTTTTCTCCCCTCTGTTTGATTTCTCAATTGTAGTGTTGTATAAGGTTTGTATAAATTTGGTATTTACATCTCCCCATATACATAACAACATAGTTGTTTAATTCATGCAAGCACAAAAACGGTATGAGATTATATATCTGTTGAAACTAAGTATGTTGTAAATGATATATTGGCACAGAATGATATGTTGTGCCACAATGGTTAAAGGAGACTGCCAAGTCTCTCAAATATAGCATGCAGCTTCCACTTAAATGAAGACTGGTATTTTGGAATTTAAGAAGCAGAAATTAGAATACCTTATTCCTGGATACTTAAGTCGCGTGCAATCCTTTTTAGGTGTAGAGCAGCCAAACTTTAACTTGCTGAAAAAGTACGGTGGTAGTTTTAATGCATCATGACAAGATCAGCCTTGGAACTATGCCTGGGCCCTTCAGGGCCAAGTCCTGCCTGCTATTTCGAGGAAGAATCTTGGCCATTGCTGCTCATGAAGAGAGGTCAGACTGTAAAAAGTCTTCTCATTCCTCCAGTTCTGTCGGCTGGATTTCAGCACAGAGAGAACATTACAGCTATGGATGTTAGTCAGATTGCAGCTAGTTTTCTTATGAAGTAAGCCAGTATATCCACACTGTTTTTCTTTTGGATAAAGAAAGGGGACCAGATCCTTCTAACTTATGCCAAACTCTGCTATTTAGGAGACTTTGGAGTTCATTTCCTATAGTGAGACTTCAGTTGATTTCTTCACTTACACCTCAGTTAAATACTTAAGCACGTGCTTAATTTTAAACATATGAAAAGTCTTTCTGAAGTCAGTTGAGATTTAAATAAGGAATATACTTGCATACATAGCTGGATTTAGCCAGAATGTCTTGTTTACTTGAACTCTGTTCTTTTTTCATTGAACTGCATCACTTCAGGTATTCAAAAATTAATGGCTAAATATAATATGATTATTTTAAAAAACAAAACAAATCTTGAATTCTTTCTCTTTGCCTCTTAGTGTTTCTTGGGGTATGTGTTCAAGATTTTATTTGCAATTGTGAGGCTAGAAGCTTGTATTTGAGGGGAGAAGAAAACAGCTGAGTTTCTCCTTGGCTCTAGGGTTAGGGACAAAAATTGGATATAAACAAGTGTAAGTGATTGGAAACTGGTTCAAATCTGTAACACAACAGAAGTTCAGTGCACATAAGCCATTGCCAAAATGACTGAAACCAGTTTAAGATAAACCTGGATGGATGCAGTATCAGACATAACTGATTTAGGTTAAATCAGTTTATTGAACTGTCCTAGATGACCTCCAGAATCAAGTTAATGCTCAGTCCCTCAGCATCCCAGGATGCTTTTTACCTCTCCACAACACCCTCTCTTGCAGTGTGGGTAGGCTAGCCTTGGCCCAAGCTGTCTGCTCCAGCCAAGCAAAGAGGTATGCTCTAGCATCCCCTGGCTTCTGGCCTGTGCTACTGAATGCATGTGGCTGCATTTGTGGAATCAAAAGTGAGTGTCTGTTCACTTGCTTATCAGTTCAATCTATGCAGCTTAAACTAACCTTTGAAGATTGAATTGCTTCAGCCTCAGGTTTTTGACTATCTGTAAATAACCCAGGAGTTAAAGTGGTGGGTATGATTCTTGTGATCAAATTGCAGTGGTTGGCATTGGAGTGTTTCTGCCTTTGGATTTATGCCACATTATAAACTTCCTGCCATCTGGTAACCCTAGGTAGCCTCTCTATATTTTATCAGCTACATCCTATCACCAGGTCAACAATTCCCTCTTTCCCTCCTTCGCACCTACCTGTTTTGCACCTGTTGTCTTCCGTGGTCTCTGATCCTCAGTGCCATGCATTTACATTTTCACAGACCTGTATTTGCATATTGGCTTCTATTCCATCCAGGAGAGCACAGAACAGCAGACTCTCCCTATGCCTGAGGAAAAGTGTTTATGCCAGAAAGCTTGCAAAGAACATTTTTCCATCTATTTAGTTGGTCTAATAAAAGATATCACATTTATCCAAAGAACCTTGTCTGCCTTGGTCCTTTATTCATATTTGGTACTCTACAGTTGTGCTGCTTCATTATTTATTGCTTTTGCTGAGCCTTCTATATTCTTCCACAGTTTTCATTAGTGTTCAGCTGTTGGTCACGGAGTATTAGGCCCCCTCTACACATTACATTTATTATGCAATTACCCGGTTAACTGCACCATTTATTTACACTGGCTATATGTGCAAATTATTTATATCAGCTACTATCACACTGTAAGACAGTCCAACCAGCTATAAAGTTATTGTTGGAAAATAACTTTTGGCTGCTTTCTATTCAGCTTTAATTTGCATGTAAAGCCTATACCTGTATGTCTAGGAGCTCTGTTAGCTGATTGGAGCTCCCAGCTGTGGGGGACCCATGTGTACCCCAAAGCCTAGGGGCTCCCAGCTGATGCTGGCTCCTAGTCACAGAATTACTTGCGCCAAGTCTGTGAGACTGCAACTGTTACAGCCACAGGGGTTGCTTGGTGCTCAACTGCATTCTCCTTGCTTTGGGGGACCCCTGTGGCTGGGAGCCCTGCCAGCTGAGAGGGCTCCTAGCCACAGGATTTTGCTGTTTGCAGGTGTAGGGTGAGTCAGGATTGGGCTCCCCTGGCACTGGCTGTAAAGCATGATGGGATCTGTCATGATGATCATCCTACAGTCATGCCTCCTGCCATGCACATGTGGCTTTGCACGATGTGCGATTGTATGGATCATGCATCAATTCCCATCATACCTGTACGTAAATAAAAAATGCTAAGCACCTGACAACTCCAAGCTAATTCATTGAGGTCATGTCAGTTTAAGTTAGGATTGGTTCTGAAATGTGGTTTGTGGTTTTATTCAACAGGAATAGGTTAATTCACAGATTAGTTCCTTTTGGTAATGTCCAACATTTACAAATATCTGCTGAGAGTTGTATGTAAGATTAAAACTTCTCACAATATCAAGCCAAGCTTTTAAATAATTTTGTTGCCTGCATATTTCAGAACACTACAGGATGACTAGGAGCAATGGCTTCAAGCTTCAGTGGGGAAAATTCAGGTTGGAGATTAGGAGGAACTTTTTGACTACAAGGGTGATCAAGCATTGGAACAGACTAGCTAGAGAAACTGTGGAATCTCTATCATTGGAAGTTTTCAATAGCAGGTTAGTGTAACTGTGACCTTTGGACCCACGTGGAGGGTGACCATGAGGTTCTTGCCCGCAGGTTAATTATGCACTCTCCGATCCCCTTCAGAACCTCCCCTTTCTACACTCAACTGCCATTCCTTGATGTAAAATGGTATTTGGGAAAGTTGTCTGGTGTCTTAAAAAGGGGAGTCTGGTGGTATTTCCACTATCTAGGCTAAGTCTCTGGTGCTACTCTTTGTTCTAGTCTTGGCTCTATAGGCCCTAATTGTCTTAATAGATAACAACTATTATTGCCTTTAAGTATGTATATTTTGCACTCTTTTATCAGTGGGCCTTGCCCAAAATGCATAATTTTCATGCTGTTCTGCTTTACTCACATATTATTAGGAAGTTAGTTGTTAATAAAGTTGGTTTCTACTGTTCTTGTGTGATCTCTCTGGGACAAAAACTCCACAGATACAGGAGACTGGTGGCAAGGATGGGATTCTAGATGCTCAACTTGCCAAAAAAATCACTATGCATCAACCCCATTAAAGGGCAGTGTCCACTAAGGGCAGGACTGAGGAGTCTTCCACTCAAGAGTTGCTAAGGGTCAGAGAGTAAACTTACTAGAAGGAGAATGGTTTGAGCCCTTGGGTACCAAGTTAACAGGAGTGTACACTCTTAGACGGACACCTTACAAAATGTCATAAAGGATTTCAGATAGACATCAAGCTGTTCAAAAACCTATAAAAGTCAGCCTGCATCATTTATGTGGATTTGACTGTAGCTCCAATTTGAGTGAAGTCTCATTATGTTATCTTCACTCTTCATCAAAAACATGATGCAAAGATTGATCAGCTTGTGGAACAAAGTGTCCTAGAAGCAAATTTAAATTCAACATGGGCTACTCTTTTCATACCCATCCCAAAGCCAAAGAGTCATATTTGATTATGTGCCAACTACAGATGTACCGTTAATAGGTGCTACAGAAACACCCATACCAGATTCCTGCAATAAACCAGCTCCTTGCCATTCTTGCTGGAGAGAAGGTTAGACTTGGCACAAGTGTTTCAACAGCTTCCTGTGGATGATCAAACCACTGATGCACAATGATCCTCCATAAGGGAGCCTTCCCAGCCAAGGGCCTTCATATTAGAGTAAGCATTGTACCAGTTTTCCAAAAGGTTATGGATAACTTAGTTGCAGGTTTTAAGGGAGTCATGCTATATTTTGATTATATTGTCATTAGAGCAGGGTCCATGCCAGAGCTAGTTATCCTGTTGCAAGAAATGTTATGATGCATCTCCAATGCTGGCCTAAAACTCAAGAAAGAGAAATGCACTTTTGGAGAAACCAGCATGGAGTTCCAAGGGTTCCAAGTTGATACAACCAGAATTCAACCAATGAAGGTAGAAGCTGACACCTAGGAATAAGCAGGAATTGTAGGCATTCCTGGGTCTGTTTCATTTCATCGAATCATAGAAAATTAGGGTTGGAAGGGACCTCAGGTCATCTAGTCTAACCCCCAATCAGAGCAGGACCATCCTCAATTAGATCATTTGAGCCAAGGCTTTGTATAGCTAGTTCTTAAAAAACCTTCAAGGATGGAGAGTCCCCAACTTCTCTGGGTAACCTGTTCTACTATTTTACTACCCTTCTAGTGAGAGAGTTTTTCCTAATGTCTAACTTAAATTTACCCTTTTGCAGCTTGAAACCTATCCTCCTTGTTCTGTCATCTGCCACCACTGAGAAGAGGCTACAGCCATCCTTTGTAACCATGCTTCAGGTAGTTGAAGGCTGTTATTATCCCACTTCAGTCTTCTTCACTCCAGACTTAAAAAGCTCAGTTTCCTCCAGCCTCTCCTGAGAAGTAATGTGCCTCAGACCCCTAACCATTTTTGTTGCCCTCCACTGGACTCTGTCTGTAGTGGGGCCCAAAACTGGACACAGTACTCCCGATATAGCCTTACCAGTGCTGAAAAGAGGGAAAGAATCGCTTCCTATGTCCTGATGGCAATGCTTCTATTAATGTAGTGCAGTATGCCATTACCTTTCTTCACAACAAGGGCACGTTGTTGGCTCTCATATCCAGTTTATTGTCCTCTGTAATCCCTAGGTCCTTTTCTGCAGAGCTGCTGCTTAGCCATGGGTTTGTTCCATCCTAAGTGCAGGACTTTGCACTTGTCCTTGTTAAACCCTGTGAGGTTTCTTTTGGTCCAGTCCTCCAATTTGTCGAGGTTTTTCTGAATCCTAGCCCTACCCTCCAATGTATCTATTACTCTTTTCAGCTTGGTGTAATCTGCAAATTTGCTGAGGGCGCACTGTATCCCATTTTCCAGGGCACTGATGAAAACATTGAACAAAACCAGTCCCAGGACTGACCCCTGGGGCACTCCACTTGATACCAGCTGCCAACTAGACATCAAGCCATGGATTGCTACCCTCTGAGTCTGATCATCCAGTTGGGTTTCTATCCACATTACAGTCCATTCATGCAACCTGTACTTCCTTTCTACCATTCTTTGTTATAAGACAAGTTGCTGAGTCTTTGTATTGCATATTGGATAAGAATGCCTTGTGGAAATGGACTGAACTGCATGACGAGGTTTTCAATGATGTGATGTGCTTGATGTAATCTGACACCATGCTAGTCAATTATGACATTGCAAATCCTCTTCTGCCTTCTTTTGATGCTTCACCACATGCAGTGGGGACTGTCCTCAGTCACCTGAGGAATGATGGATATGAAACTCCCATTGCCTGCTATTCAGGAACTATGAATAAGACAGAGAAATTAGGCCCGAAATGATAGGGAAGCATTTGCAATTGTTGGTGTGGTTAAGAAATTCCATAACTATGTATACTACTATGTATACAGCTGCAAATTCAATATTGTGATAGATCATAACCTGTTACTAGATTTATTCACCAAGACTGGACCACAACACCAAATCATTTCACCACATATGCTTCCTTGGTCTTTACTTTTAAATGAGTCTGACTACAAATTTCAGTGCAGCCTTGGGAAGTCAATAGCCAATGCAGACTTGTTTGCAAAGTCAATGCAGACTTGTTTGCTGTTATCCTGTTCTGAATTTGGTGTTCCTCCACCCTCCAAGGTGTGGTGGTAGAGTTCTCTTCTGATCCTTCTCTCCGGGAAGATGACTTTGCTAAAGATCCGATGTTAGCCCAAGTACTAAACTGGATATGAAGAGCATGGCCTTTGGCAAAGGTCACAGATGAATTTAAGCCATTCGGTACACATAAACATGAGCTTTCTGCCCTTAAGAAATGTCTGAGTGGGTAACTGAGTGGTCATTCTTAATGCAGGTTGAATACAAGTACTCTTCATGAGGGATTTCTGGGGATTGTTCACATGAAAGCTCTTGCCAGAAGTTATATCTAGTGGCCAAAGATAGATGCTGACATCAGGTAAACGGTAAAGAGGTGTAAAACATGCCAAGCTACATGTCACATACCAGCTAAGGCTCCAGTCCATCCTTGCAAATTGATCAGGACACTATCATAGTATCATAGTATCATAGTGTCTAGAGTCGGAAGGGACCTGGGCAGATCATCTAGTCCGACCCCCTGCCTTGGCAGGAAAGAGCACCGG
>JAGPOW010003364.1:28550196-28570871 GCA_030014935.1 Caiman crocodilus | reverse complement strand
GCCCCACTTACCTTCAGGGAATCAGCTGCTGCTCCTGCTGCCTCTTCAGCTGCTTCGCTCGCCACTCGCTGCTGCTGCTCCTAACCGTCGATCCAAACGATCATCTCAGCTGCACATAGATCTTGCTGATCCTTTCCAAGGCCAGATATTCTTTATTGTCTTTGATTCTTTCTCAAAGTGGCTGGAAGTTGTTTCTGTCACATCAATGACCTTATGCACTATAATCTGATTTTAAGGGAAACTGTTCACAGTGCATGGTCTTTCAGATACCTTTGTGTCCGACAACGCTGTACAATTCACTTCTGAAGAATTTAAGTCTATGGGAAGGAATCTTATCCATCACACCTGTCATCAAATGGCCAAGCTGAGTGGATGCTCCAAATTACTAAAGATGCAGTGAAACAAATCATTGATGGTGACTGGAACCAACAGTTAACTAATTTCTCACTTCTACAGTATGCAGCTACATCCACTGTTACAAGTTGCAGCCCTACAGAACTACTAATGAACCATCAGCTGAAAACATGCACGGATCAGCTCCACCCAGATTTAGTAGCCAAATATCAGACTATGCAAGAAATCCAGTTCTCCAAGAAACAAGATGTTTCACATGTAAGAACCTTGGAATGAGGTGAACCTGTACGAGTCCAAAATTACGTAACTGGGCCACAGTGGGTGCCTGCATCTGTCCTTGGAGCTAGAGGCCCAGTGTCCTATAATGCCAAGACTCCAGATGTAAAGACACTTTATAGGCCTGTTGACCAGATACAGGGTTGAGTCTCAGATGTGCCCTCTGCACATGAATGTGCCCTCTGCAACATGAGAAGGCTTTGCACTGCTGGTGGAACTGGATCTAACACGTTCATCAGCTGCTCTTTTAGATCCATCAATCCTTCGAGCTGTTGAAGCTATTCTACAGCAGCCAAAAGACCTTACTTCTGTTGTCAGTGAAAGGTCTGTTACCCCTGAAATTGGAAGATGGGTCACCAACCAACCCAAATGTTTAACAGGAATATGTTACCTGGGGTGGGAGGGAAGGGTGTTGAGTATTGAGTTTCTTTATGTATTTTTTTGCACTGTCAGAGGGCACTGTCCAAATTGCATCATTCTTGTGGTGTTCTGCTTTACTACAGTATTCATACATATATTATTAGAAAGTTAATTGTTTTTAATAAAGATAGTTCCTGTTCTTGTGTGATCTTTTTGGGACAAGAACTTCACAGATACAAAAACTGTGGGCTCCAGCTGTCCTTATAGCCACACTCATGCCTCAGGTTTTACCCAGTTTCTATTTACTGGGTCTCAGATTCATAGATTGTTAGGTGCTGGAAGGGACCTTGCAGATCATTGGGTCCAGCCCCCCCATTCTAGGCAGGAAGACTGTTCAGTCTCCTTTTGAAAACCTCCAGGGTAGGTGACTGCACCACCTCTGGAGGGAGCTTATTTCACAGTCTGGGCATCCTGACTGTGAAGAAGTTTTTCCTGGTATTAAGCCTGAAGAGGTCTTCCAGGAGTTTATATCCATTGGTCCTGGTCTTCTCCAGGGATGCCCTAGTGAACAGTTATTCACCAAGCTCCTGATGCACTCCTCTGATATAGCGATAAGCTGCTATGAAGTCCCTAGTCAACCTTCTCTTCTTAGACTAAAGAGGCCCAGGTCCCTCAGGCTTTCCTTGCATGGCTTGCCTTGCAAGTCCCTGATAATATGTGTGGCTTTTCTCTGGACCCTCTCAAGTTTTTCCACATCTTTATTGTAGTGCAGCACCCAGAACAGGATGTAGTACTTCAACTAAGGGGCCTGCTTTAGGCCCCTTCTGATCCTTGATACTATGATACTATGGACTGCGGTCTTACCAGTGCTGAGCACAGTGGGAGTATCACTTCCTTAGTTTTACATAAGATGCACTGGTTGATGCATGCCAGCGTATTATTTGCCCTGCTGGCCACCGCATCACACTGACAGCTCAAGTTCATGTGGTGGTCAGTCATTATACCTGGGTCCCTTTCAGCCATGGTGCAAGTCAGGCTGTCACCTCCAAGCCTGTATGTATGTTGAGGGTTATTTGCCCCCAGATGGAGCACCTTACACTGAAAGTGTTAAACTTCATCTGGTTCTGATCTGCCCATCTCTCTAGCCTGTCCAGGTCCACCTATATCAGCAACCTATCTTCTGGCTTGGCCACACTGCCCCATAACTTGGTGTCATCTGTGAACTTGACCAGCAAGCTTTTCACTCTCCCATCCAAATCATTGATAAAGGTGTTGAAAAGTACTGGTCCAAGCATGGACCCCTGAGGGACACCACTAGCCACGTCATGCCAGGATGACACGGACCTGTTCATGAGAACTCTCTGGGTCCTACCCTGTAGCCAGTTTCCCATCCATTGAACTATCGAGCAGCTGAGCCCACAATCTTCCAGTTTCTTGACTATCCTTACTTCATTCCTTGGGTCCTAGAGTCTGACCAGCCACACCTCTTGATTCAGCCACACCTCCTTGGGCCTTATCTCTGCGGTCTCAAATTTCTTGTTTCTCAACCTCAGCCCTGTGGCTTCAGCCCCTCTCCACTTAGGCTTGCTTCTTTGGGGGTAAAAGGGGGAAAGAAAGAAAAATTGCAGCACGCAGAGCATTCTGCTATGCACCCTCCTAACAATTCCTCACAGCTGCTCCTGGTCCTCCAGTGGTTATAAGTGGAAAACAGGATCATACTTGGTTAACATAAAGAGTCCTCAACAAAAATCTCAACCCCCTTTGGGTAAACTCAAATAGTCCTCTACCAGATTTTCACCCCTTCAGTTGCATTTACAAGCTAGTGGAAGTCCTTCTTCTCTCTTCTCTTGGTGGATGTGAGCTTCTCATACCTTGCAGGAGAGCTGTGTTCTCATCCTACCTTCAGGGCCAGAGTGTCCCTCTGCTCTGGAGCCAAGCAGGCCAGTCCCTCTCCTCCCAGTCAGCTGATTCCTGTCACTTAGCTGTGGCACAGAGATTTCCCATTGTCTCATTTTAGAGCCCCTGCCATAGCCTGGAGTCAGCTATTTCTTATTTGACTGTCCCTGCTTTTGCTGGCAGCCTGATGCTTACCCTGGATCATTAGTTAAGGTGTTTTGTTCATCCTAACAGCTAGGATCTCTGCTGTTCTAGCTGTCAACTCACAAGACTGCCTCCTGCTTCAGGTAACTTCCTTTCTCTGTTTTGTAGCACTGTGGACCTCCTGGGAGCCAGGTTCTTGCTTTCTGGGTCCTTGTCTTCTCTGGGTAACAAAGACCCTCATTTTAAAGGGGCCTTTAGAGGTCTTTATGGTCTCTCATCTCTTTCTTCATAACATTGCCGGGATTCCTTGTTACAATTAGACACTTGGCTGGGATGATTTAGTCAGGGATGATCCTGCCTTGATCAGGGGATTGGACTAGATGACCATGTGAAGTCCCTTCCAGCCTTACTTTCCTATGTTCCTATGACTGACCTTTCTGTTGGATAGATTCTTTGCTGTTTTTTAAAGCTGGGCATGCTTTAAAGTCTTACATTAGACAGTGATAAGATTCCTTCTTTGTACTTAGATGAGTTGAAAGCTCAAATAGAGGTGAAGGCTATGTGAAGTTGTCTTCTAAAGTAGAAGAACACACATGCACGTTCTTTTCATTTGAACTGAAAGAGACATGAGTAAGAGGTCCTTTGTACGACTCTGTTTTCCTCCACCCTCTGAAAAATAACTTTGATAATAGGTGTGGAATGGAATAATAGGAGTCTTATCAGCATTTTGTCTCGAGAGGCAAACAAATCACAAATGAGTTCTTCAAATCATGTGTTCTGATGTAAACTTGTTATAGTGTGCAGCTTCATTATGCATTTTCTGTGGTGCATATTTTGGAAAAACTTTTCCCAGAGAGAGCTCTAAATCCTTATACTTTTTAACTTTATGTAGGGGTTTCAATTGAATAACAACAGTAAAATAAAAACAACTGATGTGAGTTCATGCAGTTCCTGTTTACAAATTGTATCCAACTCCTCCCTTGGTTCAGCATCAAATCTGGAATTAGCTGCAGTTTTTAGACTTTGTTGTGTAAAATCATAGCAAAATAGGGATGCATAGGACTTCCTAAACTCAGCTAACAAGTGTCATCAAGGCTAATATTAAGGAATAATAAAGGGAATAATTATTTGCTTCCCATCCTTTATATTGTGTCTGTTCTCCTGTGGTTCCCTGTTATATGAAGGTGAATGAATGAAGTAGCTTTAAGTGGCCTCTTATAGCAGTCTTGTGCCAGTGAACTAGAGAAGGGAAAAGGATAGCTCTCAGAAAAGTATAACAGATCAAGACATGGAATATCCATCTGTTGCAAAAGCATAAGACCCCAAGTCATAGGAAGCAGGGCTCAGTGAGACCTTGGGCCACCTGATCAATCTCTCTGACTCAAGGCAGAAACATGGGCTGCTTATCAAGGGTTAAGAAAGTCCCATTACTGTATTCTGGAAGCTTAGAACTTTGCCTCAAAGTGCCACTTCAAGGAAGGATAAAAATATTTAGTGGGGCTATTTGCATCCCTAGTTGTTGGTAAATGAATTTAATCATATTACTGAGAAACTATTTTGTGTAAGTAATGGACAACCATAGAAGTACAAGGAGATGAGAGACTTTTAAGCAAGGGACAAGAAGTGATCCTGGTAGCTGCTCCCTATTCACAGATTTGTTCACTATATTATCAGAATGACATTTCTCAAAATTCCTTCCAATTTGTCAAAATCAAAAAAGTCATTATGATTCTGAATGAGGAAAGAGTAGAGATAAAGGAACCACTTGTCACAACTTGAAAGCTCTAGAGGTGCTTAAAGCTCTAAAGGTGAAATAGTCTACTGGGGGAATGGATGAAAAACTTTTTGGTTGGTACATTTATAACTGGACTGGCTAATACAAGTTAATGAACAAGCAGAAGCAATCCTACTTTGTAGGAAGAAGCTTAACTGATACCTTCATTTGGTATATTGTCAGGTTAAAAGCCAAGATTGCTGCAGCCATTTAGATTAGTGGGGAGGTTTTTTTTACATTCACCATGTATTTTGCACAACCCCTGAAGTAGGGTCAGGTTCTTCTCCCAGGAATTGTGTGTTACACAAGGGACAATAGAATTCTTAGAGGGAAAGGAGTGAAAGCTTGGGAGTCAGAAACCACTGACTTCATGTAGGTTGAGACAGATACCAGTTTATTGGTGGTTTTGAGCAAATGGAAACATTTCATTTTCCCCACTCTGAAAAATAGGGCTTCTAACTACTCTGTTACCTCCTAAAGTAATTGTAAAGTTTACTTTAATAGTTGTGAAGATATTTGAAAAAGAGCTGTGTGAAGTCTGGGTCATATCTACTGTTAAAAATTGCCCTTTTTAGAGAATCCCCAGATTTGTGTAGAAGTCCCAGTAACAAACCTAAACCAAAGTATTTGACATTATGCTTTTATTGTTAGTTTTGTTAGTTTCTGATTTTAAATACCTAGGTTAATGCGTTCAGTGTTGTTGCTGAGATTAAGGTGTACAGAATTATTTCCCTCTGCCTTTAGCCATTTAAAGCATTGTTTTAGCTGAAAGATACCTGCTGTATTGAGGACTAACAGCCAGAAAGGTCTCTATAGCAGGTCAGTGCTTGTCACTTTCATACCTGTTTTTCTTTCTATGCAATGAAATGCCTCATTTTTAGTGGTGGCTTAAACTGTTTGCAAACTGATGGATTCCATATTGCCTGGATGAATGCTCGTGGCTTTCTGAAAAGGTTTAGTGATTCACCATAAAACATGACTACTAAATAAACCAGACTAATGAAACTTTATTTATCTTTGGACTTTTATGACAAATACATTTCTCTGGGGTCAGATCAAAAGAAAGATGATGGGCCACTCTTCTAATCAAACATCCTGTAGTTTTATATTTACTTCAGGGCTGTGTTAATGTAGAGTTTATATGACTGTTCAGTGAAGAAACTGCAAATTGAGAAATAGCTCATTTATTTGGCCACATTGTGAGCCAGTGCTGTTTGTTACTGGAAATGAATGCAACTATAACAGCCAGAAACCAATACCTTATTACGTATTGTTCATAATTCTGACATTATGTAGTTATTGGGTTGTACAGGCAATTGAATTTAAAAGGCTGATGCCAAATGGGTTACCCACAGAAAAAGAAAGTATTAAACTAAGACCCATCTGCTCCTGTTTTCTATGTAACATTGCAGAAATGGAGAACACATCATATTAATACAGATGCTTTTTATTATTTGCTAGTTATAATTAAATGCTGTGTCTTATGTGGTTAGTGATGAAAGAGTGAGAGCAACCTCGGAGGGGAGAAATGTTTCAGATTATGTAGACCACAACTGACTATTACATAGCTCACCACAAACCCTAGCCTGGCAAGGGTTTGTATATTGTAATAGTGTATTCAGGCCATATTCACAAACCACATTCCACTAAAACCTCCCATATTTATAGCTCGTTGCTTTGTAATGTCCTGTGACTGGCTTAGGTAGTTTTCAGTTTAGTCATGATCTTTGACTGGAGAGTAGGCTGTAGCTGAAGGAAGCAAGCTGTTTCACACAACTACAATAGTCTACTTCCCTCACCCTGGATCAGTGGGGAAGCAGATATATCATCCAGTTTCTGGTCTGCTTTTGAGGCAGTGCAGCAATACCCAACCTTTTACTTAGCTGAAACAGTAGTAGAAACTAGGAGTGAGTGAAGTGGGCAGTATTTGATTCGGATTCAGCCAGATTTGAATCACAGTCCTGACTTGATTTGGCCGAATCTGAATCTGAAGATTCAATTCTGATTCAGAGAATTATCGAGTCGGTCATACTTACAGCTTGATATGTTTTTTTCTACGTACCTCGAGGTACCAGGTGTGGCTTGTGAACACTGAGATGGTGGGGCAGATGGAGCATCCCACTTAAGTGTGGAAGTACTTTTGGTCCACTTCCAGGTCCACTGCTGAGCTTATGGGGGACCCCCCTCATGCCCCTCAGCTTGGCAATTGGCCATGGAGGACCTTGGGTACCGCCCCCCAGACTCAGGAGGGACCAGTCACTGATTAGGGAGGGTCCCCCTCATGCTCAGCGGCAGACCCAGAAGTGGGCTGGAAGTACTTCTAGTCCACTTCTGGATCTGTACTACGTGTGTGGGGGAGCCCCTCCCCATGCTCCCTTGGGACACTCCATCTGCCCCATCTCCATGTTCATGAGCCATACCTGGAACCTGGAGGTATGTAGAAAAACCATATAAAACTGTATCTATGGACAAATAGTTGAATATCTTTGAACTGAATCGGAGGCTTCTGATTCAATTCAGAGAGATTACTGGGTCTCCTGATTTGATTTGAATTTGGAGATTCAGCTGTTGAATTGGGCTGAATCCTCTGAATCGAATCAGTGACCGAAGCTTCGCACAACCCTAATAGAAACCCTGCCTGTAGTGAGAAATCCATAGGCTAAAACAAGTTCACATAAAGTTTGTAAAACATAGTCAAGAATATGTGGATTTTCTTCCATTCTCCCTACTCTCCTCTGGTTTTTGCCTTCTAGATGGCTTTCTCTCTAGGGCAGGGACTACACTTCACTCTGTGTCCAGCCTTTAGTAAACTGTGGGTGCTATTAGAATACAACAAAGAAAAAACAACTATGAGGTATGTGGAGAAGTTGCCCCTCTGCACAATTGGAAAAGGGCTAATGGATAAATATTTTACAGCAAAAGTTTACTTAGGGTTAACTACAGGAATGCTTTGAAAAGTCAGTTTTGCATCCTGAGTTCACCACTTGAGATCACCCTTGTACAGCTATAGGATGAGAGATGGATCAACATTTTTTAACCTGGTGCTTTCCAACTTCTAAGTGCATGGTGGCTGCAGGTCACCTGCCATGCCAGGCCCCCCAAACATGGGTACTCCCTCCCTCTCACCCTTAATCATGCTGGCACCTCATGGCACCCCACCTGCACTGTAGCACAGTGGGGGCCCCCTGCTGCACCAGTGTCTCCACACCATGCAGGTTCCCTTTTAGCTGTGGGTTACCTCAGCTCCTGGGGTCACTTTGTCCCACCCTGCCCCAAGGCCAGCGGCAAGCAGCAGAATCAGGAAGGAGAGGGAACCCAGAGATTCTGGCAGCAGCAGCAGGTGAGCAGTGTGGGGAGCAGCACCTGAACTGGAAACCTGGAATCCCCAGGTTAATTTCTCAGGATTGGATGTGGCCTGTGAGCTGCTACTTGGACAGCCCTGTCTTACTCTAACTTTGTCACAAACAACAAAAATGTAACAATGGTCTTTTACATTTTTTTTTAAATCATTTTGTGGTAGGTAACTTAAGGGTTTTAAAAAAAAATCCCTTTGTTTCTGACTTTGCTACTGATGTGTAGGAAAAAATAGAAAGTTTCCATCTTCACATTTCTGAACTTTGAATTGAGCAGCATTTTCCATTGTGGAAGCCAAAGAGAAATCCAGCCCTGTCCAGAAAGTCCAAAAACAACTTTTGGTCTGAAGGTTTGATGGTTCTAGGAGAAATTAATTAAGGGATGCCGCCCCCTGTGCTAGCAGGGTGAAGCATAAGAACTGATAAAGGCAACTAAATCCATTCCTAGTTAGTTTTCCCTTCCATGATTCTGGAGAAGAGTGGCTTTTAAAGAAAAATAGAGCTTTTTTCCTATTAGAATCGGAAGTGCAGTTGCCTTAATTAAATCTGCTTGTGTCCTTAGGTTCCCCAGAGGATAGAAGAGCAAGGAGGTGCCTCTGAAGACAATGGTGCAGGAATCCCAGGTATATGGGGCAGTTGGGGCCCCTGGTCAGCCTGCTCTAGAAGTTGCAGTGGAGGGGTAATGGAGCAAACACGACCCTGCCTTCCAGCCTATTACCATGAAAGGAGCTTTCACAGACCAGGGCAACAGTACCATGCCTCAGAAAGGTCTGTTGCCCACCAGTATTCCCGCCATCGTGAAGACCCATTGACATCTTACTCTGGCCATGTTGTGTCTGCTATCCGTACATCTGTGCCACTTCACAGAACTGGAGATCAATTACGGGCAGGCCTTCGGGCTTCAGTTTCCTCAGGAGGCCGCAATGACAGCCATCTAAATAGAGGAATGTTAAGAGGCAGCCGGCATTCACAGTCTCAAAGACAGAGCCCGAAGCCAGAAAAGAGGTACTGTTCAAGCTTTCAATCCAAAGCTAAATGTAAATTGTGAATTTGAAGAATGTGTCTAAATAGACTAGATGCTAAATGCACTAGATGCTAAATTTTGTTAATAGATGTCAACACCCATGGGATTAAACACATGCTACTCACTGAAGAATGGCATAGGTTTATAACATCCACAAACTATTTTGGAAGGATGCCTCAAGGCATAGGTGGTGATATTGTAATATGATCACTCTAGACTATTCTAAAACCAACAGCAGGTGTGCTGTTGTGACAATTGTGCCTTTATTGCCCACAGGCTATTTTACTATTTTCTTTTGAAATTTACTTTTGTAATCTATTCTTTGAACTCTTCATCGAAATCCTAGTAAAAGAGAATTCAGCTGTGCCATTTAATCTCAATAGTATCATTCCAATTCACACTTGTTGAAAATGTTAAAATATTTTTTGATAAAAGATCAGACCAAGATTTTGTTTGGCTCGCATTTTTAAAAGGAAAATTTCAAGAACATTTTGGTTTTCTGACTCTTTCACTTCTCATTTCTCTCCCACTTTAATAGGGAAGTACTAATTCCTCCTCCCCCCCAACCCCCCCCCCCCCAAAAAAAAAACCTAAAACCAAACACTTTGAGGTAAATAGGAAAGTAGTCTGGCTTTTTTGCTTGTATTTTATGTAAAGGATGCACTCAGAAGTACGTCTCCCTGTTGTAACTCCAAACGATTTGCAGGAGGTGTTCTGAGTTATAATGATCCCCTGAACCAAACAGAAATTCACTGTTGGCTCCAGGGGGGAGAGGAATCTAACTGCTGGCTTTGAGCCTACAGCCAGTTTAGTCTAGCAACAGCCCCTCCTACTTGCCAGCCTGCTCTGCTTTCAGAATGGGAGAGGAGAAAGAGAACAGATGAAACTTGTTCTAGGGGGTCCCCAGCTGTGCTAGAGGCTGGGGTGGGGTGGATGAACTGGAGTGCACCTGCCTCGGAGGGGGGGCTCCAATACACCTGTCGCACTCTTCAGCAGAGGCTGAAACCCCCCCCCAGACCAAACTCCTTCTGCTCCGTTTCCCCACTCCTATTCTGAAAACAGCTTGGAGACTGGCAGGGAGGCAGACACAAGTTATAGAAGATGCTTTGATGACTTATAGAAGTCATCTGAAACATCTTCGACTTATAGAATATGCTCTGAAACATCTTCATCTGAACATTTTTGCCTGATCAGCCATTTTTTAAGCAGTGTGCAGCTTTGTGTTTGATCATAGTTATAGACCACTTTCTGCGGTAAGATGGGTGAAAATTGTTGCTTCTGTCTGTGCCCAAAATGCTCATCATCTTATTAATATTTATTGTGACATCTGTTTATAGTAATGTAATAATGTTAAGAATTCAGTCTTTAAGCCCTGTTTGGAATGGGAATATTAAAGCTAATTTATTGAGTCCCTGGCTAGCAAATGATGGAATTTAATTTGTTCTTGACCAAATGTAAAGGATTAATTTAAAATGGTTAAAATATATTTGAGGATCCCTCTTCAACAGCCACTCTGTCTGTGACTAACTTCATAAGCTACTTTTCCTGGATTGGCTTGAGACCTTTTGCTATTAAGTGAACTTTAAGCACTTCCATTACTGATCTTTTCTTCTGCTTTCCTTTTCTTTCACCTAAGTGTTCCCTTTGTGTTGGCAAAGGGAATAGAAATATTGAAAGTAAGCTTTCATAGGTATGTATACAAGTATTTGAACTATACTACTATTGTAGTTGTATCAGAACAATGTATAGTAGAAGAATGGGATCCTACAGGTGTGTTGACTTTGTCCAAACAAATAGTAAGAAATAATCCCTGTCCTAAAGAGATATCAGAAAAAGGATGGGCAAGTAAATGAACCAAAGGAAAAAGGAGTGTGTCTTGATGAAGGTCTTAAAGGTTAAAAGAAGAGAACCCAGATTTCTTAATTCCCAGTTCAGTGCCAGGCTATATGTACCGGGCCCTATAGGTTATAGCCTTGACAGATGGAGGTTGTTTGGGCAGGGTAGCATTTAAGAGAGTAACTCAGTCAGAGAGGCATAAGCTTTCATAGGTGACTGCCTCTCTACTTAACAGTATGTAACAGATCTTTAAATTTGGCAAAGTAAATTTAGGAAGTAAACAATTTTTGTTACTGGGATAGGACAGCTGGGAGTGTTGTTACAGAATCCCATTAAGTGCTGATTTGATTAGTTTTTTTGGAAAGACCCCACATGTTTATGATCCTCTGTCTAACTGAAATTGGTTGGGGTATATCTCCTATCAGGACAGCTTTGGAAATTTTCTGGAGGTTTTTTTGGTGTGTAAGTTTTTAACCATTGCACTCTGCAGGACTTCGGAGTTAATCAGCCAACCAGAGGTTTCCCTTTGTAAAGATACCATAGTGACCTAAAAAAGAAATGGCTGGTTGGTTGGCAACCTTTGTTATCCTGAGGGAATCCGAGCAATGCAGCCTGCCTTTCCATTCTGCGGGACAAAGAGCTGACATTACTTCTTGAAAGAAACTCTCTTCATTCAAATGGCAACTGGAAAGGGAGACCTTGCCTGTTCCATGTTTTTGGGTATTGACAAACATACATTTTATGCAGTAAAGGGAAGGAGGAGCTGCTGCATATGAGTGTGCATCGACTGTTACTCTGTTGCCAGAGGGGCAACAGTTGTGGGTTGAGCCTATCAATGAGCCTGTCAAGGGGCTCAGAGGGCTGTGGGGAACAAAAGAGCAGCTCCCTATCACCCCCTGGCTGGAGAGCACATAGTTTCATAGTATGTAGGGTTGGAAGGGACCTGAGCAGATCATCAAATTTGATCCCCTGCCATGGCAGGAAAGAGTACATCTTTGTAGTGACTTGGTAGTGTCCAACCAGGGCATGTATGCACACCCATATAGCACTATTTAAAAGCTGCGATGGGAAGCCAAGCTGCAACACTGCTCTCTACAGGCTTTGAGGAGGCCATCTGCTCTCCTTTCCTTCTTCTCAGAGGGTGGAAGGGGGAACAGAACCATGGGATGCTGGGAAGCTGAGATCTCCTTCTGTAGCATTGCATATAACTGCAAGGGCTGTGTAAAGCTTCGGGTGCTGACTGGATTCAGAGGAGATTCAACCTGATTCAGCGGCTGAATCTCTGAATCCAAATTGAATTGGGAGACCAGTAAAAAGTTCTGAATCAATTTGGAGCTCTCTGAATTGATCTGGAAAAGATTCAGAGAGCTTTGGAGATATTCAGAGATTCAGGCAGTCCCTACTCACTGCTGCAGGGAGTTGGACCGGGACTCCACGCTGGTAAGTAGCGGGGTGAAGGAGGGGACCATGAGGGTACCCCTGCCCGGCCCCATCGCCTGCCTGCTCTCTCAGCCCCCCTGAGTGCCGCCTGGCCCCCGCCCATTCTCCCAACTCTTTCAATGACTGCCCTGCCTGGCCCCAGTGTCCTAGCTCTTACAAAAAAAAAAAAAAAAGAGCAAAAAAAGGCTGGCACTCACTGGGTCCTGTCAGGCGGGAGGGGAAGGGGGAGAGGACTATCCCTGCTGCCCCCCACAGCCCTGCACTGCATGAGAGCTCTGCCCTGAGTCCCCATCCCCCACCCACTCTCCCAGCCCTGTCGATAGCTGCCCTGCCCGGCCCCAGCCTCCTGGCTCTTTAAAAAAAAGAAAAGAAAAAAAGCCCTGCAGTCAAGGCATCTGGGGGCTTGTGGCAGAGCCCCCTCATGCAATCTGGGGCAGTGGGGATCACGCCCCTGACTGGGCTTTTTTTTTTTTTTTGGGACAGTGATTTGAATCACTAAATTGAATCACTTTCTCCTGAATCAGGCAAATCCGAATCAGAAGTGAATGCTAGCCGCTTCGCACAGACCTAATAACTGCTACCGCATTTCATCTGGAACCACAAAGGGAGTGTCTCTATAAACAAGTTCCTTGTAGCCGCCAGGTGTCGAACATCTTACCTCGGGCCTCTTTGCCCCGAGGATTTATGGGTGTCTGGCTAGCTGTCTCAGGAAGCCTTGGGACAGGTCTCTTTCCGCACCGGAGTTCGCCCCTTTCTTGCCTGCCACGACTTTGTTCTTCCAGTGGGTGGAGCTTCCCTCTGGGCGGATGTCCCCTTTGGCTACCTGTAGTCGAGACCTTCTGCGAGACTCCTCCACTCCTTTCACCTCACCCTTACCCTGCCCGGCGGTTTCAGATGTTCTTGCTGCTGCTTTCTCCAGCCACCACCAATGGGGAATGGCTTTCCTCCCTGCCTACTCCCACACCACAGCCCCTTTGTATCCGGGGAAACGCAAACAAAGGAACACTCTAACAACTTAAATGCTACTATTCCCCTAACGGGGTCTTAGCCCCCCACATTGAGCCGCTACCCGCAACTCTGCTCGCTAGCCCTTGCCTCCCTGGCCAGCTACCCACCGCTCCTTATCTTATTCCCCTGGCAGAGACCCCCTTTCCGTGCTCTCCCTGTCGTAGATCCTCTTTTCCAGCTCCCATCAGTCTGGACGTTCTCTCTCTGAGCAGCCCCGATGTTCCTCTCTCCCACCTGGGTCTGTTTCGGGATGCAGTCCTCCCTCTGGGCCTTCTCCGATCCACGGGTCCTTCCGTGTGCCTGTGGCTCACTCCCCGCTTTTCCCTGGCTCACCCATCCTGGGTACGCTGCTCTCCGGCCTCCGTCTCCCTTGGGAACGCCCGCGGCCTCTGGATGGCTCGTTGGTTGCTGGTCCTGCTGCTCGGTGTCCTCCGGACTCTCGCTCCCAGTCAACGCACGTGTTGGCAGCCGGCTCTGGTGTCCAGCGTCCTCTGGGCTTGCTCTCTCGCCCGGAGCACGCGTTGGCAGCTGGCTCCGGCAAGCCGCGCCTCCCAGGCTCGCTCTCCTGTTCGGAGCCTGCTCCACCCGCTCCGCCACTCCAGCTGCATCTACTGCGGCCTCCGCCTGGCAGCCATGTGCTCCCCCCTCTCCTGGCTGCAGCTTCTTCTTTTATCCTCTCCGCCTGGTGCCTCGGGCTGACGTCACCCACCGACCACAGGTGTTTCAGGCCGTTGTTCCCACCGCGTGTGGGGCTCTTTGGCGATCCTATGGTGAGTAATTGCCATTTTCCTTTCCTTCTGCCGCTTGCATCTGCCTCTGTGGCTCCTTTGGGGAGCTTTGGAGTGCCCCCAGGGCTTTTCCCTCTGTGACATTCCTATTTAAAATGCACTTCTGTGATGGATCCACCATCTTTGTAGCATCACAAACTGCCTGAATATATGGACACTCACTTTTTGTACGGGCATTTTTAGCACTATAAAAGTAATGTGTGTCCAAGGCCTGAGTTAATACTGATTCTGCAATGAGCAGCACAAGTATTCCTAATCCTGTCTTATTCAGTTCCTAGAGGATCTTCCTCCTGGGTTTTAACCTTCAGGGCAGTCGTGCTACCAGTCTAAGAGTTATGGCTGGGGTTGTATTCCTCTCTGATTATTCCTAGCTTCTGAAGTGGTCCCTGGGACCCATTGGAAGCTGGTATAGTGTGAAGGAAACTCTCTTGTCAAGAGAGAAACAGAGTGTTTAGGAGAGAATACTATGCATAAAATAGTACAGAGAGGTATATAAAAGTCAATGTGTTGCATAGCAGGCTCATAATACAGAACTTCAAAACAAGGCTGTGTTCCTGTCTGAAGAAAATCCTCAGAAATCTATTCTGAGTTTTTATGTCTTCTAGGTATGGTGAAAGCTACTGTATTCATGCAGAGTAATTTTACATTTATGAAAGAGCAATTGTAAATGCAGGTTTTAAAATCTTATTAATGTAACTGATAATTTCTATTTTTCTTATAAAGTGGCCCCTAGTGGTTTTAGATGCTGCTGTACCTGTAGTCTGTCAGAGTTGCAGCCAGGGAGCAGGGGGTGGGGCCAGCCCTCCTGGGCTGGAGCAGAAAGCAGAGCCCTGCTCAGAGTTGCAAAGCATCTGGGATTTTGGTTTAATTTAAACAAGGAAGGGGGCTGGGACAGACGTTGCCGAAAGTGGTTTGACCCAAATCAGTTAACTCTGATACTACATTCACCAGATTTATCTTAAACCAGTTTCAGCCCTTTCAAACTGAAACTGGTTTAAGATAAATCCTAATATATATAAAATATATTATAAAATCTATAATATTTATATATATATATATCTATAATATATAAATTTTAATATATATTTTAATATATATAACATATTATAAAATCTATAATATTTTTATATAAATCTATTTTTATATATAAAATATATAAAATCTTAATATAAAATGGTTTATATGCACTGAACATCTGTTCTGTTACAGGTTTAAACCAGTTTCTGGTCACTTAGACTAGTTTATGTGTAATGTCTGTCCCTAGCCTAGGACAAAAATTATTAACTTAAAATGAAATGCATTATCATGATGAACTTGATGTTCTCTGAATGTTATAAAGTCCAGAGATTAAAAAACTTTGTTGTGAGGAAGGCTGCTATCAATATCTTCTTATGTAAAAATGAATGTCATAATATCAGTGAGATCTATATTTGACTTTTGCTTGGAAAGTTGTTCTTCAATTGTCCATCAAATAGATATGCATAGGAAACAGTCTGAGGCTATTAAAAAATAATATATAGGAATGTGGAAGTTTTTGGAATATTCATAAGTATTGCATCATGCATATAATTTAACAGACTTCTAGAAAACAATAAAATAGGGATTAAGATTTGTGACTGAGATGTGCTAACATTTGAGAACATAGTAAGATGAAAAGACTCTGTTTCCAAAGGAAATACATTCCAACATCAATAGAAATCCTTCAGAGAATCAAAATGCATTTATACCATTTGGAAAAAGTGGTAAAGATGTCAGTGCTTTCAGGCAGCTGACCAGGAAAGTAGAGGAATCAGCAAACATGAGTAATAGCCTAACAAAATTGAAAATATATGTATTTACTTAAATATAAGATGATCCTAATTATAAGACAACCCGCAGTGATTAGATTTTATGGAAAATTTATATATTTTTAATGATTTTACAGGTAGAAAATCTAGTTGGAGGTTTGTCTTATCCCCCTCCCATTGCTACAACAGAGAAAACAAACCCCGGGTTCAGGTAGCCCCCTTGCCCTCTACCCCCCAACCTTCTTCTCCCTTCAAGCCCTTCCCCCTGTCTTTACTGTCAGACCATGCTTTCCCTGAGCACATGAAAATGAGGGTCATATTTGAAAGAATTGACCTTGACATTAATATAATTTACCATATAGGCAAATTAATAGCACTGTGCGAAGCTTCAGGTGCTGATTCAGTTCAGAGGAGATTTGACCTGATTCCGCGGCTGAATCTCTCAATCTGAATTGAATCAGGAGACCAATAAAAAGGTCTGAATCTATTCAAAGCTCTCTGAATCAATCTAGAAAAGATTAAGAGAGCTTTGGATATTTGGGCAGTCCCCATTTACCCTTGCAGGAAGCTGGAAATGAACTCCATGCTAGTAAGTAGGGGATGGGGGGAAGGGGCTGGACTAGGGGACAGAGGACCATTGGAGGATTCCTGCCTGGCTCCATCCCTTGCTTGCTCCCTCAACCTTCCTGAGTGCTCCCCGCCCCCCACCCACTCTTCTAGCCCCACCCCCCTATGAGTGCCCTGCCTGGCCCTAGCTCCCAGCTCTAAAAAAAACAAAGCAAAAAATCCCACATACTAGCTCCTGCCAGGTTGGGGGGCAATCCCTGGTGCCCCGCACTGTGTGGGGGGCTCTGACATGGCCCCGTCCCCCACCCACTCTCCCATCTCCCCCATGGCTGTCTCACCTGGCCCCCGTCTCCTGGCTCCAGACAAAAACAAACAAACAGAAAAGCCCCCACTCACTGCCTGCCGCTGCAGCCGTCAGAGCTACTCGGGGCTTGTGGCAAAACGTATTGACTCTACTAGGGGCTTGTGGTGAGTGCCAGGCTTTTTTAAGGAGCCTGGAGGCTGGGCCTGGGCGAGTGGGTGGGGAATGGGGCCTGTCTAATTTGGAGATTTGACTGATTTCGGCGGCAGCTGAATCTCCAAATGAGATCCGGACGAATTAATTTGGGACAGTGATTCCAATCACCAAATCACTGTCCCCCCAATTGTCCAAATCTGAATCCAAAGTGAATACTAGCCGCTTTGCACAGGCCTACAAATTAGTTCAGGTAACCATAGATTTAGTTTATCCAGAATGGATGGATTTTACTTTTTTTTCTTTGAAACTGCTGATGCAGCCCAGACCTGCTTCTTGTGCTGTTTTCAGAATGGGGCGGAGGGTGGGGGGAAGGGAGCAGATGGAGCTCCTTGTGGGGCTTGTTTAGCCAGCACTGGAGGGTCAGGCATGTGGATTGGAGCTCCCTGAGGTGGGCGGGGGGGAGGGGAAAGGCTAGGGGAGAGATGCTCAATCCCCCAGCCCCCAGGACACAACAGCAAATGTGGGGATTGTGAAGGGGACATGTTTTACTTCCTGCTGGAGCAGCAGGGTTCACCAAGTGACACACTATCTTCTGAGGGCGTGGGGGAATGCTGGAGGACTATGTTTTCTTCTGAGAGAAACTGCAATGTGTATAGACATTAGTTCTTCTAGGAGAAACTCCTGGGGGTGATTTAACTCTAGTTGTTCTCAGGTTATTTTTCTCTTCAAATGGTTATTTTTACTTTATGAGAAAAAGCCTGAACATCTGTACACTCGTGGTTTCTCCTGGGAGAGCAGAAATTCTCTTAGGAGAAACTGAATTCTGTATGAGGCCTAAGTGTAATTAGTCCTTCTCCTATCCTAATTAATCATCAGCCATTTAGTTGTGATTCATCAAAACATCCTTGTTCAGCAAAGTATTTGCTATTTAAATAGTAAATGCTTTGCTGAATTAGGACTTGATTGCTGTTTATTGCCTCTTGATTATCTGTGGCTTTAAGAATAGAATAAAATTTAAAGGCTTTATTCAGTAAGTATCAGGTGATTAGAAAATGGGATTTCATTTAGAGAAGAAAAGATAAAATCTTGAACAATATTTAATTTGGAAACAGTGAAACAATCTTTTCAAATGTTTAATTTCTGGAATGTAAAAATTATAAACCTTGTACTATGAAATTTATACACACACAAATGTTATAAGTATAAAATTAAAGTTTAAAATCTTATTACTTTTATGTTGAAACAAAATGCTAGCCAGAAGTAGAAGTCAAAGATAATTTAAGAAGTTGGACTATAATCCTTCATTTTCAATCCTGTCCAGAATATGTCAAAATTGACATATCCACTAAATATGTCAATTTTGCCAAAATAATGTCTTCTGGTGGAAAACCCCATCACCTATACTCTTTATTAGCAGATATGTTTGAAACTGAATAGATTGTTTCATTTTTCACTGAGGGTGTCAAGCAGAAAATGGCAGCTATATATGAGGCTATAAGGGGAACTAACAAGGTGAATCTGTTTCCTTGATTTGCCTGCACGCTACCTGGCATAGTAGACATGTTTTACAGAACTGTGTTACCACTACAGATAATACCAGTGTATGTCTATAGGGGTTTTTTTGGAAGATACGGTGTTAGATGATGATGGACAAACATTGTCATGTTTCTCCAGCTATACTCAGAACCTGTGTGGGGATTCAGGTATATGGGGAAATAATAATTGTGCCAAAATTATAAAGAAACAGTATTGTTAAAAATTGGGATGCTGTTGAACTTCTGAGAGGGAATTACAACATATAAAAATATATAATTCTGATGCTTTTTGGAATACAGTATTTTGTTTTTGATTTTTTTCCCAGCTAGCTACCGTTCAATTGAAAATAGAAAAGCTGCTCTGAAAGAAACACCTGAGGGTAACTATTACCCATTAGAACTGAGCTTCAACACCCCGACAGCACCACAGTGGCATTTCTCAATCACCCTTTGTTTGGGTTATCAGGGAATGTAGTATTTAGATGAAAACTGAATATTTTCTGCAGAAAGTGGCCCCTTGCAATGAAAAATATAATTTACTGAAAAAAATATTTTTTTTAAATCAAAACCGGTTTGTTGTTCCACTCTACTGTTTTAAGCTTTGTGGAAGGAAATTAAAATTGGGATTTGATGCTTATGTTTCATTTCCCTTTTTCTCTCAAATAATTTTTAATGAAAATGGCTTAGTAAGGCTTCAGCATCAGGGTTTACCTCATAAGCTGGAGGTCATCTTGTTTCACTAATGCAAATCCTCCATTGATCTGGTGGACACAAAAAAGTGTAGTATTGGTATATTTCTGGAATTCTCTGTCAATGTTTTTGTGACCTCTTTTGGAGGAAAGGCTTTTGCCATCACCTTCATTCTGATTCAGTGCAAATTGACTCCCATTATTCTTGCTCACTGATCAGATAGCTAGTAAATGATCAACTAGGTAGTTCTGTGCATGGGAAGATATGATTGTAGGGGGCACTGAACCTCCAAGATGGGGCAAACAGACCCTTAGACTTATGGGACCATGTGGGCCTTGTACCCAAATTTTACAGCCCAGGTAGAGCATGTGGCATTACGAGAATCATGGGGAATCGGCTGAAAGCCCCTGGACATTTCAAGATTCTAGAGGTGACCTTGGGCATCAGAGGCCAGGTGATGCAGAAGCAAGGAGCCCCAAGCCTCTGAAGTGAGAGTGAAAATTACACACTGAGAATTGCACCCTTGCTCATCCACCACTGCTTCCATCCACCTTTCTAGTCTTCTACATCCTTGCCCCTTGCAGCCAGACCCTCACCCCACCCATGGACACAGACCCATGAGCACTGCCACAGACCATGCATAAGCCCAGCTTATAGACTGCCACTAGCCAAGCCTGGGAATGCAGGTGGCAGTTTGGGGAAATAAAGGGTCTTATAGACATCTTGGGGAAGGAGCACATCCAGTGCCAGGTCCAGATAGGGTATCAAATCAGAGATATCTTCAAGTATATCGCCCAGCAGATGCATGCATAGAGCCACAACAGAGACTGGTTTTAGTCTCTAAACAAGGCCACAGTGATAAGAAGGCATTATTGCCATGTGCTGGACATTTACAAAGTGGTCTGTGTGCCGGGTGTAGAGCATGATATTCTACAAGGACCTGTCCCCTTTCCTTGCCAAGAACAAGGCAGACATTCTCACTCCCCACACCTCCAGGACCAGGGGTGTTGCAGAGGAGTTACATCCACAGAAACACCACCAGAGGAAGAGGTGACACAGGGAGTCCCTGCAGCACTATACCCTACACAGGGGACATGGTTTTTCCAAAGAGAGTCCTATCCCACATCTCTGCTACATAGTTTCATAATTGTTAGGAAGGTACCTGAGCAGATAGTTTCATAGTAACTAGGGTCGGGGCCTAGAGCAGGCCATCTAGTCTGACTCCCCACCAGTGGCAGGAACGAGTGCTGGGGTCACAGGACCCCAGCCAAGTACCTATCCAATCTGCTCTTGAAGATGCCCAAGGTAGGAGCAAGAACAACTTCCCTAGAAAGCCGGTTCCACATCCTAGCCACCCTAACTGTGAAGTAGTGCCTCCTAATGTCC
>JAGPOW010003364.1:28522627-28550096 GCA_030014935.1 Caiman crocodilus | reverse complement strand
CCCGGTGCTCTTTCCTGCCAAGGCAGGGGGTCGGACTAGATGATCTGCCCAGGTCCCTTCCGACTCTAGACACTATGATACTATGATACTATGAATGCTGGGATCAAATGATCTCAGGTAGGTAATTATCTAGCCTCCTTTTGAAGACCCCCCCCAAGGTAGCAGTGAGCACCACTTCCCTTGGAAGTTGGTTCCAGATCTTAGCCACCCTGACTATGAAGTAGTGTCTCTTGATGTCTAGCCTGAATCTACTCTCAATCAACTTATGGCCGTTATTACTAGTTACTCCTGGTAGTGCTTGGGGGAACAGGGCCTCTCCCATTCTCTGCTGGTCCTCCTGGGAAGTTTATGGACAGCCACCAGATCACCTCTCAACCTTCCCTTGTGGAGGCTGAACAGGTTCAGGTCCCGTAGCCTCTCCTCATGGGGTCTGCCCTGCTGCCCCCTGATCATGCGAGTGGCCCTCCTTTGGATCCTCTCAATGCTGTCCACATCCCTCTTGAAGTGTGGCGCTCAGAACTGGACGCAGTACTCCAACTGTGTCCTAACCAGTGTTGCATAGAGGGGGAGGATCACCTCCTTGGACCTGTTTGTGATGCATCTGTGGATGCATGACAAGGTATGGTTAGCCTTACTGACTGCATACCTACGTTGGCGGCCCACGTTCATATTGGAATCAATAATGACTCCAAGATCCTTTTCTGCCTCTGCTCTGATGAGAAGGGAGTTCCCCAGCCTGTAGGTCTGCTGCTGGTTCTTTTTCCCTAGGTGCAGTACCCTGCACTTGTCAGTATTGAATCCCATCCTATTGTCATCCACCCACCCCTGTAACCTGTCCAGATCTACTTGTAACCTGTTCCTCCTTTCTAGCGTGCCCACCTCTCCCCATATCTTAGTGTCATCCCTTCCCAGAGGCATGAAGTGTGTTCCAGGCCCCTCCCCCCCGTACCACCACAGCAATTGCTGTGCTGGCACAACCCCTAGGATCCATGACCTCTACTCCTGAAACTCCTTCTGGGTTATGTCATGTGTGAGGATGCCTTGTAACCTGTCATAAGGTTTACTCCTGCTCCACGCAACCATGATGGGGACTCAGGTCCTGGGGGAATTGTGGAGCCCCCATGGGGAGAAGAAAGGGGCATCAGGGTTGGGGCGGGGACCTGAGGTTGCCAAAGCTAATCCCCTCCATGGTCATAGCCCTGTCTTGGGTCATTATGGTTAAGAAACCCACAAAGAAGTTGGGGCCAGAGGGAGGAGGGCCAGGACTAAGACGCATAGGGTGAGAGTGAATTGCTTGCTTTCCTCTCAGCCCTGCCCTCCCCTGCTAAAGCCTGGAGCCCAGCCAAGGGGCCAGTTCTTCCCACCACCCCAATCCTGGATGCTTAAGAGAGTATGTTCCATCAGTAGGATCATACATCTGCTTAACTGACACATCTTTGGCATTTCCCTCAGGGATATACTACGGTCCATGGGAGATCGGAGCCTAAGCACAGATACCTCAAGCACTTAGATGTAAACAGCTCCCTCTCCCCACAAAGTACTCATGGAAAGGCATTGATAGTGTTTATTGAGGTCAGCATGCAAAAGGGTAAACAGCAGTTTTGGCAGAGTGCGCCCCCAGGTCAAGGAGAAGAGAGCTGACACAGCTGTGCCTGACAACTGCTACAATTGCAGCATAGCAGAAATTTGGAAAAAAAGTCCTCTTTGCAAAATATCCACAGACCTCCCTTCCAGTCCAGGAAAGCAGCATATGCGATGGAGTGACTCCCGCATGGGAGCTGTTATCTAAGCCTCTCAGGTTTTGCTGCCAAGGTGACTCCTGGATTGTATACCTGGACGTGCTGGCAAGCAGCCCAGGAGCACTTTCCCCCCATTCCTTGTGATCCAGTGTGTGAGTGAAGTCCTTTGGGGACTGGCTGATTCCAGTTATCATATCACAGGCACTCACTGTATCAGCCCCTTAGGGCAAGGGTCTGGCCTGCAGGCTGGATTGGGCCTACAGTGGACTCTATTTCTCAGTAGCCCCCTGCCTAGCAGTGGCGCCGTGACAGCATGGAAGGGCATGTGGCAGGGCGGTGAGCTAATCTGGGGCTAGGATCTTGTGGCGGTAACAGCATGGTCCAGAGCTGAAAAAGAGCTGCGATTCACCTTTGGCGGGGGCGTGCCAGCAGTGAATCGTGGCTCTGCCTTGGCTCCGGACCACTCTGTCACCCCTGCAAGATCACAGAGCAGCTCCCTGCCCAGCTGGGTGCCCTTGCCAGCACTGCTGGTATCCAGGTCTCCATGGAAATTGACCAGAGCGGTATGGACAGGGGCTGCTAGGAAATGGATCCACCATTTTGGCCACACCTGCCTTCAGGCAACCCCCTAACCCTCTCCTGTGATCATGGGCCCATCTTGGCCCCATACCTGCTACGCCCCCAACTCCCTCTCCCACTCCTGCATAATAAGCAGCCCTTCCCCCTTGTCTATAGGCTCCATGTCTTTGTGTGGAAGACCAGCTCATGGTGGATGGCAAGGTGAGTCCAGGACAGGTGGTCAAACACCTGCTGAACAAATGAAAGATGTACATATGAGGCGCTGCAAAGTGAAGAAGAGATGTTACAAGCTGTGGTTGCAGCCTCTGAGCTCAGGCTGTACACTGTTTACTCTTGATGCCAGGGGCTGACTGCCAGGAGGAACAAATCTAGATGTGTATGGGGGAGATGGACAGGCCAAGGGATGCTTATACCCAGACTGTTAAGTTGCATGATGGGGGTCTCCAGTGCCAAATGGACACAATATATAGAGGGGGGGCACACTGTATGGAGGGGATGCTGCATAATTCAGCAGAGCCAAGAGAGTCGCAATGTCGAGAGTTGCAGGGAGCTAACACACACAGTCCAGGCCCCCTGGCAGTTGCCCTGTAGGTACAAAACCCCCATGCAGTTCCAGGCCAGTCCTGAAGGGGCTCAGGCACACTCATAATGGTGGTGGTGGCAGGGGACTCACCAGCCTACAGGGCCAGGGCGCTGACAGCAGAGCCTAGCTGTCCCAACTTGCTCACCCCCTGCTGGGAGGCCCAGGGGGAGCTCTTTTATTGCCTCTGGCCCCACTCAGGGCCTGGTTCCCATAGTGAATAAGTGGGGCAGCCTTGATAGGGATAGGCAGCCCCCTGGCTTAGCCCAGCTGTCTGACATAAGCCCTGGGCATTGACGAGCTTTGCAGGTCCATGGCCTTCGAAGGGGGAGACGTAGCCACAGAACCAAGGCACTGAAGGTCCAGTGTGGGAAAGCCAGCAGTCTTTGGCACCCACTGCAGTGATGCCTCCAGCCCACAGATCTTTCAGACGGACATTGGGTCCAGGCTCATGCAGTTGTCAAGCTCCTACACAGAAAAGTCCTTGGTCTTGACTCTGGACACCTAAAGTTAGGGTGCCAGGTCAAAAGCCCTATATCCTGTACCTTTTCTCCCAAGATTTTGTGTTTTTTCAGTTCTGGGGTCAGTGGCATTCCCTCTCACCCCAAATCCCCTTCCAGGTTCTGTCATCCCTTTGGGAGGAAGGACCAAGATGAGACGCTGGCAATGTTCAACAGGTTTTCTTTATTAAACACAGTTAAAGTTTGGGAACAACAACATTTTAAATTAAGACACATCTCTTCCCTGTGCAGCATTCTTCTGCATTCTGGTGTGTGCCCTGGGCATCAGCTTCATTAGACACGTGAATGTCAGTGGCCCGGTTGTGCCTTGGGTGGCTGAATTCTGTGTGCATGTGTGAATTGGTGTGTGTGCATGTGGCATGTGCACGTGCACACACATACACACACTTGTGCTCTCTCTCGTGTGTGTGCAAATACCAACCCCAGCCATCCAGAGCAAGCAGACACATACACACAGACACACAGAACCCAGGTGTCTGGGGCATGTGCACATGTAGAGAACCCAGGTGTCCCCCACACAACCCAGGTGTCCTGGGTACATGCATACACATGGACATGCATAGAATCCAGGCATCTGTCGTGCATGCAGAGAACACAGGCATCTGACACACACATGCACATGCTTGGTGGGTGCAGATTGTGCTGAGTGGACATGCATGGGACAGCTGTCTGATGGCTCATGGCCACGAGGAGCCATTGCTACAGCAGGGCCAAGGGGCAGCTCTGATGCTCTCTGTAGCCAGTTGGGATGGCTTGGATGTTTGGCTCCACTTGGGAGTCTTTGGCAGCCCAGGGAGTCTGCAGGGCATGTTGGGAGCTGTGCAAGAGCCCTCCTACTGCTGGCCTCTGACCATGTAGGCAGGCTCCGAGCTCCTCTACATGAGGGCTAACGTGCGTTCTGCTTGCTCTCGATTGAACCCTGGGCACTTAGAGTAAAGCTCAAAAGTTACCGTTCTTCTACCTCAGCTGCCTTGAATGCTTGTACTTAGCCTGTTTGAGAGCTTACAGATGTGAAATAAAAACTCCTTCACCAAGTGCAGTGCACTCCTAAAAGAGGTATCACATTAATTTGACCTGGCTTGGCCAATGTCTGTATGGATTGGGTGCTTCAGGGGGCTTTTTGGTGCTTTCATCTTATCTCAAGCTGATTCAAACAGCTAATCAAAGTGCCAAAAAGCCCTGCTGAAGTGCCTGATGGATGCATGCCCTGGGGAGCTGGGCTGAAGTAGTGCGATGCTTCTTCTCGTAAAGCATCAGTTTTTGTGGGGGGGGAGGAGGGGTTCCCCCCAAGTCTGTCAGGACCCTATGACTAATCTTCCTTCAGCTAAAGTGTTTGGAGCAGGACAGCTGCTGGAAAAAGACAACTTTAAAGTGAACATATCTCCTGCAGGGTGCCTTAAGCAGAGTTGTCCTACCCTCTAATGCTACCGGCTAATTAAGCTGCTCTGGTCACCTAAGCAACAAACCCACAACTTCTCTCCACAACTTCTGTAGAGGCCCTGCAGCTACATCCACGTGAGTTGACATTGTTGTATACTTTGGGCTGAATTAAACCCAATGTGCCTGTTTTTATTAAAGGAAAAAAAATGCAATTGTCAGTCAGGTTTATGAGATATTAACGAGGTGAGTGGGCAGTGCAGGCTTAGATAAACAGTGCAAGCTGAAAGAAATTATGTCTCTACATGCAAATGAAAAATCAGTCTCACTATAGTTTTGGAAATATATTAATGAGGGAAGGGTTTACTTAAAGCATTTTTATATATGGAAATGGGATGAGAGGAAGGATTTGTACCGAGGAAAGAATCCAAAAAATCATCAACCTCTCACATTGCTACAGCTCCATTTCTTTTCTTCTAGTGCCAGCGGTTGGAGTGAGAGCCTGCTCTGTCATACCGCACCATGTGTAAGTTCTGCCTACAGCTTGCAGCAGAGGTTAGGGCATTTCTAGGTCTGTGGACAAGAAAGGAAAGAGTGCGTCATTTAATATCGAAAGCAATATTTTCTTTCTGAAGAAGCTTCTTTCTCCTAATCTCATATTAGATTTGAATAGGCAAAAGCAGGTTGCTTGATTTGTAGGTCTAAACTTAACGTCTGTAGGGACAGTTCAACTGTTATGCCAAAACCCAATTTACATGCCACTAGTTGTGTTTTGATGTCATTTATACTGATCTGCTCTGGTTCATTTCTGTTCATGGTTGAATAAGTATATGTTATGCACAGACCCTTCCATTAAAAAACAACAACATCAAAAATACAATCTACTTTTTTCCTTTTTGATACCTGGACTAGAAACACAGCTCAAACATTTTTCTATTCTCTGGTCATGCTAAATGCATAAAAATAGGGTGCATCTGAACCCAGGTATTTTTCTTAAAGAAAAATAGGATTAGCCATCTTAATGGATGTAAATTTATTTAATTTTTTGGCCCTAGTGTAATGTGTCCTACACCCATGCCCATGCTTTGCAGGTGTTACTGTTCAGTCACTTTCCCTTGTTGGCACCTTGGCCTTCTTGACGTCTGCTCCTCTGCTCTAACTGGCCCCTTTGCTAGGGCAACAAAAATGGTTTGGGGGCTGGAGCACATGACTTACGATGAGAAGCTGAGGAAACTGGGTTTATTTAGTCTGGAGAAGGGATAACTGAGCAGGGATTAAATAGCAGCCTTCAACTACCTGAAGGGGGTTCGAAAGAGGATGGATCTAGACTGTTCTCAGTAGTGGTAGATGACAGAACAAGGAGCAATGGCCTTAAATTGCAGCAAGAGAAGTTTAGATTAGATATTAGGAAGAATTTGCTCACCAGGAGGGTAGTAAAACACTGGAACAGGTTACCCAGGGATGTAATGGACTCTTCATCCTTGGAGGTTTTTAAAACCTGGCTAGACAAAGCCTTGGCTGGGATGATCTAGTTGGGGATGGTCCTGCTTTGAGCAATTTGTTGGATTAGATGACCTCCTGAGGTCCCTTCCAACCCTAATTTTCTATGATTTTGTGATAGCTACCTTGCCTGCTTGTGCCAATCCAGTCCACCAGGCATAGAAAAAAACAGAAAGGCAGGGTCATGCCTTAGTGCAGTGTACCCTGCACTGGATAAGTTAACGCTAGAACAAAAAAAGTATGCTGTCACTTTAACACTGGCAGCCATGCAAACAAAGAAAGTAAGCTCTCACTTTAACACAAGCAAAAATCTTCCCTACTTGGAGTAAATGAATCTCCCTCTGGGTGGTGCCCAGCCCAGGTCACTCACCCTGCTCCCAAGGGTTTTGTCTATTACTGGAGTTCCCCAGTAGTTACTTCCCCTCCGTGAGGGGTTCAGCTCCCTTTAGAGCTTCCTCTGATTGCAGCATTCTCCCCGTGGTGGCTGCTTACTCTCCTGAGTATGCTTATATTTAGCTCCTTTAGTTATCATCTGTGTCTAGTGACTCACCAGTTCTCAGGTGTTATTCTTCCTTCTTTTGAGTTGACCAGGGGCTCCTCCTTTCTTAGACTGTCTAACCTTGGCCTTGCAGGCCTTATTTCGGCTGCTTGTTTACTCACTCAGTGCCAAGTCTGGGGACTGTTCCAGTGCTCCTACTGGGACTGAAGCCAGAGTTCCTGGCTTGCTCCTCCACTCTGGGTCAGACAAATCATCATATTTGGGGTGAGAAAATAATTTTACTCCATGGTCAAATTGGTATGGACTGTTGGGGGTTTTGCCATCCCCTGTAGCGGGAGGCATAGCCTGCTACCTGGAATTTCTTGTGCGCATATTAACAACCTTTTGTAGAAACACATTGGGTGCCATGGCTCCCTTGCTTTACCACTATGTTAGAGCATTATGTCTGTGCTGTGTCACTTGTGTAGTGTTCAGATTATGGATTGTATAGGATGCTTTGGATAGGGATGATCCTGCTTCAGGTAGCGAGTTGGACTAGACGACTTCTGGAGGGCCATTCCAGCCTACCTCTCTATGATTCTGTGAAACTTCTGAAGCATCTGTTCCCAGTTGAACACAGTATGCTACTATATTGCAGTAGTTTTATTAATCTAGCTGCATCAGTTACTTCATTGTAGAGTATTGGTTAACCAATATTATAATGTGAGAGCAGCGTTGGAAATGAAATTTATAGTATGCGCATGTATATTATTTTGTTTGCACTCCACAAATGTCTACAGAATAAGTAAAATTGCATATTTTTAAAACCAGAATGTTTGAAGTTAAGATCCTAAATCTGTTTTCTGCCACCTAAGCAAACATGATCTGATTTTTGAAAAGGTGCTAAATACACACAACTCATACTGCTTGTTACTTATGAAAATCAGGCCATTTTAATTTACATTTAAGAACTTGACGTTAGTCACTATAACCAGGCTGTTATATTATTTTAATTTTACTTCTGTTATTGAAGTAAGAGTTGCATAGTTGTCTTCACTTAATTAATAGCAGTGAAATGTGGTATTAAATCCAAGCAATATGCTTTATGGAATAAAAGCATGCATGATGATTTGCTCAGTCTGGGAGTAGTGCATTCTCAGACAGAGTTTAGGTACGTGGCTCTTCATTCATGTTCATACTGTTTCCTCCTTATTGATGTGAAGTTGGTGGAAGGTGAGTGTATGGAATACAAGGCTGAGTAGTGCTGTGAAGTGCTACAGTGGCCTTGATCTCAGAAAAGTAGTGGGAATCCAAGTAAGCCTGAAGACCTCTTCCTTTCTAATGTGAGTAGATTCTACTCCATGTACTCTCTCTGTTAGAAACTATTAAAACAGCACATGGTATGAGCTTGATAGTAGCTGTGACCAGGAGGAGCCAGAGTTTGTTTATTTTGTGACTTAAAATCTTAAGAAAAGAGGGCCAGTGATGTGTAGTGTATAGCCCTTCCAAAGTAAACCTTGTTTTCTATCTAACTGGAAGCTTTAAGACTGTTTAGAAGGCACAAAAATGTGAAAGCAGTAAGAGCTTGAGAGCAAGAATGTTTGAGTGGAATAATTTTAAAGCAGTAGAAGTTTTGAACTATGTTTATAATGCTACAAAATAAAAATGTGTATAACTTTAGGTATTTTAACAGTACTATTAAAATATTTTTTAAAACAGGAAAATATAGCTTATGTAGTTTACAGTAGCTTGTATAATGAAGAAAAAAACTTTGCCATTGTTACTGTTGCTTTTTCCTTACTTCATTTGTTTTTTTTAGCTAGGTTAACATTTTCATTATTAAAGCCCTGTCAAAACATTGCAATAATTTTATTGATAACATGTGAATGATAACATACGAAAGCTTATGAATGGTGTGATTGCTATGATTTTTTAAAACAGTCAATCTACAGCATTATTTAAGCTCATAAAGCTATGATTTTTTGGATCAAATGTGAGTGAATGGGTAGTGTCCCTGTTAGATTATAGAGTTACACCAAGCTTAAACTCCTAAATGGACATTCAGAATGAAGCTGGGTTTTAGGTTAAATCTTGCTATATTTATACAGTATAAGATAGTTTTATTGAGTTTAGGAATGCATTGTAATTATGGCAAGTAGGATTTGGCCCCATAAGCAACTGAATGATTATGCCACAGCTCTGTTAGAGCTTGCCTAGGGGGTTTTGTTTGTTTGTTTTTTCTGTTTTTGTGGGGTTTTTGTCTTGTTTTCTTTGGTTTGGTTTAGATGGTAATGATGTGTGACATGCTTTCATCATGGTTAAAAACAGAAAAGTATCACCACCCCCAAATTTTCCATGTTGTTTTCATTTTAGTAATACCAGGAAATTCTATTCCATATACATCCTTTTTTTGTTTGTTTTTTGTAACCTAGTTCATTGTTGTTAACTCAAAAAATAAAAACATCAAATATGTCAAACAGTTTTAGGCACAAAAAGTGCTATCATACAGTTTTCTTCAATGACTAGCAAAGATCCTAATCCTATCTCAGTCATTACTTTTGTCACATAGGGCAAGACATTAATTTATTGTTGTCATGGTGTCACATGATCTTCTAAGAGTTCTGTAATGGAGCTTTGATCAAAACTAGAGGATTGGTTGAAAGAGGGAAAACATGCTATAGAAAATGCTAAGTGGTGAAATGAAAGAGTAAATGTAAAATGATTCTATTAAAATAGACTTAAGAATGGAGAAGAACATTTGAAGATAAACTCAGCATGTTTGTCCTGGATTCTGAAACAGGAAAGCAGTGGATATTTACAGGTGGTTGGTGGTGGTGGTAATAGTCCTAGCTGGTGGTCAGGAAGTGAGTTTATAAGCAGTTGTTTATTCTTTCTTCCAAGTTTTACACAAAGACCAGAACTACAAACTTCTGTCTGTCCCAAATTTGAAGTAATGGGATTGGAAAAGAGGGAACTTCAGAAACTTAGGGAAAAAGATGGCAAAAAATATATATTAATATAATAGGAGTGGTCAAGAAGGAGATGGCAATTTCCTTATTCATAGACCATGGAAGATAATGAGTATTATCTACATATCTGCTGGGTTCATCAAGGACAGGATCTTGCATTGCTTCATGTAAATCTTGGTCAGGGCTGTCCAATTCATCACCTGTGAGGGGCTAACTTATGGCCTGCAGGTCTCCTCCAAGGCCACTCTTCCATGCCCCCTCACTGCTCTTTCTGCTGCTGCTGCTGCTGCCATCTCTGGGCTCTCTCTACAGCTTCCACTTCTTGTTCATGAGGTTGCATCACTTGTGGAGCCTTTGCAATCCATATAGCAAGGGCCTGGGGAGCTCATGCATCCTATGTGACCAGGAGGTTAAGGTGGAGAAGACTTGCGCAGCATGTAGCCAATGTGGCAAGCTGCACCTGGCTGCTCAGATGTTGGACAGGCCTGACCTAGGTGACAAAGCTTTTACTTACTGGGGCACTGTTTAAAGTTGTGTTTTTTGTGGGAGGTTACTACTCAGTGGGACTCTACATGGAACTCCTTAATGCACAGTGGACTGTTCTATTGCTTATTAGCACGTCACAGCAAAAACCGTGCTAATGTGCTCATATGTAATGGAATTAGTCTACTACACATTAAGTGTCACAAAAAAAATGTTTGCCTTTTGCTAATGTGCATTAGTGCAGTTAGCTTTATCTTAGAGGTACTAAACTTAGTGCACAGTAGCAAAGGTGCATTAATGAACTTGTGGGTGTGCCCAGTAATTTAAATGAAATCTTTGAAAAACATCACTGAAGCTTACTCCCAGGTTCAAGCTCATGCCAAGTCAATTGGCTAGAACCACAGGTTTAAACACCCACTTAATTGTTCTTCTGCACTGGGACCTAAGTGTACAAGTGCAAGATCAGGCCTATATTGTGGAGACAATATTTTAAAATGTGCCAAAATACAGGCCACATTTGAGGAATTAGACTGGTCCTTAGGTGGATCACTGACATCTGTTAAATTTTGCAACTGCCACTTAGACCATAGATTTCTTTAGAAGGTTATAATCCTTATAATTATCTGTCCAATGGCAGTTATATGACTTCAAACATATATAGAAGGAATAAAGATTTTCCCTTCCAGTCCCCAGAAGGAGTAACTGAAAACCATACTTCAAGGCATTATATATTGGGTGAGACCCCTGTTAATAAGAACAATACATATAATACATTTTAATTATGCTTTTAAATTCACTGTTGATTACCTTTATTATTGCTTGTACACTCCCTTCCCAATCTAGTCCAGGAGGAAAATGGAGCAGCAGGGCAAAGTCCCCTGCTCATTCCCCAGTCTGGGGATCTGATGGGGGGCAGGGGGTGAGCTTTGGGAGCTGCTCCAATCCTATCCTGGGCCAGTCTGGGATAGGAATGGAGAAACTGCTTTTTGCCCCCTGCCCACTTCCTTGGATGTGGGTCCACAGTCTAGGGAACAGGCAGGGGACTTGCTCATTGCTCTCTTTGCTCCTAATACCAGGAGCAGAGTGGAGGAGCAGCTGCTCCTTGCCTTGCCACCAGCTCCCCAGACGGGGGACCCTGCTCCAGAGACTGGAAGCAGAAGGGTGGAGGTGGCTCCCCACCCTTTCCGCAGGCCAGGGTGGTATCAGTCTGGGGAAGGCACAGGGAGTTTTTCCCAGCTGCTCCACTGCTTTCAGGAATTATGTGGTGTAGAGCAGCCACTGTTCCCACACCAGGATATTTCCATCTAATGAAGGTGTGCAGTGGGTGGTGATGAGCTAAATGTCTGTACTCAATATGAGGTTGTGGTCTGATGCAGCTGCACAAAAGGTGTGAATGTGATTTTTGAGATGCATCAATAGAAGCTAGGTGCAAGACACAGGAGGTGATAGTCCCTCTCTACTCAGCACTGGTTAGGTCTCATTTGGAGTATTGTGTTCATTTATGGGCACCACATTTAAAAAAGGACATGGAGATGTTAGGGTCCAAAGGTGGGCAACAAAGATGATGAAGGGCTAGGAAAGCAAGTCATATGAGGTGAGGCTGAAGTACCAAGGCCTGTCCTTGCAGGTTTGCAGAAAAGGCACTTAGGAGGGGACATGTAAGTTTTCAAATACTTGGAGGACTGCCATAAAAAAAGGGAAAATTCCTTTTGCTGCAGAGAGGACATAGACCAATTGCTTGAAGTTGTAGCAAAGTAAGTTTAGATTGGATATATGGAAAAAACTTCTTCACTGTTAGAATGGTGAGGCAGTGGAATAGACTGCCTAGGGAAGCTGTGGACTATTCATCCCTAGAAGTGTTCCAGAAGAAGCAGGACAGCCATGTGGATGATCTAGTCATGGGTAGGCCTATGTTCTACTTTGGGTATTTCCAATGTTTCTGGGCTTTGCTGGTTGCTCCCACCTCCACTTTCTGCTACATGTCATGGTGTTTTTAAGCCTTTGTCAGAGGCATTGGGTGTTGATTACAGCCAAAAGTGGGAACTTAGAGGTGTGCCAGTGCTCCTGTTGGGACCAAAGCCAGAGGTTTCTGGATAGGAGGTCTTGCTCCTTTGTTCAAGGTCTGACCAATTATCATATTTAGGGGCTATGAAGGAATTTTATCCTGAGGTCAGATTGGTGTCCTTCCTGTAGCCGGAAGCATGACCCTCGACTTAGGATCTCTTGAGCATATATTGGCATTTCATAGAACCAGGATACTAGCTACCGTAGTTCCCTTAAAGTTTACTTGTGGCAGGTTAGGGTATTATGTCTGTGCTGAGTCAGGGTTAACAGTAGTTTTATGTAGAGTTTAGGTTATGGAGTGTACAGGATGGTTTGGATAAGAATGATCCTGGCTCAGGAAGATAAGAATGGTTTGGATAAGAATGATCCTGGTTGAACTAGATAACCTTTGGAAGTCGCTTCCATCTGTATTTCTTTATGATTCTGTGATTATATATCAATTACCATATTTCACAGTGAATAAGTCAAAGTTTGAAACGCAATTTTTTAACACTTAAAATTCAACCTTGCCTTATACACAATAGCTTGTGAACCCTGGCAGCGTCGCTTGCAGGGGATGGAACCATGTCAGCCGAGCAGCAAGGCTGATGCCACTCGCAGGGGATGGGGACTGGAACAGGGCTGGGCTTAGTGCTCAGTTGTCAAAGCCCCATCACAGGGGATGAGGCTGTGTGAGCTGAGCCCAGCCCCATCCCCATCCCCTGTGAGTGGCATGCCCCCAGATGAGCACTGAACCTGGTGCTGCTTGCAGGGGATGGGGATGGGCTAGGTGCTTGGCTGGGGATGTGGGCCAGGCTTGGAGCTTGGCTGGCATGGCCCAGGCAGCACCACTTGCAGGGGATGGGGCCATGCTAGCTGAGCACTGAGCCTGGCTCTGATGTATACAACTGTGCTCATGAAAATCCTAACTTTTCACATTGGAAAACTGAGTGTTGACCTATATACCATGTCGACCTACACAGCTTGAAATACAGTAGCCATATATGGGATGTTGATTAATAATTTAAGAGGGAAGAGACTGAGGTTACAATTATATGCATGTGAATGCATGTATGTTTGTATACATATGTGTATATCAAACTGGATAAAACTCAGGTATTACTGCTTTCAGAGAACAGTTGGCTATTTTATGCTTGCTGTGACTGCATTAATACTAGGGATGAATTTGGCCCAATAAACCATATATCATTGGAAACTTTATGTATATGGTTATGAGAAGTCTCATTCAAATGTTACTGATGCATGTAATTATTTTCAAGGTTAGGACTTTCTTTTTTCAATTTTTTTTGTTCATCTTGTGGACATGCTTATAGGCAATTTGTGTGTTAATAACTTTGGTAACTCTAGCATGGTCTGTTTCTGTCATGTGGTGGACTCAGTAGTCTTAACCCACTCTCCCCTCTAAACATATAAAAAATGGAAATATGACATTACATTCTAGACATGCATCCTGCTATGCATAGTGTAATGGGAGTTGAGCCACCAAAGGCACACTGTGTAAAATTCTGAGCATTTGCAATGCATGCTGTCTGTAGGAGGAAATAAGAGCACTAGGCATCTCATTTGAAGTCCCATATGTCAAGGTATGACAGCTTTTAGTGTACTGGAAAGGTCAATCCTTCTACAGAATCTGATTTTGATTCTCTGTTGGTTGTTGGAGTCTTTGAGAAGCACTCACATGCTGGGTTAATGGGGATGCCTAATTCTGAGTGGCTCATGGTGCAAAGTTTTCAAAGAAGTATGAGAACCCTTCTGAACTGTCTCCTTCCTCTTGCTGAAGAGCTTATCCTAGAATCTCAGTGTGGGTTCAGGGCATCAAGAGGCACAGCTGACATAATCTTCACTGCTTGCCAGCTGCAGGAAAAATGCTGGAAACAATATAAACCTCTCTACATAGACTTCTTTGACCTCATGAAAGCCTTCGACTCTCTCAGCCAAGAAGCACTCTGGAGGATTTGTCTGAAGTACAGATGCCCACCAAAATTCATCACCATTCTTTGCCTGCTTAATGATGGTATGCAAGCAGTGGTTCTCAATAACAGATCTAGCACAGATTCCTTTGAGTTTAAGATGCGAGTTAAGCAAGGCTGCATCATTGCTCCAACTCAGTGTTCCTTACTGCAGTACTACATCTGACCACCCCAACTTCAATCAATGAGCTTCTGATGATGCTGTCGTGTGTGCTCACCTGGAAGCAGACCTTCAGGCAATAATTGATGTCCTTACTGAGGCATACGAGAAAACGGGACTAATGCTTAACATTTAGAAGGCTATGGTCTGCCATCAAAAAGCTCTTAATGAGTAGTTGCCAGCTCCAGAAGTCAGATTCATAGTGAGACTCTGGAGAATGCTTAATATTTCTTGTACTTTGGAAGCCATCTCTTGCAGAAGGCTGACATCAATGAAGGTATCCAACATTGCCTTAAATGCACAAGTGCAACCTTTGGACACCTGAGGAAATGGGTGTTTGAAGGTTGTGACATCAGATCTGAAAACAAGCTCAAGGTTTAGTAAGCAGTTGTGATCCCCATTTTCCTGTGGGGAGCTGAGATTTCATAGTTCTATAGTAGTTAGTGTCAGGAGGGACCTGAACAGATCATCTAGCTTGACCCCCTGCCACAGGCAGGAATGAATGCTGGGTTCACAAGACCCCAGACAGGTGATTGTCCAACCTCCTCTTGAATTTGCCCAAGGTAGGGGCGAGGACCATTTCCCTGGGAAGTTGGTTCCAGATTTTAGCCACCCTAACTGTAAAATATTGCCTTCTGATCTCTAACATAAACCTGTTCTCCATCAGCTTATGACCATTGTTCCTTGTCACCTCAGGTGCTGCCGGGGAGAAAAGGGCTCTTCCTATTTGCTGTTGATCTCCCCTGAAGAGCTTGTAGGCAACCACCAGGTCCCCCCTTAGCCTCCTCTTGCTGAGGCTGAACAGGTTCAGGTCCTTCAGTCTGTCCTCGTAGGGCCTGTCCTGCTGCCCTCTCACCAAGTGGGTGACCCTCCTCTGAACACTCTCCAGGCTGGCCACATCCCTTTTGAAGTGCGGGGCCCAGTACTGGATGCAGTACTCCGACTGTGGCCTGACCAAAGTTGCATAGAGGGGGAATATCATTTCTCTGGACTGGCTTGAGATGCATCTTTGGATGCATGACAAGGTATGGCTGGCCTTGCTGACTGTGGTCTGGCGTTGGTGGCTCACATTCATCTTGGAGTCAGCAATAACTTCAAGATCCCTTTCCACCTCTGTGCTTTCAAGAGGGGAACTCCCCAGCCTGTATGCATGCTGTGGATTTCTTCTCCCAAGGTGCAGCAACCTGCATTTGTCTACGTTGAACCCCATCCTGTTCTCATCTGTCCACTTTTGTAGTCTGCCTAAATCTAGTTTCAGCTCTCTCTCCCTTCAAGTGTGTCTACCTCACCCCACATCTTAGTGACATCAGCAAACTTGGACAGAGTGCTTTCCCCCCCCCCTTGTCCAAGTTGCTGATGAAGATGTTAAGCAGTGCGGGTCCAAGGACCAAGCCCTGGGGCACCCCACTGCTCACATCTTGATAGGTTGAGTACAACCCGTCTACCACTACTCTGGGTATGCCCCATCAGCCAGCTTTTGGGTAATCCAGTTGTGTAGGCATCAGTGCCACAGTCACTTAATTTATTGATGAGGCTGGGGTGAGAGACGATGTCAAAGGCCTTCTTAAAGTCTAGAAAGACTATGTCCATGGCGACACCATCATCCAAGGATTTAGTTACTTGGTTGTAAAAGGAATCAGGTTGGTCAGGCAGGACCTGCTTTGATGAACCCATGCTGATTGCCCCCAAGCATGACCTCCCCTGCAGGCCCCCCACAGATATACTCCTTGATAATTCTTTCCAAGATCTTCCTGAGCACCGAGGTGAGGCTTACAGGCCTATAGTTATTTGGGTCCTCCTTCCTCCCTTTCCTGAAAATTGGGACCACATTAGACAGTTTCCAATCCCCCAGTACCTGGCCAGATGACCACGAGTGCTCACACACCCCGGCCAAGGGCTCTGTGATGACCCCTGTCAGCTCCCTCAACACCCTTGGGTGGAGGGCATCTGCACCTGCAGATTTAAAAATGTCTAGCTCTTCCAGAAGATCCCTAACTACATCTGCGCTGACTGAAGGCCTGATAGGGCTATCTCCAAGATTGTCCCTACCTCTGGGGATGTCCCGGTCCCTGTTCAAGAAAATAGAGGCAAAGAAACTGTTAAAAATATCAGCTTTCTTGTCTGGCATAGCCACAAGATTACTGTTTGCATCTTGCAGGGGCCCTACATTGCCTGATGCCCTCTTCTTGCTCCCAATGTACTTGGAAAAAGGACTTTTTGTTGTCCTTAATCCTGGACACTAGCCTAAGTACCATCTCTGCCTTGGCCTTCCTAATAGCCCTCCTATACTCCTGGTCTGAGGAGAACTCCTCCTCCTTGCTGATAGCTCCTCCCTTTCACTGGTTGTAAGCCCCACTTTTAGTCCTCAGGCATTGCTGAATGCCCTTTCTGAGCCAAAGGGGTTTCTGAGCACACTTACCCGCCTTGCTTCTCTCAGGGACAGTTATCCTTTGGGTCTGGAGGATCAACCCCTTAAGGTATGACCATCCCTCGTGGACTCTCATCTCCTCTACCTTCTGGGCCCTCAGTGCCTCCCCCACTAGTCTCCTAAGCTCATTGAAGCTGGCACTTCTGAAGTCAAGGGCTTTAGCCTTGGTGTGAGCCCTTGATGCCCTGTGTTGGATAATGAAATCCAGCAGATGATGATTGCTATTGCCCAGGTGGTCAAGGACCTGTAGTCCCCTGACCCGGTCATCCCACATGGCCAGGACCAGGTCCAGCAAGGTGTTACCCCTAGTGGGGCTGTGCACTTCCTGGATAAGGTGAAGGTCCTGTAATACAGCTAGGAACCTATGTGAGCAGTCAGACCTGGCTGTCTGCTCCTCCCAGCAAATGTCTGGGTAGTTCAGGTCACCCATGACAATAACATCCCTTGACCTAACTGCTTCCATAAGCTGACTGGAGAAGTACTGGTCCAGCTCTTCGCCCCTGGTTGGGTGGTCTATAGTAGACACCCACTGTAAGGTCCCTTTTGCCACACTCCCTTGTAGTTTGACCCATAGTGTCTCTGCCCAAGCCTCCTCAAACCTGAAGCTAATCCTTGATGATGTGAGGTGCTCTTTGACATAGAACGCAACCTCCCCACCTTTCCTCTCTGTCCTGTCTTTTCTATATAGCGTGTGTCCCCAAATGCCTGCTGCCCAGTCATAGGTAGGGTCCCACCAGGTTTCTGTGAGCCCTACTAAGTATGGGTTCTTATTTGTAATCAGGAGGCACAGTTCCTCCTGTTTACTCCCCATACTATGAGCATTAGTGTAGAGGCACTTAAGGCCTCCTGAGGGTGCGCGTGCCTCCTTACCACTCCCAGGACAGTTGTGACCCCCTACTCCCAGGATGTTGAAGCTTACCTGGGCTTCCCTTCCTCTTGTCACCCTGCATGGTAGTGAAGCATCCTCTCCACTTGAAGTGGCCCCTTCCCCCAGTGAAGCTAGTTGAAGCCCACCGTATGAGATCAGCGAATCTAGAGGAAAAGATCTCTGCCCTTAGAGGAGAGATGAAGCCCATCCCACCCCAGCATGCCCTCCATACAAAATCATAGGTTGTTGCCAAAAAACCCGAAGCCTGCCTCGTGGCACCAGCTCTGAAGCTACTGGTTAACTATGTCAGTGCAGGCCTCATGACACGTACCCCATCCACTTACTGGGAGAATGGAGGAAGATACCACCTGGGATCCCATCTTCAGTTGGTGTCCCGAGGTCTTGTAGTCCTCCATAATATTGTCTGGCGTGCCCTCGGATGTGTTATTTGTACCCAAATGGACCACAACCAGCGGATAGGAGTCAGAGGGCTTGATGATTTTAGGGATGGTCTCTGTGATGTTGCGAATCCTTGCTCTGGGCATGCAGCAGACCTGCTGTGGACAACGTACAGGAGTTACCTCCAGTTGCTAGAGAAGTACCATCAATGCTGCATGCAGAATATCATTCAAATCCAGTGGGTAGACAGAACCACCAACATTAGTTTCCTTTCACAAGAAAACACCATGAGCATCATGGCAATGATCAGGCTTGTCGGTGGCTCAGTATCCCAATTTTGCTGAGTCAGCCAGGTCATTTGGATATCTGATTCCAGACTTCTGAAGCAAGCTTTATTCTCTCAGCTAAGTCAAGGTGTATACTGAAGAAGAGGACAGAGAAAGCACGTCAAAGACATCCTGAAGGCCAACTTGAAAAAAATGCGCCATTGATATCAACTCATGGTCATCATAGGTGACCTGAACTTTCCAGACATCTGCTGGGAAGAGCAGTCAGCCAGGTTTGACCGCTCATGTAGGTTCCTAGCTGAGATACAGGACCTCCATTTATCCCAGGAGGTGCACAGCCCCACCAGGGGAGACGCCTTGTTGGACCTGGTCCTGGCCATGGGTGGTGACCTGGTGAGGGGTCTGCGAGTGCTCGACCACCTAGACGACAGCAATAATTGCCTGCTGGAATTCACCATCCGGTACAAGGCCACAAAGGCCTGCAGCAAGGCAGCAGCCCTGGACTTCAGGAGGGCGGACTTCAATGAGGTAAGAAGAATAATCAGGGAGGCACTGAGGTCCTGGAGGGGAGAGGAATCGGGTATCCAAGAAGAGTGGTCGTTTCTTAAGGTGACAATCCTTCAAGCCCAAAGGGAGGTAATCCCAACATGGATCAAAGGGAACAAGAGGTTACAAAAGCCCCCATGGCTCACCAAAAGCATATGGGAATGTCTCCTAGCTAAAAAGGCATACACCCAATGGAAGAGAGGGGCCACCACCAGGGAGGACTATACCTTGGTTGCTTGGGGCTGTAGGGGGCAGTCAGGAAGGCCAAGGTGGAGATGGAACTGGGACTAGCTACCCAGATCAAGTACAACAAGAAGTCCTTTTTTAAATACATAGTGGATAAAAAGAAGGCAGTGGGTAATGTGGGGCCACTGCAAGACATGGTAGGAAATTTGGTCATCACACAAGACAACAAAGCTAACCTATTTAACAATATCTTTGCCTCCATTTTCCTGAGCAGGGATCGGGTCCTTCCCCCCCACCCCCGGGACCCCTGTAGGCCCCTGGGGAAGGGCACCCAGGCCTAGGGTCAGTGAGGACCTAGTCAGGGAACTTCTGGAGGAACAGGATATATTTAAATCAGCTGGTCCTGATGATCTCCACACCAGAGTCCTGAGGGAATTAGCAGATGTCATTGCAGGACCCTGGCATGGCTTTACGAGCCCTCGTGGTACTCAGGTGTGGTGCCAGAGGACTGGAAAAGGGCCAGTGTTGTTCCCATTTTCAAAAAAAGGAGGAAAGAGGACCCAGGGAGCTATAGGCCAGTTAGCCTTACCTTGGTCCTGGGTAAACTTTTTGAGAGAATTATCTTGGCGCATGTCCGTGAAGGGCCAGCAGGGGAGATTATGCTAAGGGGCAACCAACATGGGTTCATTAGAAGCAGGTCCTGTCAGACCAACCTGGTGGCCTTCTATGACCAGGTCACAAAATCCTTAGATGCAGTCATCGTGGTGGACATAGCCTTTCTGGACTTTAGGAAGGCCTTCGACACTGTCTCTCACATCATTCTCTTTAAGAAGTAGGGGACTGTGACATTGACACCTACACAGTCAAATGGGTCACTAGTTGGCTGGAGCGCCACACCCAGAGAGTGGTGGTGGACAGGTCTTATTTAACCTGGAGGGATGTGGGCAGTGGGGGTCTGCAGGGCTCGGTCATTGGGCTTGCACTGTTCAACGTCTTCATCAGCGACTTGGACGAGGTGGTAAAAAGCACTGTGTTCAAATTCGCAGATGACACTAAATTGTATGGGGAAGTGGGCATGCTAGAAGGGAGGAATAGGCTGCAATCAGACTTAGACAGGTTACAGGGGTGGGCAGATGAGAACAGAATGGATTTCAATACTGAGAAGTACAAGGTGCTGCACCTGGGGAGGAAGAACCAGCAGCATAACTACAGGCTGGGGAACTCCCATCTTGTCAGCATAGCAGCAGAAAAGGATCTTGGAGTCATTATTGATGCCAAATTGAACATGGGCCGACAGTGTGGGGACGTGGTCAAGGAGGCCAACCACACCTTGTCATGCATCCACAGGTACATCTCAAGCAGGTCCAAGGAGGTGATCCTCCACCTCTATGCAACACTGGTCAGGCTGCAGTTGGAGTACTGCATCCAGTTCTAGGTGCTGTGCTGCAGGAGGGATGTGGTGAGCATCCAGAGGAGGGCCACTCACATGATCAGGGGTCAGCAGGGCAGGTCCTACGAGGAGAGGCTATGGGACCTGAACCTGTTCAGCCTCCACAAGAGAAGGCTGAGAGGGGATCTAGTGGCTGTTTACAAACTAGTCAGGAGGGACCAGCAGGCACTGGGGAGTTACTAGAAATAACAGCCACAAGCTGGCAAAGGGTAGGTTCAGGCTAGACATCAGGAGGTGCTACTTCACAGTCAGGGTGGCTAGGATCTGGAACCAACTTCCAGGAGAAGTGGTGCTGGCTCCTACCCTGGGGATTTTTAAGAGGAGACTAGATGAACATCTTGCTGGGGTCATTTGACCCCAGTTCTCTTTCCTGCCACGGCAGGGGGTCAGACTTGATGATCTGCTCAGGTCCCTTCTGACCCTACCAACTATGAAACTCGTGGTTTTACCAATAGGATTTCTTTTTGCCAGAGCTCCCCCAGGATTGACATGGCAACTAGTTGAATGTGGTATCAAGTGAACTTTAATAGTAACCCCTATTCACTTTTACAGGTTTCCTCCCCATAATATAACCTGGCAAATGGTTCCTTAGACATTACAGCAGTGATCTTTGGGGTACCAGGTGTCAGGTCCTCTGCTGGCTATGTGAGATGTTAGTTTTTGGCTTCCTCACTGTTCAAGTAGGGACGCAGCAACTGTTTCTGACCTCCCAGAATCAGAGCAAGCTAACACACACCTTTCCCTGCATTTGTTCGTTACTTTTGTAACTTATCCCAAATTGTCCAATCCCTTGGCCCTGTGTTAAGCATTCCTTATATGGTGCACCAATCCCCTGGCTCTGTGTCAAGCATTCCTTCTATGGAAACTTGTTCCTTGCTCACCTAGCACACCAATCATAGCATTCACAACTCCCAGAGCCACAGAAGGTGCTCTGTTCAATTTTATTGCTTAGTTCTGGGAAGGCCTGGACTATGACTAAAAAGCCTTTAGCATAACTCAGTTTGTCCGCTATGCTGGGAGACAGTCACCCAGGACCACCCCAAAGGGAGGAAGTCTGCTGCAAGGATCTCAGAACTTTGAAATCTTATGTTGACATCAGGGGATGGAAGAACAGGAGTGGCAGAAACAGTGCATTGTGGACCAAGCCAAGAACCCAGAGCCACTCACCCTGCATGGAAACTTGTGTCCAAGCTGCAACAGTCTATCAATCCCAGATAGGCTTTGTCAGCCATCTTCAAGCCCATAGATAAGACAATCATGAAAGACCATCATCCTCAGCTGTGACGGATTGCTGCTGCTGCTGATGGATGGGGATGCCTATTTTTGACTGGCTCGTGGTGCTAGGTTTTCAAACAAGTGTCTTTGTGCCTTTTCCAGGGCTTTCCTCTCATGCTTTGGAGAAACTGCAAAGCTGCTTCAGGAACTTCCCTGCAAATCCCTTTTCAAATCTTCCCTTTGCCATGACACCTAAAAAGCAATTGACAATGACTTGGTAGCTGACATGCTTACCAGTTCAGTCTTCTTAAAGTCTTCCATGTGTTCAATAAAGTGGATCCTTGTAAATTTATTCTTATAAATATTATTGGATAACTCAGCCCACCAATACAGTAATTCTCATATTAAGAACATTGAAAGTGACTTATCACATTTATTTGGGGAATCCGAGTTAAATCTGGTACTATTCCTTTAGGTTAAATTATGTGTTTAGTTTAGATTAAGTTTTAATGTGCCACTGTTTTTGCCTAGGTGAACAGCTTTGTCCAAACACTCATGATGGGCAAATTGTGCTGAAGAAATACACTGTCAGATTATATTACACAAGTAGATAATGCCTTTACTTGAGATAAGCAGAGTAGATCAAAGACTTAATGGTGATTGTCTGACATGATTTACTCAATTATGTTACTTGGCTTTCAGTATGTTTCCTGCTAAGCAGCAGTTTACCTTTTGATGATAATTGTATCCCTGATGGCACTTTTTATGGTAATCAATTATCCATATTTGATGTATTCTTTAACTTAACTGATGGCAAAGGACACTGAACTCTTTTATTTCCCATACAAGAGGGAACAACAAGGGCGAGTATTTGTATACTGTCATACATTGAAGCAATCAAGAAGAACTGGAAGCCCTTCCATAATCACAAAACTATGACTTGCTGGGAATAACAGAGACTTGGTGGAATAACTTGCGTGACTGGAGAACTGTCATGGACAGGTACAAACTGTTCAGGAAGAACAGGCAGGGGAGAAGAGGGGCAACAGTTGCACTTTATGTAAAAGAGCTGTATGATTCCTCAGAGCTCCAGTATGAACTGGAGACAGGCCTGTTGAGAGTCTCTGGGTTAGGTTCAGAGGGAGAGCAACAAGGGTGATGTCACGGTGGGGGTCTGCTGTAGACCACCAGACCAGGAAGAAGTAGTGCATGAGGCTTTCATAAAAGAGCTAGCGGAAGTTTCCAGATCACAGGCCCTGGTTCTCGTGGGGGACTTCAGTCACCCTGACATCCACTGGGGCGGCAATACAGCAGTGTTCAGGCAATCCAGGAAATTTTTGTAGAGTATTGGGGACAACTTCCTGGTCTGAGTGCTGGAGCAGCCAACTAGGGACCATATTCTTTTTGACCTCCTGCTAACAAACAGGGAGGAATTGGTGGGGAATGTACTAGCAGATGGCAACTTAGGCAGCAGTGACCAATGAGATGATAGAGTTCAGGATCCTGAGGAAAGGAAGAATGTAGAACAGCAGAGTAAGGACCCTGGAATTCAAAAAAGCAGACTTCAGTTCACTCAGGGAACTCATGGGCAGGATCCTCTGGGAAGCCAGGCTGAGGCGTGAGCCAGCTGGCTGTACTTGAAAGAAGCATTACTGAGAGTGCAGGAACAAACCATCCTGATGTTCAGGAAGACTTAACTTGGCTTAGCAAGTATGGCAGAAAACCAGCTTGGTTTAGTAGGGAACTCTTCAGTAAACAAAACCACAAACGCGAAGCTTATAAGAAGTGGAAACTTGGATAGACAACTAGAGAGGGGAGTATAGGAGCATTGCTTGGGTGTGTGTAGGGATGAAGTCAGGAAGGCCAAAGTGCAGTTGGTTATGCAGCTAGCAAGGGATGTGAAGGGTAACAAGAAGGGTTTCTACAAATATGTCAGTAACAAAAGGAAGATCAGGGAACCTGTGGGTCCCTTACTGAATGGGGGAGGCAACCTTGTGACAGAGGATGCAGAAAAGGCTGAAGTGCTCAATGCCTTTTTTGACTCAGTCTTCACAGTCAAGGTCAGCTCCCAGACTACTGCACTGGGCAGCACAGTTTGGGGAAGAGGTGAGCCTGGTGAAAAAACAGGTTGGAGACTATTTAGAAAAGCTGGACATGTACAAGTCCATGGGGCCAGACGGGATGGACCTGAGGATGCTGAGGGAGTTGGCTGCTGAGATTGCAGAGCTATACTGTCCATTGTCTTTGAAAACTCATGTCAATTGGAAGAAGTCCCAGATTATTGGAAAAGGGCAAACATAGTGCCCGTATTTAAGAAAAGGAAAAAAGGTGGATCCAGGGAACTATAGACCAGTCAGCCTCGTCTCATTTCTTGGAAAAATCATGGAGCAGATCCCCAAGGAATCCCTTTCTGAGCACTTGGAGGAGAAAAATGTGATTAGGAATAGTCAATATGGATTCATCAGGGTCAAGTCATACTTGACTCAACCTGATTGCCTTCTAGGACGATATGTCTGGCTCTGTGGATGCAGGGAGACTGGTGGATGTGGTGTACCTTGATTTTTAGCAAGGTTTTTGATCCAGTCTCTCAGATTCTCAGAGGCAAGCTAAGGAAGTACAGGCTGGATGAATGAACAGTAAGGTGGATAGAAAATGGGCTGGAGCATTGGGCTCAGAAAGTAGTAAATAATGACTCAATGTCTAGCTGGCAGCCAGTATCAAGTGGAGTGCTTTAGGGGTTGGTCCTGGGTCTGTTTTGTTCCATATGTTCATCAGTGACCTGGAAGATGGCATAGAGTGCATCCTCAGCAAGTTTGCAAATAACACTAAGCTTGGGGGAGTAGTAAATACGCTAGAGGTTAGGGCTAGGATTCAGACCAATTGGAGGATTGGGCCAAAAGGAATCTCATGAGGTTCAACAAGGACAAGTGCCAAGTCTTGCACTTAGGACAGAACAATCCCATACTCGGTACAGGCTGACTGACAGGGCAGCAGCTCCACAGAAAAGGACCTGTGGGGTTACAGTGGACAACAAGCTGAATATCATCCAGCAGTGTGTCCTTGTTGTCAAGGAGGCTAATGGCATACTAAGCTACATTGGTAGGAGTGTTGAAAAATCAAGGGAAGTAATTATTCAGCACTGGTGAGGCCACATCTGGAGTCTTGTGTTTAGTTTTGGGTCCCGCACTACAGAAAGGATGTGGACAAATTGGAGAGAGTCCACCAGAGGGCAACAAAAATGGCAATGGGTCTGAGGGGCATGACTTCTGAGGACAGGCTGACAGAACTGGGCTTATTTAGTCCACGGAAAAGAAGACTGAGAGGGGATTTAATAGCTTTCAACTACTTCAAGGGGGGTTCAGAAGAGAATCGATCTAGACTGTTCCTAGTGGTGGCAGATGACAGAACAAGGAGTAACAATTAGGGCAATGCGAAGCTTTGGTCACTGATTCAATTCGACGGACATTCGACCCAATTCAGCTGCTGAATCTCTGAACTGAATTAAATCAGGACACCCTTTAATTGCTCCAAATCGAATTAGAATTCCCCAAATTGATTCAGATAGATTCAGAGACATTCGACAATTTGGCTATAGACACAGCTTTAAATGTCTACTTCTGGGTCTGCTGCAGAGCATGCAGAGGACCACACCCCCGCATTCCAGTTCAGCGACTGGTGCCTCCTGGGTCTTGGGGTGGGGCACCCAGGGTCCCCCTGTGTCTAATCACTGAGCTGAGGGGGTGTGGGGGAAAGGGGGGGGTCCTCTGCACACTTGCCAGTGGACCCAGAAGTGGACTGGAAATTCTTCCAGTCCACTTTTGGGTTTGTTGCTGAGCATGTTGCTGAGACCCACCCCCCTTCCCACTCCTGTGGGATGCTCCATCTACCCCACCATCTCAGCATTCACAAGTCATGCCTGGTACCTCGAGGTATGTAGTAAAAACATTTAAACATCCTGTGTCTATGCCTGAATTGCTGATTCTCTGAATCAGCATCAAATCTTCAGATTTGGATTCGGCTGAATCAAATTGGGATAGTGATTCAAATCAGTGAATCGAATCACCGTCCCCTGATTCAGGCTGAATGCGAATCCGAATCGAATATGTCCCTTTTTGAACACCCCTGCTAACAGTCTCAAGTTGTAGCAAGGTAAGTTTAGGTTAGATATTAGGAAGAATTTTCTCACTAGGAGGGTAGTAAAACACTGGAACAGGTTACCAGAGAGGCAATGGAACCTCTATTCCTTGGAATTTTTCAATACTTGGCTAGACAGATTATGGCTGCAATGATCTAACTGGGGCTGGTCTTACTTTGAGCTGGGGATTGGACCAGATGACCTCTTGAGTTCCCTTTGAACTCTAATTTTCTATGATTCTATGATTTACTTGAATAATAATAGCAAGATAATAAATAGCGTACATAACTTACTAGTATTTCCAGAGATAGCTTGAAAGCAGATAGAGCTTATAACTTGTAATTGTTTGGCATTGGATACATATTATTCTCCATGGTTTTGTTGTTTCCAAGTTTTGGACTGATATTTAATGCCTATGTGTTTCCAAGATGATGTAGAAAGCTGCTGGTTAGTTAACATTAAATTCTTCTTAGTGGGAAAATAAAGGGGGTCTAGCTTATGCCTCCCTTCTATTGGAACAGCTATTAGGACTGCAAAATTTTACTGGGTGTTTTGTTTCGAAGCTGTTTTGATGTGTTTTGAGCTCAAAACAGCGAAATCAAAATGAAACAAGCTTTCAAAACAGCTTTGAAGCAAAATGAGGGCATTCAGAATGTTTCAAAACGTTTTGAGTTTTGAAGGTGGACTTACTTGGCTTCAGTGCTGATCCAAGGCAGCAGCGGCAGCCTCCTGTCATCCGGCGGACAGATCTGAGGGTCCATACCCATGGGAGAGCTGCTAGGCTGTGCCAGACTCCTGAGGATGTGAGCCCCTAGATCTGTGTACCAGATGAGAGGAGGCTGCCTCTGCCACCTGGGACTGACACTGGGCATGAGCTGCGCACAGCACTGGGGAAGATTGCTGCTGCTGCTGGTCGGCGGTATTCTCCTGTCATCTGGCACACAGTTTCAGGCACTTGCATCCCCAGGAGGAGTCCGGCACAGCCCAATAGCAGGACCCCAGATCTATGCACCGGATGAGAGGAGGGTATGGCAGACAGTCATCTCTGTTTCTCCTCAAAAACTCTGCTTTGTGACAATTTGGTTAGGATGGGCCCTGTGGAGGGTACACACCTTACCCTATCTCTTTAGGTAACCTGAGCTGGATACATTCCTGAGGGAGGGGGGAAACCTGCTCCCTCTGCCGACGTGACTAGTATTGCATACCTGGGTGAGGGGCTTGGGCTCCCTGGTGAACTAAGGACTGCCAGTCTGCCCAGCAACTAGTGATGCATTTCAAATCGGTTGGCTGATAGCCAACAAGTGCTGGCCTCCGTTGGACCAGGTAAATGAGGTCATAATCATAGTATCATAGTACCTAGGGTCAGAAGGGGCCTAGAGCAGGCCATCGAGTCTGACCCCCCGCTAATTGGCAGGAAACAAGTGCCAGGGTCACATGACCCCAGCCAAGTACCTATCTAATCGACTCTTAAAGACACCCAAGGTAGGAGCAAGAACAACTTCCCTAGGAAGCCGGTTCCATGTCCTAGCCACCCT
>JAGPOW010003364.1:28509975-28522527 GCA_030014935.1 Caiman crocodilus | reverse complement strand
ATCATAGCACCAACCCCGAAGGCGCTGGTTTACAGCCTCAATACACGCCTCGTGCTGCTGTCCCTGTTGCCACACCGGTAGAATGGAGGAAAACACCACTTGTGCTCCAACTGACTTGAGGTGCCGTCCAAGAGTCTTGAAATCCTCCATGATGTCCTCCAGCCGGCCTCGCGAAGCGTCGTTGGTCCCCACGTGGACTACCGCTAGCGGATAGGGCTATATAAGTAAAGGACTGCCCAGGAGGATGGGCAGCACCCATAAGGAAGACTCAGAGAGAGAGAAGAGCTGGGCCATCTGAAACTTGCTCTCACTCTCAGAACTCATGGTCAAGGAACTGCCTGCCTCCAGAGGGAATCTTCACCTGCCTCTGGATGATACTTGTGAGTAAGCTACCTGAGATCTAACTAGATATATAGCTTGCAGTAACTCAGATGCATGATCAAAGGCTACCCAGCTATGCCCGTTTGCTCTATGAGATTTCTCTGATATTGCTCTAACCTGTACCCTTTTCCAACACCATGCCTTGTCACCAATAAAGTTCTCCTTTGTACCTATCATGGGAGACTTATTGGGAGTAGGTCTAGAATATGCCTTGGGGTCCCCTTGGTTTGGCTGACTAAGGGAGACCACTACTTGTGCTTCCAACTGAGGGAAGGACCCCAAGTTCCTGAAGTGAGTCAATACCCTCAAGGGCTACTAGGCCTGTGTTTCCCAGGGGACGCAGAGCCAGAATCAAGCCCATTCTGGGGTGGTGACAGTTTTGCCCCCAGGCTAGCGGGTGTGTTCCAGGAAGGGAGTTGGCCAGAAGCGAGGCACCCCCAGGGAGGCACTCGGAGCCTGGAAGGTGGTCAGGTGCAGTGAGGTGGGTGGCTCAATGCAGGAGCACTGCCTGCAAGTGTCAGGAGTTTTGCTTTGAACAGTTTGAGGTGCTGTTTCCCATTTTGAGGTGCTCTGTGTGCATCTCCTTGAAACCTGGCAGGCTTCATACCCTCAGAAAGGACTACCATCCCTGCAAGTTTTATCCAAATCGGGCAAGAAATGACTAAGGTTTAGGCATTTTCATGATTCCCCATTATAGCCTATGGGTGAAATGTCAAAACACATCAAAATGGAGAAACAGTTTTGACAAAATTAAACAGAACTGCAGTAAATGAAACAAGAACATGAAATGCTGTCCCTTTGAAATAGTGAAATGGAAGTCTAAATGAAACAGTGCTGTTTTGCACAGCCCTATGTGTGTGGAAAAAAACCCAACAACCCATAACTGCTGATGTAGCTATCTTGGGAAAAACCCTAATATAGAAACATTTACATAAACAAAAGGGCTCTTTGGGCCATATAGGCTCAAACACTGCTGGGGGTCAGACTAGATGGCCTGCTCTAGGCCCCTTCTGACCCTAGGCACTATGATACTATGATAGGCTGCATGTCTCCTGTGGGAATCTGGCAGTCTGTGCAGGCAAACCTTGTTAAGTGTAGATAAGACCTATTTCTTGAACTAGGTGAGAAACTCGGGTTCACATTCTTGCTCTACTGGGTTTAGAGTGATTTGAGTGGAAAAGCTCTGCTGAATCAGGGAGATGAGAGATTTAACCTGAGTCTCTCACGACCGAGGTCAGAGGCATGAGCACGAGCCTGTAGAAAGCTGCTACCTCCCTAGCGTTCCAGCGTGACATGAAAACAGATTTGGAACCTCAGAAGTTGTGCAACAGATTTGTCATCCTCAAATCCAGCGTTGAATTGTGTGAGATGTGAAAGGGCAGGAGCCAAACACATATTAAAAATCCTATAAACATTTGGCTGAGGGAATTAATTTATGATTGGTAAAATAAACATGCATGTTTTTCAAATGCCACAGTCAACTTGGCACTAGGAGATGGGGTAGTATCTTTGAGTAAACTTATCTGGGAGGTGAATTGATAACCATTATTCCTCTAGGAACCAACTGGAAAATTCCAAGAAAGACCATTGTACCTGTAATTTGAGGGAAAGGAGAAGTAACAAAATATCTTTTATCAGCAGATGCTGAAGCCAATGCCTGGTGCCTTTCTCTTCCTTATTATCTGACCTTGTTTCACTGTTTTAAAAGCAATCAGTTGTAAGTTTTAGGTGCATGTGGAGTGTTTGGGGTTTAGTATCTCTTGTATTTACCTGTCCGTTCCATAGATAAATTAGCTACAAGAAACAGATAGATTTAAATACCCCTGTACAGACCCTGTACATAGTAATGGTTATACCTAACTTAATGACAACAGTAGTCTCTTTAGTCCTTCAACCAATTTCGTGCTTAACACCTTGAATTTTAGTTTTAATGCCTAAATAATTTTTCCTATTAACAATAACTATTCTGTAGTGAATGTATCAAGCCACTTTAATAGAAGGGGTTAGACTATGCACTTGAAAGCATACAAACATCACTCTCTCATTGAGAGTATTATGAGGAATTTATTTTGAAGTATTAATTCTTCTCTGATACATCAGTTCATTTAAAACAATTCTGCTTCTGATCTTCTTGATGGATAATAGTATACCTAGTCCAGTTAAATATTCTTACTAGAAATATTGGACAAAATATTACTCTTGTTTTCATGCCAGTATCCCCCATGGATGCCAAGGGAATTTTGCAGCTTTGTGAAAAGACTGTCTGTCCCTTACCAGAAGAGCTTTTAAAAAGCGGTGCCTAGTATTCCAATGTAAGCTGTGCTTGAGTTTCTATGTAGGGTGCCCTGTGAACATTTGTCAAGGTGGCTGAAAGTTAAGTAGACTGAAATGTATGCATTTTACACTTCCTTGACCTTCACTGATGGCCATCCCCAGTCTCCAAGTCTCAGGGTGGTCTTCCTTATGATAGATAGATTCAGAGGAAGTGATGATCTCTTACTGTCATGCTTTTTGTGACTGTACTCGGTGGATGTGTTCCATCATTTTTGTTTGGTGGAGACTGAGAGGGCTACTGTTACAAAATCTACCTTCCACTAGTTGCCTGCTAACTATTCACTAGGCCTGATGGAATTTCATTCCCTGTCCATTTTTTTTTTTTTTTTTTTTTGAATCTATTACCTATTACCTCAAGGGAGGTGTGAATGCAAATTTCCATCTGGAGCATGATCTTTTGGGTTCTTAGCTATCATTAATTCTATCATTCCCAAAACAAAAGGTACTGAGGAAGCATCCATTTGCTTTCTTTAGGATAAGCTTGGAAAGAAGATCACCTAAAACCAGCCTATGGTGAAGAATAGGGCCTGTAGGCCTTTGGACTGTGAGGATGATGGGTACAAAGCTGTGTTCTGCTATGGAGCAAGCTTGTTGGTGACTCAGAATCCCTAAAAACCCACCAAGGCTTGGCCTAATTGCATCCCCTACAAACAGATCCTAAGGAGCTAGGTTTATATAACATGTACAGGTTCATCGGAGCTCATTTAATGCTAATTATTAGGTAAGTTATGCATTTTGCCTATTTGCAGCCTTCATGAAGCTAGATAACGTGCCCTCCCTCGCTAGTGTATGACATCACAGATTCTACCTGGCACTCTCTTCCCCAAAAGTAAAAACTAATTACATTCAAGGGTTGTTGTTTTTTTTTAAACTAGATTCTTAATGATCTTGCAACAAACTGCATTCTTAATTTATAAGGCTGTTGCCAACAGAGAGTGTAAAATGCTTTAAGGCAAAGTGAACAGTGCCGCATCCAAAAGTTTCATGCCAAACAGGATTGGTTAAAATGAAGCACGGACAGTGATAAAGATGTTAATAGTGAACAGCTCTTTCTTAAGTTTAGTTTCCAGCATGGGTGTAAGGATTTACATTTTCTGACCTGGGGGCATGTGTGGGATGCCCAATAAAAAAGCTTGCAGGAGCAGGTCAAATGAGGAAGTTAGGAGCTTTCATAGAGGTCCATTTGCAGAAGCTAGACAGGGAGGGTTTGGTAGATGATGAGTGCCATGCAGGTAGAGGTACTATTCCTATGAATACCTTTTGTTAAAATCTTGTTGATGTATATTTTTAGTAAAATGTAGGGGTGCACGATTTTTTTGGCCGATGTCAAAAACTGATGATTAACCAACCATATCAGCTGATCTTTTAACTGATAGGCATTTTAAACTACTGACGTAAATAAACTTTTTCTGTTTGTTTTCTACTGTAACATGCACGCACGCACGTGTGCGTGTGCCTCCTGCCTGCTACTGCCATCAGTGAGGAAGGAGGTGACCTCCTTATTCCCATGCATGTCACCCCCTTGCCTACAGCTCTTACCCCCTGCTCCACTCCCCACATAGCTCATGCTGCAGTCTGAGGCAGGTCCTCATGCATTCAGTGATGCTGGGCATGCTTGCAGCCCTACAGCATGCCACTGCCTCAGCACTGGCAGGCCCTGTGCAGCTAAGCTCTTGCGGCTGCCAGGGAGAAGCCACTTTTGCAAAGGTGCCTGGCAGAATGGAATGTCCCTTGTGCAGTGTCTTACCCTTCCCTTGCAGAACCCAGTATCTCCGCAGCAGCCCTGGTGCTCAGGCCCCTGTGGTGGTAGCAGCAGGAGCTGGTAATGGTCCCTTTTTGTTGAGTATGGTGCCCTGTGACTGGTCCCTACTGCCCACTTTCCCTCCTGCTGCTATATTGGGACCTGTAGTCTGCCATGGGCTCAGGTGGAGTGTGGGGACTGGGCAGTGCTCTCCAGGGTGCTCTGGGCATGTGGCCACAATTATCAGCTGCAATGACCAAAAAAAGCCAAAAGCCCATAATGTCATTTCTCCTTTTTATCAGTGCCAGTCCAATAGCCAATTGATATATTGGTGTGCCCCTAGTAAAATGAGGGAGTTAAGACTTGGAAACAATAATGTTTGGGGATAAGGGACCTTAGTGTTGCTTTAAGTTTACTTTTTCTTCCTCCAAAAGAAGCAAGAACAATAACAATTGCACTATACGAGTGGTCCCATTTTAAGCCCTCTCTAGTTCTGACTTTTGTACTTGCAGTACTTTTGTGCATGCAATACATGCAAGGTAGAATATTTTTCAATGCAGTTTTAATTTTAGTCTTAGTGAATTTAACTCTTTTACTCCTGTCACGTTTATTTGATTTTTCTGTGTGATTTTGTGCAGGTAATAGTAGTTCTAAGTCTTCATAGTTAGTGACTTATATTCAGGAGAACAAGCTGTTTCTTCTAAAATTGAACCTGAAAATGTGGGGTCAACTTCTACATGCTTGACTGACAATCAAAAAATATCTATAGTATATCTGCTTCTCACAGGTACTGGCATGTTATATGAATCAGCCCCAAAATTTCTGATGTTTTTCTAAAAACAAAGATACCTTAGTTTCTCCATCTTATAGTGTATTCCTGGAAATACAAACAATGACAGGTAACTTTTTGCTGTTTTTCATTTGCTTTTTGCTCAGCATTAAGAAATGAAAAAATAAGGCAAAATGTTGAAATGTGTTGAAAATGAGAAACAAGGTGAAATGTTATATACATTTCTTTGATCATCAAAAACAAATTAACGATTGGCCTAATTGCCTAATTAAGAGCAATTAGGCCAATTAAGGTTTGCTTTATTTGAAATTTTGAATTAGTTTGTCCCTTTCTGATACATATTCCTTTTTTCCCCTAGATTTGTCCTCCTAACCAAAATCACTTCCCCCAAACCACCAAATGCTACAAACCGATGCTATAGCAGAAAAGAGAAACTTGCCTCAACAATGACCATAGCTGTCACAGAACAGATTAACTCATATAAACAACTCAAGTGCTCTAGCCACTTATCTGCCAGGGTAAATCAACACTCTAGTTCACACATCCTTGAGGCATGAAGATTGATTAAAAGCCTCACATGGCCATAACAGCTAGAATGTTAAGTATATGACTTCCAAGGTTTCTGTGTAACAAGAGTATTAGGAGACAGTAAGAGAGAGTTAGGGAGAAAATAAATACAGGAAAAAATGAATTCAAAGAGAGTCTTTGATCTGGTGACATGTGCTTGACATTGATACCTTCTTATTTCCTAGAAAATAAAATTATAACCTCCAGTTTTCATCACAGTCTAAATTATCTATTTTATTTTATATAATAAGATATGAATATCTGGTAAAGATAGGAGAAATTTCCTTTAAAAAATGTATTTCTCATTAACTTTTGTGTGTGTTGAGGGTGGGGAGGTTAGTTAAGAAAAACACCAGAGGTGCAAATGGAAGAAAGCTTTACTGATTTTAGCTGTCTAGTATTGTAGCATAACTAGAGAACCAGGACTGAACGGACTTTAAGCTACAGTGAGTATTGAGAAAAACAGCCAAAAGACCTGCTGACAGCACTGGTTTAAACATACTGGGATTAACTTTATAGTCATCATTACGTTAAATAAAGTGGCTTAAAGTGTGTGTTTTGGAGTGGTTTATTTTTTTTTAACATTCACTTCATTTACTGGCCATATGCGTTCTGGGGTCTGGTCCTTAGCAAATACTTCCAGTGTAAAGCTGTTCCTTGGTTAGCATAGAACTGCAGGATAAGCCTGGCAGCCAGGGCTTATGCATTGGAAGGAAAAGCCCTGGCTGGAGGCATGGCCAGTGTGCCCAGAGTGTTCAGCCACGTTTCTTTTTCTGCTTTCTCAGCCATTTATGATGTATATGCAGCAGAGCGTAAAGCTGGAACAGCCCAGAAGTTGCACTGATTTATGCTGATGCTGGTACTGGCTCTTGAATGGTCCTTGAATGCACGACACTTTGCTCTTTCTTTTCATGGGGATAGCTAACTGAGTCTTGGGGCCTTTTCATTGAATGTGGAACATGCAGAAGTGGTGAAATGCTGTGCCTGTGTCAGGGGGTGGCCTGTCATTGTGAGAAAACAGAATTATTGTCTGGTGGAACTACATAACAGTATACAGTTTTAAAACATGTTACATGCTTAAATAGGTGTCTAATTGCAATGTCTTCCCAACAGGCCAAATGTGGAGATCTGGTTAAATGTGGACTAGAACAGAAACAGATTGTTTTGGTTACCTTTCCTGGAACTCCTTTAGCAATACTGTTTAAAGTTCTGCTGCCTTTTCTGTGTTTGTTATTTGAGTAGCTAATGAAGGCAAAGTGAACAGAGCATTTAGACCACAAAAACTGTGGCTTTGCTACAAGCAAATGCTTGTATGCTACACACATACAAACATATGCTACAAGCAGATGCTCTATCTTGACATTGTTGTTGTCTATGTACAGACATTCAGTTTCTACCGGGAGAATCCACATTTGATACACATTTGGTTTCTACTGGGAGAATCCTCATTCTTCCAGTAGAAACCAATGCATATAGATATTCAAGCTTTTTTTCCTGAAGCAAAAATGGCTTTCCAGGAGAAAAACAACCCTGGAATAAACAGGGTTAAATCACTCCTGGGAAAGTTACTCCCAAGGAGACTGAATGTCTGCATACTTTCCCCTGGCTTAACTCTTCTTGGGGAAAAACACCCACGTCTTCCCAAGACCAGGGTCACCTTGTTCTGGAGAAGATTTGGGACATAACTGCTCCCCTCCTTCTGGGAAGCCAGGGAGGTGAGAGGAGGAGGAAGTGCCAACTTCTCTCTGCCTGTTTGTTGCATCAGAATTCCTGGTGTAGGAATCAGGAAGGGGCTTTTCTCCACTACTCCTTATGCTCAATTCCTGGTGCTCAGCAGTGGAGTGCAGGGAGCACCACAGGCCTCTGCCTGCTTCTTATACCATAGGCCCTGCAGTGAGAAATGGGTAGGTGTTTAGCCATGCTGCTCCTTCCACCGCACTCCCTGAAACTGGGAGCAGAGTGGAGTAGCAGTTTCTGGGCAGGGGGCTTTGACCTGCTGCTTTTCTCCTATCCTGCATGGTCTGGGAGGACAAGAGCTCAGTGAGGAGAAGCCTTCAGGTGATTCCCCAAGCTAGGCAGCGTCTGGCTTGGGGAAAGTGCAGGGAGAACTGATGGCTGCCTCTTCTCTTCCCAGTGCTACTCTCTGCCTCATTCCTAAACCTTGGCACTGCCTGGCTTGGGAAAGTAGCTGGAGGCTTTGGCTTGCTACTCTCTTCCCCTCCCAGATCCATCCAGAAGGGGAGAGGAGCAGCCACAGCTGCTACCTACATCTTTCTCCAGCTAGGCAGTACCTGTACTGGAGAAGGACACAGGGCTTTTCCCTAGTGCTCTCTATCTGCTCTACTCTCAAAGACTGGGAGCAGAGTTGAGGAAGCTGCACCCTGCCATTCCCCAGACCCTGGTCTTGGGAAGGTGCAAGGCATCTTTCCTTTCCATTTCATGCTTTTCAGGACTAAGAAAAGTGGAGCAGGCACTGTTCCCTTCACCTTCCCAAGACAAGATCACTTCAGTTTCTGGCAGATGTGAAGAGCAAGGGAGAGGGGCAGTTGCAGGCTGAACATCTGTACTGTTCCCTTTCTAAATGATTCTCAACAATTTCTGCATGTAGAAATGAAGATCCCTTCCTGGCCGTTGTCTAAACCAGTAATAGGAAGTACAAGCCTTATTTGTATTGGAATGTCAATGAACGCGTAGCATAGCCATGTATTGTAAAAATATGTTTGCTTTAAAAATTTAAATTGTCATTTTAAAGAAGAATGCCAAAGTTTGAAGATGCTACCTTTAAGATGGACATTTGTGTGTCATCTCAAGAACAAACCTTGATTAAAAACTGAATACAGCTCAAGTCAAGCAGAATGCTCTGCCTCGGTATTCAGGCTGACATTGCTCCTCACTCAATGGTTGGCCTTCTTTGGTGAATACTTAATGACTGCTTGCTGCCACAGAGCTTGATGTTGCATACTCTGTGATTGTGATTGCCAATATACAAAATGAGAACAGAATATTGTATAAGTATTCTTTAAAATATAATAATGTGTACCTTTATGTACCTTTTCTAAATCTTTCTAAGCTATTAGTTGTAGGTAGAATTCATATAAGGATCTAAGTGTTCATGCCTTTGTCTACTTAGTTTGGTTTTATTTATCTTTCCTTAGAAACAGGAACAGAAATCCCATTGGCCCAGGGAAATATGGATATGGAAAAGTGCCATATATATTACCTCTGCAAACTGACACTGGGCAGCCACCTCGAAAATTACGGAGGCAGCGACAGTTACCAAGGAACCAAGCACATCAACAAAATCCAGGTCTTGGGAGCCATCTGTACACCCATCCAGCTAATCCTTCACTTCAACATGTGAATGTTTACCAAGAAGAACATGGACTTCAGCCTGGACATCAGGTCTTAGGGCCCTCAGTTTATCAGCACGCTTCAACCCATTCTCAGGCCTTTCCTGAATCTCAGAATTTGTTCCATGGTAGTGGCTCAACCCATCATGGCTTTGTGTCACATCAGACTGTCCAAAGTGTGTCTCAGAGGGCTGCAGCTATTGTGTGTACCGGAGCCTACAAGCAACACAAGCTTTGCAACACAAATGTAAGTCTGTTTTTCTCTTTGTTAATCTAAGAGACATATGATGATTTCCTTGGTTCACAGGACTTCTGTTGTTCAGGTGGTTAAAAATCAAAAGGCTACATATTTATTTTATTAACTTGAAATATCCCATAATTCAGTTTTAGACCAGGAAAAAAACTTGCTGTATGCTGATTTCAAAGAAGAGTAGCTTGGGGAATATCTATAGCAGCAATATCTTCTAGCATCCATTCAGAGCTTCAAATAGTTGTTATACCCCCATGGAATATATATGATTCCCTTTAGATAGAGGAAGAAGCTGAGGCACAGAAAGTTTATGTGACTTTGCTATATAGCATAATAAAAGATGTCAGGGCTGGACAATTATTTTGGCTGGAGGACTACTTAATGAGTTTTTGGGATCTGTCAAGAGCCATATCCATCTGTCTCCTCTGCCTGTCTGTCTCACTGTTGCGGTTTCCCTGTCCTTCCAGAACCCACCAGAATGGATACAACAGAATGACAAACATGCAGAGAGAGCAGAATACCTAAACAGAGATCGGCTAGAAAGGAAGAAGAGTTTTGTTATTGAGAAACTGGGGTGGGCATTTGGGGCCATTTCTCACCTCTGTCATACACCTTTTCTGTTATTTGTAGTTTGCCGCAGTGGGTGGGTGGCATTGTAGGCTGTGGATGCTGCTGGTAGATTCAGGGGCTTGGATGCAGAACCTGCAAGCAGCATCCTCAGCTGATGCCACCACCCTCCAGGCACAGTGAGAACTTGTGCCCAGAGCCCTTATGTGGAACTTGCTAGCAGCATCACCTGTGGACCCAGGCAGGAGCTGCTGCCATGATGAGTGGGCGGCAGCATCAGCTGTGGACACTATTGGTAGTTCTGTGTTAGGGCTTCTGAACTGACTGGTATCATCCACAGGTGATGCCACCACCTGTCTGCTGTTTTGAAAACCCCATCCAGGTCCACAGATGTTGCTTGATGCTACTGGGTGGAAGCAGTGCCACCCACCAGCTTAACCCACCAGCCACCGAGGGCTAGATTCTGTTAGTTGGCAGCTGTTTACCTGCAGGCCAGATCAAATCTGTTGGTGGGCTGAATCTGGCTTATGGGCCATATTTATTGAGATAAGTAGACAGCAGAGGTAGGATAGAAGTAGCAGTCATTTCTCTTGATTCCCAGACCCAAGCTTGTACTGTGAGAAGCAGCTGCCTTTTCTGATACATTGACATACCATAATATCATAAATTAGCTTATACTGGGTAGAATGCCATGTTAACATAAGAATACAGCTTCCAATACTGAGTTAGCTTATTTATAGCTAACTCCACTGTCTATATACATGACACTGCATTGTACAGGCATTAATCTTTCTGACAGATTCTCCTTGCTGTCATATTTTGGCAAATTTATTACGAGTTAGGGTTCATGATATGAGGATTACAAATCTATTGCATTAGAATGTAATGGGTGATCCAGAAGAGGAGTTTGCATGATGGAGGTGAGACACAGGCTGTTCCACCAGTGAAAGAAGGAAGGGAGAATTTAGGAGAGATCATTGGGAAGAGTGATTTTTTTTTTTTAATTATCTTTGGTATTGCCACAGTATGTCAGAGGCTTTCCAGACTCAGAAGCAAGTGCCTTTCTTCTCAGAAGAGTTTACTAGAGTAAGGGGAAACTAGAGCAGAAATTAAGTGGAGTGAAAATATCTTCAGCAAAGCCTTAGGAACAAACATTAAAAAAGCATGAAGTAAATCATGCAGTGAAGCAACAGATTGGATGATGCAGAGAGCCTAAAAGAAAGATGAGTATAGCAGCAGCATTTCAAATAAATTAAAAAGTGAGAGGAAGAGTTAAGAGTAACACAGGAAAAGATGGTTGAGAACCAGGCCCAGGGCTGGAAGGGCCCTCACAAGGGATAATGAAGAAAGGACCTTATTAGATGATGGCATCTGGAATAGAAAGGAGAGAGTTGTGAACATGGGAGACAGTGAAGATATCAGAGGGATGGAAAAGAAAGAAGAGGAAGCAAAACTAGATGTAAATTCTGGTGGGTTTGGGTTGGTGGTTAGGCAATTGATGTAAAAAGACCAATGTTAAAGTAAGTGCCAAAGCTCCATTTAAACTTGAACAAAAATGGGATGTAATGTGCATGGATACATTCTTCAGATGATAAAGTTTCCATTAGATAGGTGAAAGCTGCAGTTGCTGATCAGGGACTTGTTTCTCCCTGGACTGTGGTAATTAATAGTTATAATTAATAATTAAGTAGAAACAGTTATTAGAGTAAAGGCAGGAACCAAAAGAAAATAAGTCTGGCCCATAGATTTCTACTTATTTACTTCTTGTTGTTGTCTAAATACTTTTACTTTGGTCATTAATTTAATTTATCAGCCACAACATGCTCCAGGGTCTCCGCCAGCATCCAAGGAACACTAGTTATTTTCTTGTTTGGTAAATCCCAGGATGTAGGTGTAACTTATCATGGGAAAAGATTCTGTTAATTGGTATGTTTGGCCACTACCTCTACAGTTTTTTCTAAGGACAATTAATTAATGACAAATTGACTCAATTTGCTGTAGTCCTTAAGCCATTTCCTCATGGTTGTACATTTATTGTTTTTTCATTTATTGCTGAACTCATTTTACATGACTGATAGCTTGGTTCTTAAAAAGTTAAGTTTGCAGATCTTAGTTAGTGAGAGCCTGGAGAAGGCTTATATTTGTGCAAGTGTTTTTGCAGGGTATTAAACCTATTTTCTCATTGTATAAATGGCTCCCTGTTTTCAGCACCTACATGTGCACTTTGCATATCCATCCTCAGACTCTACAGCTCTGTCACTGTCTCTAGTGAGTTATGGAATAGAGAAAATCCCACACAACTTATTGATTTGTTTGATGCATTGGCTGGGGGAGTATTTAGTTGATTGCATGATTTCACAACGATTACACACTTAATTCATACAACACAATTTTATTTAAAAATTCTTTGCTACATGTATAACACTGCTTAGCTTTAAGAAATACCACAACCATTAAGAACACAATAACTACGTATATCAGAAACAATGCTCCAAATGCACTTCCTTCCCAAACAATGCTATAAGAATTAGTATTACAAAAACAACTACAATTACAACTAAAAGTTAAATTT
>JAGPOW010003364.1:28441884-28509875 GCA_030014935.1 Caiman crocodilus | reverse complement strand
AGGCTCCTAGGTTTTGATTTCTCGGAATGTGGGATGTTTGCTTAAGGGTCATTTTTAGGTTAACTTTGTTAAAGGCCTCTAAAGATAAAATTCAAGAGTGAAGACTTTGAGCAAAGTCAGGACCTTCCACACATAGACCAAAACAATGGCCTAAATAAGAGGACAAATCTTGTCTTCTTCCTAAACTGGCTAATGGGCAACTGTTACAAACATTCAGATATTACATTCAATATGACACTCACCCCTTTAAGCAGAAAATGTATAATAAACATCAGTCCCTCTTGCATCCAGGCATACCACATATGCAGCCCTAGGTAAAATAAGGGTTGTTGGTTGTAACCATGTTGACTAAGGACATAGGCAGGCAAGGTTCTTTGGGTAAAAGTGATATTTTTTATTAGATCAAGTAAATAGTTGGAAAAATTGTTCTTTGCAAACTTCAGGTTCAAACACCTTTCTTCAGATGTTAGTGAGAGTCTGCTGTTGGTTTGGGTGCTCTCCTGGGTAGGTGAGACGCCAGTATGCAAAAATGCAGGTCTGTGAAAATGCAAGTGCTTGGTAGACAATAAGTGGATGTGGAGAGGTGTAGAAGGGGGATGTTGACGTGGTAAAAGAATGCAGCTAGTAAACGGTAGAGAGGTTACTTGGGGTTCTCAGATGGCAGGTAGGTTATAATATGCTATAATTCCAGTGTCTCTATTTAGTCCATGATTTTTTGTATCCAGTAGATCCATGAAGTGAAATTAATACGCTTGTCTACAAAAGGTGTTTTGTAAATTCCCTTTGAGGATTAGAACTGAGAGATTGCAGAGAGTGGTTATCTTGGGTACACAGAACAGCCCCACCAGGCCTGCCCAGTGTGCAGCTTGTGCAGCTGCAGCTGGCAGGGTGCTGCACAGGACAGGGGGTGCAGCAGTGGCTGCAGGGACCTATGCCCCCATGGTGGGTGGCTGCCAAGCTCCAGGCCTGCCAGAGCCTCTGAGCTGGCATGGCTAGCAGCTGCCTGTGCTGCCAGGGAAGGATGTAGCTGGCTGGGAGGTGTTATCAGATTTGCCCATTACTTTGGGGTGTGCTCATTTATTAGGGATACGTTTCTAGGGTCTTGGTAATTCTGTCACTGTGCTGCTTGTGTTACTTGTGTTTCTATACTCACCCCCCAATGGAGCTATCTTGAAGGATTCAGTTTCAATGGGGTTGGATTCCTCCAGTCCCCAAATCAGTCATACACACAAGCACACACAGATTAACATGACATGCCTGCCCCGGCTGGGCTGATCAGCATGGACCAGCTGACACCCTCATATGCCAAGAATCAGTTCATCAGAGCAACAATAAACTGCAGTCAGACACAAGCACACAGGTGAACAGAATCCCTCTGAATCCGGCTTTGGCCTCTTGATGAGCAGACCCCACAGAATTTTTGGACTTCACAGGGATCTTTAGCTTAGGTAAAAGAAGCGTTGCTGCAGAGCACATGAGGAAGGAGAAATAGAGAAGAAAAAATGTACCCAGTTACTACCAGTTTGACTATAAAAGTTATTTATTGCTAAGTATATGAAATATATAATGTATAATATATATAATATAATTACTATTACTAATAGTAATAGACATGCAAAGGAAAGACGAACATAAATAATTACAATACTACCCTGGTTTCACTAAGAATTTAGGGAAATTTAGCTCAAGCATAACTAATACAGTTCAGGTTCAGAAATTTATGCATAGAGAGAGAGAGTGCTGAGATCTCACCAGTCCAAGGCACTTGGGTCTCAAAGCTGACAGGTAATGTTCCTAGCACAGTCCTTGAAGGGAGAAGATATGTTCTTCCAGCGTCCTGAGAACAACAGCGGGTGGTGTCAACATACACTGCTGCTTTTTTTTTTTTTTTTTACAGATTTTTATACCCTCAGTTCAGCTTCTTCAAAACATTTTCAATAGTGTAAATCATTGTATTTTCTATTGACAGGGGGTTATCTGGTTTGCAACATCTCAAGAAACTGATTGATGATCAGGAAGCACATAAGGTTAGGGAGTAACCAGATACTTGGGAGCCAGCTTGAAATTCCTGTGGATAGCAGATATACTGATGGGATATCTCATGGCTTCTTCAGAAACAATACATAGCTTGCAGCATCAAGATTTTGGATTTTTACTTGTTGGGAACAAGCCTCAGCTTAGTATGACTTCTCCAGATCTTATTATAGTCTTTTAACAGACTTAAGGCAATTATTGGAGTGTTCAAAACCTTTGGGCAGGAGGACTTCCACCAGTTGTCCTGGGAAAAATATGACAACAGCTGTGGTCAGGGATCCAATGGTCTGGATGCTGTGATGAACCCCTTTACCATAGTTCAGATGTTGCCCATACCCCCTCTGAGTCGGTCTCTTGCCTCAGCATTCCTTAACTGGCAACTGAGTTTTAGTCAATCAAGTTTAAATCGACCTCCTGTAGCAGGACTGGGGAATGTATGGCTTGATATGCCTATTAAACTTAGAGGTGTGTGTGTGTTGGTGGGGGGAAGGAGGGAAGTCCTTTGTAAATCCAGATTAGAATTGGTCTAATAAATGCTGAGCTGGGTGTGTGTAAATGTGGGTCGATTAGCATTTTGAGCACAGATTCCCCATCATGCTTCTCTGATCCCAGAATTCACTGCAGTCTTTGCTTCAGGCTTTCTGTTCTCCATCTCTCATGTAAGTGAATGGTCATCTGGTTCCATATCGGATGCAAATGAGACCTAGGGCAGTTGTTTCACTTTTGTCATCCTTATCTGGAAGGTCTTAGGTGCATCTCTCACTGCATCTTAATAAGTTTCGTTTATGGGGGGGTTGAGTCCTTTGTGAGTCAGACAGGCTGTGTCTTGTGCCAAGGTTGGCCAAGAACACAGAGTTGAGATGTAACAGAGGGCCCAGCTCAGGCTGGCCCAGCCAGGCCCTTCCCAGACAGCTGCAGCTCCATGACAGCCCTGCCCTGCCTGGGCGCCAGGAGCTGGGAGCAATCCTGCAGCACAGCTCCTGTGGTCCTGGCCTGAGCTGTAGCTAGCTGGGAAGGGCCATGCCCCCACAGCCCAGGCTGGGCTGGCTCCTCTGTGTCTGCCCTCAGCAACATCTGTGGGCTGGCCTGGCTCAGCCCCACAGCTGCAGCCTCAGCCATGGGTGAGGCAGGTGGGTGGCAAGGCCATGCCCACCAGCTCTGGTCATGCCTCTGCTGCTGGAATGGTGGGGGTTGGTGTTTCTCTGATGGGTTGCTCCACCTGGAAATGCAAGTGATGACCACTAGGGTGAAAAAATTCTGAAGGAACAGGGGTTTTTTCATTAGAAAATGCTGATTGAGTTCTAAAATGTTCTGTGGGAATATATTGAATCTGTTTAAAGTAATTGTGGTTTCCTGGTGGTTATTGGATGGGCAGGCTTCCTGGGCTTCTGGGATCCCTGGTTGCTTGGCAGCTTATGGCCCTCTGCCCAGTTTTCCATTATGTGGAAAAGGTTTCACTGATGACAATTAATACTGATTATGGGGAAAAATTATGTTTCCAAACTTTATGCTGAATGGACATTCTGATTTTTGCCCAGCTCTGTTCATGGCCAACAGACTTTTAGAAGAATATGCTGATCAGTGTTCATGGAAAGCTCTCCTATTGTCTTGAGAGGGTGATCTGTAAATACCCATGTTTGAAACTATTTTGCTACTGAAGACTTGTAACAGGGCTACAAGTGCCAGTGGTATTGCCCATTGCCATTAGCAGTACATTATTTTTTTTTTATATTTGCATGGGCTTGTTATTGCATAATGGCAAAATGAGGCTCTGAAGATGCCTTTTTTCCTCAAAGAATTTAAGTTTGACTTTGTGTGTAGCATTTTCCTTTTAAACAGTGTGGGATTGTATGTTCGCCATTTTGTAGGTGCATAGGAAGCTTATTTAAATAAAAGTTTATACAAGTTTATTTTACTTCATCTGTTCTGTGGTTTCTTTGACCATTTGACCCTTCAAGTAGGATTTTTTTTAAAGTATTAACTAAAAACTCATTGCACTAGTGGCAGAAAAAACTTACAACATTACCACGTGGCAATATCAGTTAAATAACACAGTGGAAAATGTTTTGGGATTTCAGCTCAGAAACCTTTGCTAACATACTGTCTCTAATTTAAACGTGTTCCACAGTGAGTAGTGTGATCCATACTGTAAAAATTCCTGGGAGGGAGAATGCAGATGAAGAAGGGCTCAAGACTGTTGTGTGTACAAAAATGAAATAATAAAAGATACATCTGGTCATTTGACATATTTGTATTAGCTATAAACCCTTAATTTAGACATGCCATTGCACAGGTAAGAGGATGGAGATTTTAGTAAAGGGTTGAAGACATTTAAAAAATGTATACTGGAAATATAAATTATTTTATACTGTTGCAGCATCTAGGATCCTAGGTGAAGGATCAGCTGCTCCCAGTGTTAGGCACTGTACAAGCACAAAACAAAATCATGGTCATTGTAATTTCCTTTGTGCAGTCTCATAATATGTGCATGCCCACAATCCTAAACAAGCTTATATTCTACAGAGATAAGTGACTAGAGGAACTAATAATTCTTTCACCTTGGCTCAGCCCCACTTCTTACGACATTTTATGTAAAATAATAGATTCCAAGACACGCACAATTCTATTGTACATTATCCACAAACTCTTTAATTTAGACATGCCACCTGAAGATCATTAGCATAGTTAGGAGGATAGGGATTAGATTTTTGGGGTACATATTAATAACTTAAGCATTAAAAAAATCATGCTATGAATATCCCAAAGCCAAGCCCAGGAAAATCTGCATAATATTTAGACCTAAAAAATCAGAGGTAATATAAAAATTTACTAACTAAAGCAATGAAACATCTTTATCTCTGCCCTGTGTCATTCAGGTTAGGTACAGACATTCAAAAAGCTTGAGGCAGAATCAAACTAAAGTATACAGTTTTCCATAAGCAGCATAGTTTACATCAGGAGTGAACAGAACAGACATTCACCTTTGGTGTGGGTAGGGATGAGGGAAGTGCAAATCTTAGACTTGGTACTGCCATTTTTAAACCAGTCTCTGTATGCTGAAATTCTGTTTGGTTATGGTTATAGACTGGTTTCTGATCACTTGTACTGGTAAAACTGTAATGTCTGTACTTGGCCTCAATAGCAACATTATTCTGATTAAGGCATTTTGTATCATGTGCTTCCAGTTTAAAATAAACTTCTTTTTATACCAACATGCTTTTTTTTTCATGTTACCCCTTCTCATGTTAAAGGTTGAGGAATGGTTCTCCTATGTTGTGAGTGTGGGGATGTATTGGTGCCCTTGTGCATTACCTTAAGGGCATTAATACTCCTCACCACCTCTTAGGTGCTGCAGCTGCATAAACCTGGCATTAACTCACAACTTTCCCCTTGAAACAGTACTTTATATTTAGCCACTTGACATTAAAATTAAACCTCGTATGACTTGAAATAATCTCTTTAAAATTCAGTGAAATGTAACAAGATCAGGTTCCTCTCCTCTTAAAATCCTTCTCTCCTATTAAAAGTCCAGACACACTTCCTGGTATTCACTGTAAGTGCCTCCTTTTTTGCCTTTCTCATGGCAAGACATTCCCTTGTCTGTTGTTGGTGTTTATGCTCTATAAACGGTCATCATATTAACACATACGATTTTAGCCTATTCAGACATATTTAGCTCATTTAGCCTTTACTCAGGTTGGTCCCTTCAGTCTTCATCTATGAATTTCCTTTATATTGCTACAACTTTCTGAGATCTGTTGTGAAAGTTAGGCATTTAGTTTATATTCCATGTCTGAAAATATTTCACTGGCATCCATGCAGTGTTGAAAGTACTTTGAATTCAATGAATCCAATGAATCCTATTTTTGGTGGAAGAGTTTCAGGTGCTTTGTCAAGTCCACATCCTGGCATTTCAGCTTGCCTGCTCTCCAACCCTTTCATAAATCCAGGAGTTTTCAATTACAGATCATTAACTGTAAATGGCTGTAATAGTCTTTTTAAGAGCTCTGTACTATTGGAGAATATTATAGGGCTGAGACAGTGTTTTCATCCAGGCCAGTGTAAGAAAAAGTAATTGCTTTCTTGTGAAGGGGGATGAATATTGGTACTTTAGGTTTCTTGATAGCTTGAGTTTGCATGCAAATATACTTACTGCATTTAATTAGCAGAGGAAAGTAAGTACATTCTCCCACATCATGTCAAGATATGCTTTTTTCTTCTGAGCATAGTTATTTTGCATGTAATACTGAATCTACAAAATCCTAAATAAAGATAGCTTATCTTAATATTTTCTGTTCTATAACTTTAGAAAATGTATTTCTTCACTATGCCATGCAAAGGTCAAACACTGGTATATTGCTGTTTAAACATCTGGGAGCTTGCACTACAATAAAGCATTTTGGTATTTCAAACATCACTACATCTGTCAAGCTAGCATGGAAAATCCACTGTTCACCCTCCGAGCTGTTGTGTTAATGCACTTGTTCACACGTCCATTCCAGTTTAACTTGCTCTGTCCAAGAATTCACTCTATTGAAAGCAACCTGCATCACTCTGCATTGTTGCAGTGCCAGGGTGAACTAAAATGTTTGAAAGCTTTTTTTGGGATTTTCTGAAAAAAAACTTTTCTTGAGTGTCTGCTACAAGATGAACTTGTGGTAGCAATGATGCAAGCAGCATTTTAACCTCTGGATTGTGTTGGCAAGTTACAAAGATAAAACAGTTTAATATTCAGGCAGACTCTGCAAGTTCATTGTTTTGCTTTGAGTTTTTGTGGCAGCTGAAATTTTACAGAGACGTTTTCAACCTCAGAGCAAAAATTTTCCTGAATAGATATTTTTATTAGGGTTTATATTGATGTGCTTACCATTTGTATAGTGTTTGGATACTAGATCCGATGCCAAACTCCAGTGATGGCGTTTGGGGAACGTACATTTGATCTGAGTGTGAGGAAGGGCAAAATCTGTTTTTGTGAAAAGTGAAGACTCAGACCCTCATTTATGTCTAAAAATGTGTGATAGATGAATGACTAACATTTTTATAAGTGGCTGAAAGTCAAAAGCAAAATCCATATCAAATGGCTAAAAAACTTGTTTCCGGAGCTCTTGGCCAACTAAAAATGGTAGGTTTGATTTAATAATTGGAAATGTCTGGGAAGTTACCTTAGGAAAAAAAAAGTAAATGGAATTCATATGTCACAAAAGAGGAGAGGGGAAAAAAGCTTGCAACATCTGATCATTTCATCAATTTCAAATATCAGTCTTAGTACCCAAAATCAAATTGTGGTGGTGATTTAGATGGGTCATAATTCTGATATTTGTCAAGCTGAACTGATTTTTTTTTTCACAATAAAGTATTACTGCTGAATGATTTACATGTCTAGCCTTGCTATTATTCAAATGTAACCGCTAGTGCCAAGTTTTAAAGAGGAAGCTAAGTGTTGAAAATAAAATTGCTTGTTTATAACTTCAACTACCTAAATCCAGGTTGTTACCTTCCTGAAATATTTGTCAATGTATGTTTTAATATTATCCTATACATTGGAATATGTATCATCTATATGCATACATAAATGTTGTAGGAGGTATTTTAAAGTATTTCAATGTATTTTCAGTTCCCTCTATTAGTTTATGTGCTGTGCTATGTCTGACTTTTTGGTGTATAAATATTTAACACAGCCATAAGTTGAACAAGAAATTCACTTTCTATTTAAATGTTAGTTTAATTGCATCCAGGTTTTGGACTCAGTAGAAGCTTCAGTTTTTGGAAGCCTGGTTCAAGGGAGATCCCTTGAATTAATTTACAAATATCATTAAAAGTAGTGGTGATGCCAGTGGTTTTATGTTTAAAACCATACTTTTAAAAAGTTGGATAGACTTGCAGACACTTTGAAGGGTAGGGCTAGGATCAGAAATGACCTGGATAAGCTCTAGAAATGGTTTGAAATCAATCAGATAGAAGTCTACCAGGAGAAGTACAAAGTTCTGCACTTGAGACAGAATAATTAGATGCACAAATACATACTGGTCTGGGCTGTAGTACTACAGAGAGAGACCTGGGAGTATAATACACCATAGGCTGAATATGAGCAAACAGTGTGCTCAAGTTGCAAAAAAAGCCAGTAGTATACTGGATTGTATTAACAGGAGTGTCTCTTGCAAAATTAAGTGAAGTAGTTCTTCTGCTGTACTGGGGAGACCTTGACTGTAGTATTGGGCACTGACAGATATGCAGCTCCCTTCTCTAACTCATGGCACTACAGAAAGTGCCATGAGTTATAGCAGTTCCTCTGACCTAACAGATGTTTGCTGTTTGGTCAGTTGGGGTGGGGAGGGGTGGGGTGGCGGGGAGAGGAAATCAAGCTCCACTTTGGAGCTGATCCAGCAAAGAGACTGCCTGCCAGCTCCAGTGCTGTTTGCAGGATGGGAAGCTATAGAGTTCCAGGTTGAGGTTTGCCCAGTCTGAGCTGGAGGAGGAGGGGACGGGCATGAGGTGGCGGGGGCTTCAATCCACCTGCTCCCCTTCCAGCTTAGGCTCTATCAGTCCAGTCCTGATCACCCGCAGGGCTGACTGAAGTTAATGAAGATGCTTTGCTTTGGAGCATCTTTATCTGAACACTCATTAGATGAAGGTTAATTTGTTGTGTTCGAGCACTTTTAAAGTGCAGCTTTTAAAGTGCAGCTATGCACTTCTGTCATGGCATGGCTGTAGACCACTTTCAGGGGACTGATTGCCTGACAAATACCACTTCTGTCAATGTCCATTGTATCTAGTCTGAACCACTTTAAGACAGATGTAGACAGATTGGAAAGAGTCTGGCAGAGAGCAACAAAAGTTATTAGATGCTGGAAAGCAAAATTTATGGGGGAAGGCTGAAAGAACTAGATTTCTTTAGTCTGGAGAAAACTGAGGTGGGAATTTGATAAGTCATCAAATACCTGAAGAATGATTATAAAGGGGATAGAGATAGCTTTTTCTTTGTGGCTATAGGGGGCAGGTCTAGGAGGAATGGCTTCCAACTGCACTGAATTATATTTAAGTTGGAGATTAGGAAGTATTTTTGTATTATGAGGGTGGCCAAGCATTGGAACACAATACTTAGAGAAACTATGGGGACTCTCCATTCCTGGAAATTTTCAAGAGCAGGTTAGACAGACACTTGGCTGGGATGGTTTATTTAGGGATGCTCCTGCCTTGAGCTAGGGGCTGAACTAAATGACCTTGTGAGGGGCCTTCCAGCCTTCCTTTCCTATGATTCCTATGCTTCAATGATCCTTTGGTAAGTATTCCCCACTGTTCAAATGAATAAGATATCTACCCTATCACTGGAATAGATAAACTCTGTGATCTACCTGCTGCAGTTTCGGTTTTGGAATGAGTATACCCTAATATCAACAAATCTATTCATGGGAAGAATCTATGTTTTCCCTGAAATTTTAAAGAAAATTAGCTTAATGCCGTAGCTAGGATGACTTTATTTTTCTGAGGATGGTAGACAGGATCAGAAGCAATTAGAATAGGGCTGGTCCTATGTTTTGAAAGTACATTTGAATTAAGAAATGCAATATGCCATTTAACTTCTCATTTGGGATTGAATTTCTTCAGTGTCTGCATAGTCACAACTTTACTACTGCCACTGTCAACTGGCTGCCAAGCTGATTCTTGGGAGTATAGGCCTAAGGGCACAATTAAATAACTGGATGTTTTCCGAGATGCAACCAAGAATAATTTTGTTGGAGTATGTCCTATAAACCCTGCTCACTAAAGGCATTTAAACCCTGCTCACCAAAATCAGAAAATAAAAGGCAGGCATGAGACATTCTGTTATGAGCAAAGTAGTTAAACAGGTTTCTTATAACCACATACAGACAGTACACTTTTACCAATATAAGTGATTGGAAACCATTCTATTCCTGTAACAGAACAGAAGTTACACAAACAAAACCGGTCTGTACCCATAATAGAACATTAGTTTAGCACGCGTAGACTGGTTTAAAAGTGGTGGAACCTAGTTTAAAATTTGCCCCCTACCACTCACCAAAGGCAAATGTGTGTCCTGTTTGCCATTGATCTAAGCCACACTGTTTACAGAAAGCTGCGTAACATAGATCAACTCTGCCTCGGGCTTTTTGAATGTCTGTTGTACCTAGGCTGCATGTGGAATACTGGGGCCAAGTCCATAGATCAGTGATTCTCAACCAAGTTGACACCCTGAGGTGCATTGAGAACATTTCAAGGGTCCTGTATGGTGTCACATATGTTAGCACTGTTAGGTGTGCAAACATGATTTAGAAGATAAACTCAAAGGCGAGTCCAGACGAGCATGTACACATAGTATGTGGTGCTGCAGACCCATCAGAAAAACCCTTCCCCTAAAAAACATGGGGCAGCGCATGTGGCAGCAGTGTGTGCTGCCTGAAACTTGAGCCTGGCTAGCTGGAGCCACAGTCTGGCTGCCAACCAGGTTCCCTGCTTCTGGATTGCCATGGCTGCAGCCCCGAGGACCCCAGGTAAGGCTGCTGGAAACAGACCAGGTGCTGGACCCAGCCTCCCCTACCCCACCTAGGACGTTCTCCCAGATGTTTCCTGGGGATAAGTATCAGTGGCACATATTGTACTGTTGCTGCTTGTCCCTGGGGAAATGCACATTCCCACTCATGGGGAAGTACCCAAAGATTTCAACTAGGAATCAACAGTGTTAAAAACATGCTGGCCTGTTGTGATCTTTCTGAATTTTATGCAACAGAAAACTTGATGTATTATTTTTCTGTGGTTGAAAAAAGAGTGAAAGCTTAGAGCTAGCATTTTCTATGGGATGCCTTGAGTCTGCTGAGATGCCTGAAATCTATAAAAGTTGAGAAACGTTGCCATACATAATACAGCACAACACAACAATAATTAAAACAAACTGTGATTTTAAAAAATCAGCCTGCAATGCTGTCTTTTCCTTGCCAGGTAGTATTGTGTTCTTGTACAGTAGTAATGCCTTTGAAAGAAAGCTGCGCTGCATATAGAAAGCCTTCAAGCGTAATGAACTTTCTGTGGCTTTTTCCCCCTACCAGCATGTACAACGATGCTTTTTATCCTCAAATACTTATCTTAGAGTTATGGGAAAGCTAATCCCAGATTTTTTTATATTTCTTTTATTATTTGTAGGGAAAGTGAAGGGAGGGAGCACATGAGAGGAACAGTAGTCCTGTCACTACTGTGTTTGTAAGGCAGTGATAAATCTGAAGTGGGAAGAAGCCAGGGAAATATCCTTCATGTCCTCCTGCCAACTGTCTGTGTCCCTGGCTTCAAACTTTCAATAACTTCCCAGCCAAGGAATTTATTTTTCCCCTCTTCTCTTTCACTGTGGTTTGCATTATTTTTATTTGCTGAAGATAGCAAGACAGACCTTTTTCCATGGTGGCTTTTTGATGAGGACATTTTTATGCTACTTTATAAATCCTAAATTGCACGCCGAAACTATATCAAAGCAACCATTATTAAGGTTGCAAATACAAATACTCAGAGGTTAAAGCATGCCAAAGTTATGATTGCCTGAGTAATCTTGATTCAGTTTCCTTGTTCTTATGTATTCTGATACTGCCTTTAATTACATGTTCACATACATTTCCATAGGACCACTGTACTATTTAGTGCGCTTAATGAGAAGTTCAATGAATGAGCAGCTATTCAGTATGATATTCTGCATTATTTAATATATGGTCCCATGACTTATTTATTGCACACTATTCAAACCTTGTCCTGATTATAGAACTAACTTCCTCTCATTTTTTTCCTCTGGCTATATGAGCATCTGTGGTAAGAGGATGGCATTGTCACTATTTCACAATGGGGAATGCAGGTAGAGAGAGGGGAAGATCTATTTTTAAGCCTAATTATAAGACACTTGGAATCTGATTTTTCCAAAGCAGTAGTATGTTTATATCATAACTCTCATTGACTTCAGTTGCAATTGTTAATTTTGCAGCACATCCTCAAATTAAATCCAAAGGTCTGCAGTCAAGCATCCAAAAATGGGACACACAGAATTGTTGACTGTCAATTTAAAGTTTAAGTGTTAAGTTTAAATATGGCATCACATAGGAACTATGTGGCAAATGCAAGGGTAGAATCTCATTCTCCACTGATGTGTTCTTCAGCATAAGGCGGTCAAATTAAGATTGCACAAGTAATCTTAATTTTAGCAATTTCTAAAACTTTTGAGTGCTTAACTTTGCAACTTTAATGTTCTCAAAATGGTGGGGGTTTTTAACGTAATTTCTTTTGTTTAAAAAAAATCTGCAAAAGCTGTGATTTTATTTTTTCTCAAAAGCTTTGAGCGTGGCCAAATGTAGGTAGATTTTCACTGATTGCAAAAGGCACTTTCTCAACACAAAGACCACTTCTCTGCCAAACCCCACTCAAGCATGGAGTCAACTTCACCTCTCCAAAAGACCAAATATTCTGTTGTGCCTAGTACTTTATATGGCTAGCATGGCTAAAGCAAACCAGTTTCTGTAGGCGGTGATGTGCTAGGAAATGATGCGGCTAGTATTGCATACAGCTGCCTTTGATTCTGCATCCCAAATGACCAATTTAAAGTAGTGATGGTTGGGGGGCAGATTTGGCAAGAATCTGAAGCAGGGCTCAAACTGACACCTCTAGAACTTCAACAAGACACCTTAACTGCTCTGCCATCTTGCCAATGAGAAACTCATCAGATTTTTATAATACTGGAAAAATAACCCATTTTTCACTAGTCTTATTGGAAATGGCTGAATTGCTTTGATTGAAATTTTCCAGAGGAAAGAAAAAATCTTTCTGAAGTGAAGTTCAACCTGAGGTTTAAATCATTTAAGTCATGAGCAGGTTTTCAAACAACAGAGTGAGTTTGCCAGTATTAGGCAGTGTGGCCAGGAGTACCGATAATAACAACAAATAAATTATACAAACATAACCCTTTGATTGGCCCATCTTTTTATTAAAAAAATTATGAGCTAGGAATAGAAAACATGATGAAAAATAAGTGTAAGAGATTAATGTGTTAGAGGGATGCTTGGGGACTTGACCATTCATGGAAACAAGTACTCATTTTGTGACAGTAACTGTAAGGTTTGTGGAAAAGTTATAATTTGAATGCTAATTGGGGAACCATAGAACTCAACACAGATTGTAGAAGTCCAGAGGTAGCTCCAATTACTGAATATTTTAGTACAGTATAAATAAACTTGTTTTGTGTAGAAATGAAAAATATTACAGTTTTGTGCTTTAGGGGTTACTGGTTTTTATTTTATTGCTAATTCATAGTAAGGGATAATGTGTATTCCCTGTTAGAATAAAATACGTACTTGAACCAGCTTTGCACATAACTCCCACTAGAAATACTAAATTTCCAGTCATGCTTCACAGAAAGCTGTATAAACATTCTGCTTTGAAATGATTCTACTGATACATCTGTGTATTTTATCTACTTCTTTTCCCTCATTTTCACTGTTGGGAACATTTGCATGGAAACAAGATCTTTGTTGTTTGGTGTTCATCTGCTCCTGCTGCTTAGTTCTTGCTTCAATTCATGATCTTCCATTTGTAACATTAAAATTATTTGTTTTGATGAGAATTTAGAATTCAAATGAGGAATATGCAGCAGGCGTGAAGGAGCAACAAAGCAAAGCTTGAGTTCCACTGCTGGATTCACATCCAGTCATCCCTAGTCCCTTAACATAGATCTCCTTTCAGTAGAAAAAGACTGTGTATGTGTATAAATACCCATTATCAGATCACCGTTGTATATCTGTCCCTAAAGAAATGAAAAGAAAAGGAAACCAGACGATGAAAATGAACAATAAAACCTGCTTTCAATGTGACCCATATCGCAGTAAAATCAATTGCTTCATAGAGATGGTTTTTAAAAGTCAAATAAAATATTTCTGGAGGTCTTAGTGTAGGTTTTGTAGTACCAGCATTACTTTTTTTTTTTATTTACAAACTGAATGGACCAAATGCATCATCTCTATTGATTTCAATCACATCAAGTATGGATTTGTCTTAGTATCTTTCAAAGTTGGCATTGCCTTTTTTTGAAAAAGTGTTGGAGTGTTGCAATCACTCTAGTTTTTTGTGTGAAAAGAAAATACTTTCTAGCCCATAAAACTGTTAAAGCATTTTGATTTGTTTTTATCACTTATATTAAGATAAATATGCAATGTCACATAAATCACAGATTTTCTGGTGATGACTATAAATATATGTGCTATTGTTTTATAGTGCATGTGAACAGCACAGCCAGATGAGACAGTGAAGGACCAGCTAAGCTGAAAGGCTTAATGTTTAGACATTCTTTAGACTTGGAGCCAACTTTTGTCAAATGGAAATAACTTTTCATTGATTTCCCATTTAATGAGACAAGAGTGTGGAGTTTAAGTGCCTTGAGCATTACACACAGTTTCTATAAATATGTTTTTAGTGAAAAGTTCCTTGAATTCAGATGGACTCAGATATAAAAATATGGTGGCATAGTTGAGAAGGGGAACAGCCAGGGTACAGAGTAGTTAAGGATTTGCTGCCACAGGCCAAGGCTTTAGTGCCTGACTTAGATCAGCCAAAGAAGATCCCTTTAATAGTCTAATCTGTATACTTAATTGACTTTCTGCCTTGCAGGCACTAACAGAAACTTGTGGAAAGTAAAATTACATCCTTTTATTTATTCACATCAGAGTGTGGTGATAGTCACGTGTCCTTTTGATGGCTCAAGATTTCAGATGGCTAGCCAGGTCCTCAGCAGGTGCAGCCCTGACTCTCTGACTACTTTTCAGATTGATTTATATTAGAGGAAGTTCTGTTCCAGCACACTCAGTTTCTCTTTCCATTTTCTAATTCTAATTTTCATTCTTTAAATGGTGTTTATTTCCTTGGAATAATGCTTAGGAAATGTAGTAGCTGACTGCAATGGAAAACTGAAACAACTGAAACTGTGGTGTAGGTGCTTCTGAGGCACTTGTAATATTAATTAAGCTTTACAGTTGACCTCTTCTGTGCTGAAACTGCCAAAAAATGTATGATGGAGTGATATGGACCATTTATCTAGTGTCATGATCTGAATCTCTCCATTCACCTTATTTATGACCAAAGTTTGACAGAATCCTCTTTAAGCAGAAAGATCTTAAGATGAGATATTTTCCCTAGTCAGTCTATTTTCTGTTTATAAGATTTGCTCAATGGGAACAAGACATTACCTATAAAAGTTAAGTAAGAATTTCTAATTTTCTTTGGGTTGTCTACAGTTCCCTGATATTGGTAAAGATTTGACTTATGCCAGAAAGAATTGTTGTGGGGAAAATGGATAGAACAATAACAAATACAATAGCAGATAAACCCTGATTCTGATGCATTGTGTAGTTAATATAGGTAAAGTTCAAGCAATACTTCAAAAGCATACTAGGTGAATACAGAGAGCTCTTCTAGAGTACAAAGCTGAAATCAATAATGGAACAAAATATTTTAGCTGCAGTCCTAAAAAGCTGAAGACCAACTTCAATCCTGACGTAGGATTAGCCATATTATAGAACTACATCCAGCAGTCATGTTCTGTTAATTGCATTTTAGCTACAAGGAATGCAGAAAACTTAATGGAATTGACAGATGGGGACAGAAAAGAAAGGAGGGGTTAACAACAAAGCAGTAGTGAAGGAGTTACCTGGTAAAACTAAACATATAGAAATCAGCATGGCCAAATAAGATGAACTCCTGGGTTTTAGAAGCATTAGCAAAGGAAATTGCTGAACCTCTAGAAGTATTTTTCAATACATCTTAGGAACTGGGACAGGTATCAGATGGCTTGAAAAGAGTAGTATAACTAGGGGTGGGTAAATGGTGCAACCGCCCTGGTGTCAAGTAGGAGTGCTGGAATTGTCCCCAATCCTCTGCCCCAACAAGTCTATGCCCTGGGTACTCAAAACCAGTCCCCACTTCGAGAGCTAGGGCAGGGGTAGTGTGTAGTGGCAGCAGCAGCTCAGCCAGGGACTGTTTAGAAGTTCCTGGAATGTGTGAAACTGCTGCCTCCTGCCCCTGCTCTCAGCACTTCTATACATGCCACCTGCCTCCCCACAGAGTTTTCCCAGGCACCAACTCTGCTTGTTATGCCATTGCATAAAAGTCAAATGTAGAATATACCAGTATCTTTAAAAAAGAAGAGACAGGTAAGCTGCTGGTCAGTTTTTCGACTTCTACACCAGACAGAATATTCCAGTATCAATTAAAAAAGCAAGATTGTAAATGTTTGTCTGAAAAGACAAATAACAATAGGCCAAAGGAAAAAAAAGTTGTCAAAACCCCCTCTTTTTGGCTATGATTATGAATTTGATGGTTTAGAACAATGCAGTTGATGGTGTAGTTTTTAGTTAGGCTTTTGACACAGCACCACATGGGCATATAAATAAACAAAAAGGACCATCACAGCACTATTGATAGAACATTGGTTTAATGTCATTATATGCAAGGGGGGCTAGTGGGGAGGAATATTGTTTGGGATGGTAACTGTTTTTATCTGTCAGATCCTGAATTAAAATATCACACCAAACATAGGTTTCATAGATTTCATAGACATTAGGGCTGGAAGGGACCTCAAAGACTATCAAGTTCAGCCCCCTGTCCCAGGGGCAGGAAGTCAGTGAGGGTCAAAGGACCCCAACAAGATAAGCATCCAAGCATTTCTTGAATAAGTCCAGAATAGGTGCCTGTATCACATCTGGAGAGAGTCTATTCCAGGTCTTGGAGGCTCCAAAAACATTGGTTTTATTCACTGATTTAAACAGAACTTGAAGGGACTGTAAACACTAAATTAAAATTGTACGTGGTGGGGGGGATACTCCCCTGCAGTCAGGAAAATGAGAATTATTGTACAGTAAATGTTAAGTCATATGCGTGGGGAAATAACTAGAATCATTTGGAGTTTTTAAACATGTCTGCTATACAATTAGAGTGTCATTACAGTTGGAACTTAAGGTTGCAGTTGACACGTCTACATGAGGCACTTTACTCGAGAATAGTGCAAATTACTATACAGTAAACAGCTCTATCTTCATGTGCAGACGCTTACCACACAGTAATTGGCTCTAATTGCCAGTAAATTTGCTACCTGTAAATAAAAGTAGCAAATTTACTTGTGACTAGTTACTGAGCATGTTTGTTCCCGGCCAGCCCCACCACCATGGGACTATCTTCAGCCCAGCATCAGGGCCCTGAGGCTGGGAGCTTCTCAGCTCTTTGTCTGCCCCAGTCCCAAGCCCTTAAAAGCCTGTGGGGATGCTGGACCCCTGGAAAACCTGCATTTCAAAATGGCCACAGGGGCACTTTAACTAATTTTCCTTAGTGCAGGGGAGTGCCCCCCCCATGTACAATTTTAATTTAGTGTTTACAGTCCCTCCAAGTTCTGTTCAAATCAGTGAATAAAACCAATGTTTTTGGAGCCCCCAAGACCTGGAATAGATTCCCTCCAGATGTGGTGCAGGCACCTTCTCTGTATTTATTCATGAAATGCTTGGATGCTTATCTTGCTGGGGTCCTTTGACCCCACTTCAAAAAAGGGAGGAAGGAGGACCCAGGAAACTATAGGCCCATGAGTCTTGCCTTGGTCCTGGGGAAGCTTTTCGAAAGAATTATCCTGGCACATGTCCAGGAAGGGCCAGCAGGGGAGGTTATGCTCAGGAGCAAGCAGCATGGGTTCATGTCAGACCAACCTGGTGGCCTTCTACGACCAGGTCACCAAGTCCTTGGATGCAGGTGTTGCAGTGGATATAGTCTTTCTGGACTTCAGGAAGGCCATTGACACAGTCTCTCACCCCATTTTCAGTAAGAAACTAGGAGACAGTGGTGTTGATACCTACATGGTCAGATGGGTCACAAACTGGCTGGAGAGCCGCACCCAGAGGGTGGTGATGGATAGGTCTTATTCAACCTGGAGGGATGTGGGCAGTGGGGTTCCCTAGGGCTCAGTCCTCAGGCTTGCACTGTTCAACATCTTCATCAGTGACTTGGGCGAGGGGGTAGAAAGCACCCTGTTCAAGTTTGCAGATGACACTAAGATGTGGGAGGAAGTGGGTACGCTAGTAGGAAGGAACAGGCTGCAAGTGGATCTAGACAGGTTACAGGGGTAGGCCCAAGAGAACAGGATGGGGTTAAACACTGACAAGTGCAGAGTAATGCACCTGGGGAGGAAGAACCAGCGGCACACCTACAGGCTGAGTAACTCCCTTCTCACCAGTGTTGAGACAGAAAAGGATCTTGGAGTCATCATTGATGCCACAATGAACACGGGCCGACAATGTGGGGACGTGGTCAGGAAGGCCAGCCATACCTTGTCATGTATCCACAGATGCATCTCAAGCAGGCCCAAGGAGGTGATCCTCCCCCTCTACACAACACTGGTCAGGCCACAGCTGGAGTACTGTGTCCAGTTCTGGGCACCATGTTTCAGGAGGGATGTGGCCAATATGGAGAGGGTCCAAAGGTGAACCACCCACATGATCGGGGTCAGCAGGGCAGGCCCTCCGAGAAGAGGCTGAGGGACCTGAATATGTTCAGCCTCCAAAAAAAGAAGTCTGAGAGAGGATCTAGTGCCAGTCTACAAACTAGTCAAGGGGGACCAGGAGGCATTGGGAGAGTCGCTGTTCCCCCGAGCAATCCCGGGAGTAACGAGAAACAACAGACACAAGCTAGCGGAGGGTAAGCTAGACATTAGGAAGCGCAATTTCACTGTCAGGTTGGCTAGGACCTGGAACAAACTTCCAAAAGAAGTGGTGCTGGCTCCTACCCTGGGGGTCTTTAAAAAGAGGCTAGACGAACATCTGGCCGGGGTCATTTGACCCCAGTATTCTTTCCTGCCATGGCAGGGGGTCAGACTCTGGTTCCTCAGGTCTCTTCTGACCCTACCAACTATGAAACTAAAGCTCATCAAATGAGTTTTATTTAAAGCATCTTGTGGTCATTTTTCAATATATAGGGACTTAATACACGCAGCTGTCCAGGAACCGCTTTAGTTAAACCTGTCTCCTCTGCCCCTGAGCATGTATATAGATAGCCAACGATACTATTTAGTACCTATAAAATGCTTCTGATTAGTTGATCTCAAAGTGTCTTGATCCCTATTTTCAAGGTAAGGTAACAAGGCAAGATGGTGATCTTACAACAAGACAAAAGGTAATTAGGTACAGAATCCATTCTCCAGGCTGCCTTTGTAAGGTCATATTCACTAAACTGATGGAGGAATTTCAGCAGGCTTGGGAATTTGGGTGGCAAAAGCATGAAAGTACTCTTTTCTTCAGTTTTGATTTCATAACGTAAGTTTTTTTCATGAGATGGGGTGACTGTATGAGAATTTTTTAATTGAATGGAGGAGAGGCTACTAGCTGAGGTTGACAGTGGTACATGACAAATATGGGAATCTGATAGCAGCATGACAAGGAATCCTGAAGGTTTGGAAAGAATATTCAAATAACTTATAAATGTATAGTATGAAAATGAAGGAAGAGCTGTTGAATGTCAAAATGAAATTGAAATAGTAAAGCCTTCACTAAAGGAGATACAGATCCCTGGTTTAGAAACTTACAAATAATAAAGCACCAGGGATAGACAGTCTTCCAGCCAAATGTCTGAAATTCAAATTTGAAGCATTAAAGTCCCACCTTCACAAAATGATTAAAAAGATCTGGAGAGAGGGAAAAAAAAGTCCAAACAATAATAGCAGGCAATAATACGCCCAATTTACAAGAAGAGTGACTGGACAGAATGTAAGAATTATAGGGGTAACTAGCTCCTTACTAAGCACAACATGGCCTACCAGTGAAATTGAAGAATAAGGGAAAGATCTTAAGCTGAATGGATTGCATGAGGTGTTTACATTTACAGGTGATATCTACACTAGTAGGAGAAAAAATGGAAGTGGTACAAAAGAATACAGAGGTCATAAAGTGAAAGGTCAAAGAAGTTGGGAATGCCATCAATGTTAGGAAGACTAAATACACAATCACATCCAGAAATAAATCACAAGATTACAGAAAGATAAGGATAGAGAATGTCAGTGTGGAAAGGTAAGAACATTTAATATTTAGGAATAATTAAGGCAACAATTTACAGAGCTAATATGCCTACTGAGCCTAGATAAAATAAGAGCATCAAAGAAAATCTCAGGAAAGCTCAAAATCCAAGTGAATAATACAACCTGTCCTTTTCTACATATGTGAATCCTGGACGTGGATGAGGGACAATAGAAGAATGCTGCAAGTATTTGAAACAAAGTGCTAAGTGCAATAAAATAGAGTATGGAGGAGTAGACATAATCAGGAACTTGTGGGCTTTTACAAAAGACCTAACGCCTTGGGCAAGATAAGAGTACAGAGAATTAAATGGGGAGGTTATATTGCAAGAACCGATGAGAGAAGGCATGAGAGGCAAATTTTGGAAGCTGAGGTGATGGGTTTTAGACTCCGAGGTAGACCAAGGCAGTGATAGGAAGATACCATAAAAACTGATTTGGAAGGAATTAGGTGAAGATGCAACAAGGTGGAAGGAGATTGCACAAGACAGGAGGAGATGGAAGGCAGTTATAGGCCCTTGAGGCCTGTGAAACCAGAGAGATTGAGAGAGAGGGAGAAGTCATTAAGGTGTACTTTACCTTTGTGGGACTGTGAATTTCAAGAGTAGATTGTGGTGAACTTTCTGTACTGGTGCTGTAATGCTACGAAAACTTTAGAACTATACAAACTTCTTTTTCCAAGTATTTTAGTTTTGTCTCATAACTCGGGATGTCAAAGGAGAAAAATATTTTTTTGAAAAAAAGATCTTTGAAAAAACGATATAAGAGTCGTAATGTATTTTACTACATTTGGTAACTAGATTGTGCTAGGTTTTATAAAAATATGTCATACCTGGAAGGCTCCAAAAAATGAAAGCACTTGAAGGAATCAAAAAGACCATCTCCAAAATGATTAGTTTTGGGAACACCAACATACAAAAAAGCAGAGTAAAGCAGGTTAGTTTTTTGCATTTGTGGAAAAGGGAAATCAAGAGATGTATTGCAAAATACTACACAAATGCCTTCAAAACACATGGTAAAGGAAAAGACATTATTCATGCTAGCTGAAAGTGGTTTTTAAAAACAGAGAATGGTACAGGTATCAGTATATGACTATGAATATGACAAAAGATAAGAATTTGATGAAAGAACTCCATAAATTTATAGTTGTTTTCTGTCTACCATGAACCACAGAAAAAATACTTTGAATATTGACAGTTTAGATGCACTTGAGTGCCAGCAGTTATAAAGCAATGCTGTCAGTGATGTAGTTAAAAAATAAATTGCATGAAAAACAAGCATGGACGATGTAGAGAAATGCTCTTAATGATATTGAATTGATTGGGATTTCAAGTTTTATTTACTTGCTTGTACAAGAATGAAGAAGATGACTAACATATACTAAATGTTTAAGATGGATATTTGGGAAACATGCTGGAGTCTAAGTCTGATATAATTACAATTTTAATTTTTATCTTTCATACTTATCCCCACTCCCCTTAATCTCTTCTGTCAGTAAATAAAACAGAATTTAGTCGGTCATGCTTTTTTACATAAAAATAAAATCTATTTACACTCTGCTTAATGAGAAGATTGTTCTTCTATTTTTGGATACTCAGTTGAACAGTTTTCTTATCCATGTTGGAGGGTGTGCAGCAGGGGTTGTTCGTCCAGTGGTGGGAAGGTTGGGGGGCTAAAAATAGCCAGGTCAGGGTAGGGGATAGGAAGAGCACAGGCTTGGGGCTGTTACATGGGGCTTCCCAGCCCTGGGGCTCGAAAGCTAAATACAGATAGTCAAAAAACCCAAGCCTCATTCAATACAATCTTTGCAGGTTAGTGTAAACTGCAGAGATTAAACTGAGAAACAATTGGACATGCATTTACTTTTGATTCAGCAAATGCAGCCAAATGCCTGCAGTGGCTCAGGCCAGATGCCAGGGGGCACTAGAGCACACCTCTTTGGCATGTAGCCAGCATGGGCTATGTGTTCACTTCCTCTTCCTACTGCCTCTGAGGTCTTTGGGATTTGCAGTCCAGAATCGCAGCAGCAGCAAGACTCTCCAGGGTTGCTCATCACTTTCTCTTCCTGCTTCCAGGTGCCTCTGGGATTTGTAGTCCACAGTTGCAGCCCACAGTAAGTTTCAGTAAGTTTAGCAGTGGGGCAGTTCTGTATTCAGGGGAAGGTGGGTTTAACCCCCTTCCCTTGCCCCAGACCCTAGCTGAGATTTGCTTGGGGAGGTGGGACAATCCCTGGTCTCCCTGTCCCCCAGCCCTTCTTTGTTGGAGCAGACAGCTCACCCCAACTCAGCTGCAGGGCTGGAAAGCATGTTGGGGGGACTGTGATTTAACTTGAACCAGGAAGGGGTCTGGGATAGAAGTTTCATAGACCAGGTTGACCCAAATCAGTTAATCTGATACTACATTCAACCAGCTTGATTTTAAACCAGTTTCAGCCGTTTAGAAACTGGTGTACGTGCACTAAGCTTTTGTTTTGTTACAGGTTTAAACCAGTTTCTAATGACTTAAACTGGTTTGTGTGTAACTTCTGTCTGTAGCCCAAATGTGTGTAGATGTTCACTAGATATGGCTAACCTGTTCCTGCTGTGATTTAGTTACTTTGGGTGAACTAAATTAGATTGGTCCCATCATATTTTGTGTGATTTAATTTCTCCTAATGTCTGCACAGATTAGGGTTAGGTTGAGCTAAATGCAACATTTGCACATACCATAAAATGTATTAAATATGGCTTAAGTGATAAATCTGTTGTGAAGAACAAAACATAAGGACAAATGGCTGTAAACTGCAAGATTCAAGTTATTGTTGTTTTGTATGATTCCCTGGTGAAATATACAGGGGCCAATTTTAATTTTAGGATTCACTAAATGACTAGGGATTGTCAAAGCCTATGTAATATTTTGGGGGCAAAATTGAGTAAAGCTGGTCTAGTTGTTTGTGATAACTACACCATTTGTCAAAAAAGCAGATTACGGTAAAATAAAATTGTCTGCACGTGTAATTGATTTAATCTGCCAAATAATTTGAGGTGAATAAAGAAAATGAATAAAACATTGTCTAAATTAACTAGCTTTCTACTTCAAAAACAAAACATTTTGGAATTTTGGGACTAGAGTTGCAAAGGACTGTAGTGGCCAAGAAGCCAAAGTATTTCACAGTAAACATTCTGCATGCCCACATCCTCTGTGTTATATCTTATGAAAAGTAAATCTAACCTTTTAATTTAGAAAAGCAAAAGGATACCTTCCCTCCTCTTTCCCTCCCTCCCTGCACATCTTTTCTTCAAAGAATGTTATCCATTAATGAAGGAGGTGAAGGAGGTTAGTATTTTAAGTGGGTAACAATAACCAGCCACGGAAATGTACCATAACAGACATGTTGATGCAGCTTCAGTGCTTGAGGCAGTGAGCAATTTAAGCAACGCAGGTGCTCATTCCTTTGAAACATGTCAATGTACAATGCCACCCACAGCTGTTAATTGTCACATCTTATCAAACCATCGGTTTATGGCTTACTACCCACGATAATAGTCTGTAACTAGAGTTGGTCAACATTTTTCAGTTATGCTTCCTCAAAAATCCAATTGAAGAATGGTTTTGAATAGTTTTATATAGTTTGGTTTTTTTTGGGAAGAGGGGAGAAAAAAACCCTCTAAATGCCCTGATGCTCTCGGGGTGGATCTATGTGAGACACTTATTGCAGTTGCCTAATTAGCTCCTCCGTAAAGCATCACCATCTACATGAGTGGTACTATTAGGCCACAGTGAACTGATTCACTCCACCATGGGATAGTATTGCCCAATACAAGTACTATTTTATGGCAGAATTATTTACTCTGCCCAGTACACATGTAGATGGTGACCAGAGCTGGCTGAGGCCCGAGGGTACTACAGTGTGGGGCTGCCTGCCAACTAGCATTGTACTGTAGCAACCTTGTACCCCAGCAGTACCTCCGCAGCATGTTGAACTGGGCAGGAGCATCCCCAGGCTGGCAGGCTGACCCCTTTAGGCCTGCTTTCAGCTGGAGCATCACCACCTCGGTTCAAAGTGCTGTGATTCCAGGTGCACATGTAAATGCTGTGCCTGGGAGCAATAAACTCTGATGCAAACTACCAGAGTTTGTTGTGTCAAATTAATTTTTCATGTAGACTCTGTCTCTCCATATTTGTGCTTTTCATAGAAATTTTATTACTTTGATAAAAGGTTTTCTAAAATTTTTTCCCTTTGCCATTAATATAGTTTTTGGCAAACAAGCAAACTCAGTAACTTTTCAACTAAAAAAAAAATATGAGAAAAAAGAAGTGAAAAGTTTGTTAAAGTTTTCAAAGAAATTGTGAAATTAATTTTTCATGTTTCAGCCACCTCTAACACTGACTTACGGAGTTTTACATTTACATTAATTAATGTAAAAAGGGAAATAAATTTGATGTACAGATCCCTTGGGCATCCAATGAAAGAAAAAAAACTTCTTCCCTCAAAAAACTTAAAATATAAGGCTCAAATGCTCACAGATACAGACATGCCATTTCTATTGGGTTTTTTTAGCTTACTTCTTTTAGCCCGTGTCATGAAAAGCTAAAAGTTGACAAAAGTAAGTTTTTAAAGTGGAAATGTGGTGTATGTAATATATTTTACACATAGAAAGTAAGGATTAACTCTTGAACCCTGCCTGAGCCTATAGAGTCAGAGGGAGTGTGAGGATTAGAAAAATGATTTTGCCAGTTACTGTAGGTCACACAAATGAAGCAGTGCCAGAATTTCAGTCAAAAGTTTAATTGCTCTCATAAGTGGGTTGAGTATCAACATGACCCATTTATGCTTTTCCAAAAGTGCATTATCTCAGTGCAGGTTTGGAACAGTTTTGCTAATTGTGGGCCTGTGTCCAGTTTGAACATATAACAATGTGGGAGAAGGATAGTAATTTTCTGGTAGTTAGCCAACAACTACTTAAGTTAACTGAGGTGTCAAAAAAGATTTGAAGAACCAGCATTTCCAGTAGTTTCTGAAAATTATGGTTTAAGCAAAGAATTTGCTTAGTTTTAAAATGTTAGCTAGAGTATCTACTAATGTTGAGATGTTAGTAACAGTACTTGACATTTACATAATGAAGTGCTGTATCACACTACTGCAATGGATAGCAAGATGAAACGTGCACAGATACGTTAAGGTTGAAACTGCTGCTGATTTTTGATGCCTAATCTGAGACCGCTTCTTGTTCAATTCTTGAAAACAGGTCTGACGTGCACAAATTTGGGCCATTGAATTGGAGGATTCTTGAATATTTTCTCTTATACTCCCTGTTCTCAGTAGTGCTGATGTCCTGTGGTTCATTTTTGACAGGTCAAGACTATTGAGGTTTATATTCTTAAATTATCTAGGCTGTCTTCTTAACTGCAATTTATGGGTATACTAGCTTTTCAGTCGAAATTCCGAACTGATTTGAAAAGTTTACCTTTTATGTTAAGATTTAGTAATGTGTGACAGGTTATCATCCTGCCTTTTTCACTCTTTCTTGTTTGCAGGAGAAAGCCTGACACACTGACAAGGCATCTGGTATGAATCTGATAGATCAGTTAGAGGTAGTGGAGTCCCTGACAATTTCCCACTTGATGGGAAAATTGTTAACAGTTTGAAGGTAGCCAGTTCAAGAGCTGAATCAAATCTTTCAAGGGTAGCTTAAAGTTGTGTCTGTCTTTGCTGATAGATTGTAAAAAAGAAGTGGGGTTTTTTTTTAAACCACACAAAACTATGAGATTTTCTAAAAACTTCAGGTTAGAGCATAAATATAAATTTATATGCCAACATAAGATTTGTCTTTTTAGCTAATTAATATATATATATATTTACCAGCTATAAGGCAGAATAGCTTTATTTGAGCTCATTCTACTTGCACTCTTAACATCCAGAGCTGGCAAAAAGTATAACTATATAAACAATTCCTATCAGAACTTTCTAAAAATATCAACCTTTTTGCTCTTTTTTGGTAAAAATAAATAAATAAATAAATAAATACATTCTTTTTATGAAAAATTTTGACTAGGTCTATTGCTGATTAAAATACAAAATAAAAATTTGGCAAACAAATTGTTGACTTGAGGATCAGCTTTTTCAAGGTCTTCTGGAACTTTGTTTTAATATTTTAAATAATGAAAATTATAATTTCAGTTATGGCAGTGACATGACTGTGCCTGTTTTTTTTCATATTATGTGAGACATCATCAACATTTTATATTTATTTGCTTTTCTGTGATACTCCTCATCAAGGCTGATTTTGTTGCAACAGTTATGGAACCTACAGACTGAAGAATCTCTGACTCCCAGATGTACTTGGGCAGAGCCAGTCTTGTTGAACGCCAGTTTTTTACCACTGGTTTGGCTTGTGAAATCCGTAACTGAAGTTCCTTAAGGCACAACTCTGCTGTGGGCAGAACTCTGCTGTGGGAGCAGGTGACAGACGACCCAGCTTCTTAGTTATAACTTACTTTGGAAAAAGAGTGTCCCCTGGATAATGATAATGTGGAACTTTTGAATATGCACTTAGAAAAAAACTCCAAGAGGTCCAAGATTAAGTAAGATAAAAAGTAGTGATACTGGAGATTATAGCATAATACCTTGTCCTTTCTTTCAATAGATGTGTCCAGAAAGCACCAGAAATATCAGGGAAGTACAATGTGCATCATACAACAACAAACCATTTATGGGTCGACTTTATGAATGGGAGCCCTTCTCAGAAGGTAAGGGAAGACAGATATGCTTTGTGCGTGTTATATGCACTGTGTTTTGGAAAGGAAAACAGCTTTAACTCAAGAAGTACTGATAGGCGCCATCTCTCCTTAAGCCTATACAAACCCTTCTCTCCTAATCCATTGAAGCCATATGTGACAGTAAAAAGCTTAATACTGGTATTTCCTGGGGTCTAGAGCTATGTAACCACATATGTCCTTGAGTTTCTGTCTTGGCTAGTAAAACAAGAAGCCATTCCAAAAAGCAGTGTTTTCACTTCTCACTTTTGGGGGGTGTATCCTCAGCTGGGGTGTATCTTATGTAACATCATGCGAATGGAGCTGAGCTATTTTATGGCAGCCCAGCATCTGATCCTGGGTAATCAGGATTCTCAATAACCACAATTTATTTTTTCTGTTGACTTGTTCAACAGCTGGAATGGTGAAAAAAGGAGGATAGCTGAGTTAGGAATTTGCCTAGCTGGGAGTTGAACTGAATGCCCTGAAATACAAAAGAAGCAGCCATACTAGTGGCCTGCTACCCTTCGTGTCCCCAGTAGGAGGATGTCAGAGGGGTGCAGAGGAGTCCAACTCTCTCCTAAGGAGATGTATTTTTGGAACTTTGAGGTCTGATTTATTTATTCATTTTTGTCAGCAGTGCTTGGGCCCACCTAGGCGTAATCTGTGATTGTCACTGTATAAATATTTATGGGGTGTATAGCAATTTTATTCTTTAAATATTTCTCTGTCACCTGAGAAGAGGCTAGTTTGCTTTGTCTTATTTCCTTATTAACATCTTACAAAAGCTTGTTTCCCAGAAAACATCAACAGAATAAAGAGAACTTAAGTATAGAGAAGTGTGACCATCTGGGGGTCAAGACCCAAATTCTGTTCTTGTTATGTTATGATGTGTAAAGTGACAGGAAAAGGCTAAAGGGCTCTGTAAGCCTTCTGATGACCCTTTATAAGACCAGGTATAGAGGTCATACAAGGGATGGGATTGCAGTATGCAGCACTGTTGAGTTTTGTGGACAATGTTGTAGTCCATGGTGTTGCTGTAATATAATCAGCTATCTCAGTTTACACTGGAAGCCCTTGTAGCCCTTGGAGCAGTTTGGGTTATGAGGACACAAATATTGTGAGTTATTGGGTTGTGGTAGAACAACTATACTATGCAAAAAAGAGTTTGCAAACCCTTGCTCTCATTTTCCAAAGAAACAAGCAAGCATACATAAATAAGACTGCATAAGACCACTGCATAAGCTTCTTTCTTATAAGCCCTATTCATGACAAATATGTTGCCATGTTGCTCAATGCTTTCTTAGAAGGCTCTTAAGTGCTATGGTGGTAAGTGGGACAAATGATGAAAGGCTAAAGTACTCAATGCCTTTTTTACCTCAGTCTTCACAGGCAAGATCAGCTCCTGGACTACTGCAGCTGGCAGCACAGTTCGGGGAGGAGGTGAGCAAGCCAACAGTGGCAAAAAAAACAGTGTAGGGACTGTTTAGTAAAACTGGACGTGTACAAGTCCATGTAGCCAGATATGATGCACCTGAAGGTGCTGAGGGAGTTGGCCAATGAGATTGCAGAACTATTATCTTTGAAAACTTGTGGCAGTTGACAGAGGTCCCAGGTGATTGGAAAAGGGCAAATATAGACACTGGATACTGATGTGAGTAGCAGGGTGCTGGTGAATGGGTTTCAGACCAAGCTCATCACAGTGGAGTTGAGAGCCCAGCAGGGTTGTCTACTGAGGAACACTGCACACTGCACCCAGAGAGAAATGGGAGGAAGCAAGTGTCCCAGCCTGCATGGATGACCTCGATGTTCTGTATATAGACAAGTGGTCAATTCAAAATGTACTGCAGCACATACAGGTACATGGAGCAGTGGCAGGTGCAAAGCTCAATGTGAGCAAAAGCACATGCCTGGGTGAGTTTGGGGACCTGTCAACCCTGAAAAGCTTCATCACCTGCAAGGGTGTGACGATTCTTGGGATGGAGGTCGACCCAGAGCTGACTGAACAGAGAATATGGGAAAAGATTGAGGCCAAAGTCAAACAAAAACTGGGACTGTGGCACATGCCTTGCCTGTCAATAGGGAGGTGCATGACATGCATGAGGGTGGTGTTACTACTGGTACTTCTGTACACTGCACTAGCCTTCCCCCATTCAGAGCAGATTGTCCACACAATCCAGAGGGCTATGTGCATCTTTTGGGGCTCCAGATGGGAGAAAGTGGTGAGGAAAACCTTGTACAAGCAAAACAGACAGAGTGCTGAGGAATGTGAGACATCCTGCTATTTCTTTGGGCCAAATACACAAGCCAGATCTGTAAATTGGCAATCAGGGCAGGGTCTTAAACAGCCTGCCTCGTGAAGTATTTTTCAGGTCACACATTACGATATTGAGGGATACATGTATAGCACCACACATGAACCTAGCCTCCTGGGAACCACTGGTTCTACAGAACCAGTCCACTTAGCTATTATTCTGTATGTCAGTGGCACAAGGCAAGGGGAAAAACAAGGACTTTTTCCTAAGATGAAGAGTCCTAGCCTATATAGTCTCTCTTTATTTTAAATCCTGTCCTTGTTTTTCATCACAATTGTTGCCCTTCTCCCTACCCTTTCTAGTTTGACTTAATGGAGGTGGGGGAGACCATAAGTACACACTTTATTCAAGATGTGGATGTATCATTGATCTATACACTGGTATAATGATGCTTTCTGTTTTGTTTTAATCCCCTTAGTAATTTTTGACACATTACCTGCATTTTTGGCTTCTGGTGATGCTTCCAGAGAACTATCTGCAATAATTCTAATATCTTTCTTGAATTGTAACAGCTAAGGTAGAGCCTGTCATTGTGTATGTGCATCTTGGGTTACTCTTTTCCACGTGCATTACGTTGCATTATTAGCATTGAACTTTATCTGCAATTTTGTTATCCATTCATTCAATTTTACCATCTCCTTTAGCAGTCCTTCACAATCACCTTTGTTTTTTCCATCCTAAATAATTTGGTGTTGTTCACAAACTTAGCTTCACTATTCATAAATGGTCACTAAAGGGACATGAATACATTAAACAGCACAGGCCTGAGCTGAGACCCTTGGGGAACCCCATGGCTTTCCCCCCTCCATTGTAAGAACTGCATGTGCTTATAGCTAAAGTTGAGTGAACACAAGCTCATCTTAAGCAATACCCCTGTTGGTGAAATGATGTGAACGTCTATAGCAGCTGGGGCCTTAGTCATGGTTTTTACTCTTAGTTAAATGGGAAATCTCTGTATTAGGTTAATTTAAGTTCAGTCCAGTGTTGTATAATTGCACTAATGGAAGGTCCAGAAAACTTTATCCCTCACTCACCATACTGTGCAGGCTTAGTAATCTTCTGTTTTGGGACCCTGGCTTTGACCAACATGTCCTCTCATGCAACATGGCCCCAAAGTGTCGTGATGGACAAGTTTAGGGGGGGTCAGACCTATTCCCTTTCAGGATACAGCTGTGGGTGTGTTGCTGCTTTCAGGAGAGCTACTTTTGCCCATCTCCACCTCCTTGCTCCCTATACAGCAGATCTGACTCATCCTACTTTCAGCCAAAAGGGATAGCTCAAGAGACTAAACAGTCACCACCATTTCTCTTTTCTTTCTTTGTACTGCATAGTTTACCCCTACTGTTTATGTTGGAGCTATGAGGGAAGCTGGATTACGATTTACAGCCCATTTGTGATAGTCAAGTTAAATATAATTATTATTATTTTTGAAAAATAAAGTTTTTAAAATTTTTCCCTTGCTCAATTTGGTGCAGCTGCAATTCTAAAACTTACTTTATCCACTACTGCTCCAACACAAACTTTTGTCTTTATTAAAAAAGTCATATTAAAAAGACTATAAACCCTATGAATTTAGACTCTTTAATGAAAAATAGTAGTTTATGTTGGAAAGGTAATGACTCAGAATGAATTTAAAACCAGGATTTGGGAGGAAAGTCCAGTTGTGACAGAGGAAAAATAGCTGAATGAAAGAGTAAGATTATTAAAAGGTGCAAGTAAGCCTAAAGCTACAGAAACAACAAATATTTTAATTATTCTGATGCTCTAATTGTAATGAGATCTTTCTGTTGTGGTTTTGCTTTTGTAATAGAAGTTCCATCATCTGAAATGTCCTTAAATGTCCTTAAATATTTGATGATTATATAAAAAGGATATGAATGATGTATTTTGGAGACGGTAATTGCTTAAAAATCTGGCTGCAACAATATCTGTAAATGAAGATGTTTAATTTTATTTTGGATGGATGCACTGGGGAACAGTTGAAAAATTCAAGTTTAAAGGCAGAATGCCATGCTTCCTAAATTAATCCAACAAATCTGTTTTGGATTCTATTTCTGTGGCAGCGCACGTGTGTAGTTTCTCACATTCCAAATACATTTTGAAACACAGTGTTTGAAAATTCATTGCCAAGTATAGAACTTGAATTCTCTTTGAGTTCCCTTAGCTAGAACAGGTAGGAAGCACATGGGGTGTAGGGAGGTTGATGTCTCTCTGAAACCCAAATGTTCAGCAGGTGACACAGAGAGGTGTTTGACCCTGTTGGAAGCTATTTGAATGTTTTAATTGGGATGGGAGATAATATTGCAATGCATTAAGCATTAAGTGCAAGACACAGAAAGTGATCGTGCCACTCCAGATGAAGCCTTACCAATGTGAATAGGTAAGGCTTCAACTGAAGTACTGTATGCAGTTTTGGGCTTCACATTTTAAAAAGGACTTGGAGAAGCTAAAGAGGGTTTAGAGGCAGAGCACAAAAATGATAAAGGGTGTGGAAAGCAAGTTGTATGAAGAGAAATTGAAAGAAATGAACATGTTGAGCTTGTGGATAAGACGCTGGAGAGTGGACATGATGGCAATTTTCAAATACCTGAAGGGCTGCCATAAAGAAGAGGTAAAACACCTTTTATCTCTTGCTGCAGAGAGTGGGACATGGACATGGACCAATGGCTTGAACTTATAGGTAAGTACTTTAGATTGGGGACAAACTCCTTCACTTTTAGAACAGTGAGGCAGTGGAATAGGCTGCCTAGACAAGTTGTGAAATCTCCATCATTGGAGGTATTCAAGAAGAATTTAGACAGGCATTGGTCAGGGATAGTCTAAGTATAACTGTGCTTATGTTCTACTATGGGTATTTCACATGCTTCTGGGCTTCGTCGGTTGTTGCATGGGACCAGGAGGGATTTTTTCCCCCCTCCTGTTGCTATATTTTCCTCAGAAATATTGGGTGTTGGCTGCAGCCAAGACTGAAGAATTTTACTGGGGTGTGCCAGTCCTCCTGCTATGACTTTAACTTGGAGGTTCCTGGCTAGAAAGTCTTGCCACTCTGCCCACAGACAGACTGATCTCCACATTTGGTGTTAGGAAGGAATTTTACCCTGTGGTCAGCTTGGTGTAGAGTCTGTGGGTTTTTGCCTGCCTTTGTCATTGGGGGGGGGTGTGGGGAGGAGGAGGGTCTGTCTTCCTGGGATCTCTTGAACATGTATTAAAAACCTTGCAGGAGCACAACGTTGGCTATTGATGTCCCCCTGCTTAACCTGTGGCAAGTTAGAGTGCTGTGCCTTGTGTTTTATTTGGGTTGACTGTGTAATTGTGCTAAGAGTGCATTCATATTAGATCATGGATTTGTATAGGTTGGTTTGAGTAGGGATGATCCTATTTCAGAAAGGGGATAGGATTGACTAGAGGACCTCTTGGAGTCCCTGTCAGCCCTATTTCTGTATGATTCTATGAATTGAACTGAGCTCATGTTATGTTATATTTAAAATGCATAGAAATGTCTTGCTTTATTTGCAGTACACAAACAGTCTAGTAGTTACACACTTGCCAAGTTGGGGGCTGGGGTGATATGGGTGCTAAGGCACATCCACAGTTGATGGCCAGGAGGTTACAAGTTCAAGGCCATAGAAGCATTCACGGCATGGCCCTGTCAGATTCCAACAAATCTGCAAATTCTGCTAAATCTCTTGTCACAAGAACATAAAAAAGGAAGGCAAGGACATCTGCCAAGCAACAGGTTAGAAGGTGTGATCCTCTCTGGATCACTTTCCTTTAGGCTAGTTCTGTTTGACCTGTAATGCCCTCAAACACATTTGTTGTCAGAAAAAATGTCCAGTTTTTCCTTATCAAAGCCTAAAAAGAGAGGTAGCAAAGCATTCCCACAAGGAGAAGCTCTTGAATACAAGGCTTTCTGGGACAAAAATGTTTCTTTGTGAAATAAATGAAAACTTTTATGAAAAGCTATTGCGCTCTTTTGATGTTTTTTCAGTTTTTTTGATCAAAAAATAAAGTTTTTGTGGAAAATCTTTAAATAGATAGTTTGTTTATTCTTTTTGTGAAAAATCACTGGCACTTTTCCAGAAAAAATGCACTTGTCTGCAATTTCAGATTAATTAATAAATTAATTCCAGATGATTGTCCGTCACTGCAGCAAGCAGAACTGTTGCTCTCTCCACTGCATGTGTTATTACTTGGTATGTCTACACTGCAGTATGAAGTGTGATTGTTGCATTGGTATACTAGCATGGGCCGGCTTTAATCTAATTAGCATGTGTAACAATAGGAGTGAAGATGTAGCCAAAAGATCATCTTATGGTGGTAGCTGTACAAAATGATTTAGTTCTGCTTCGTTAGAGTCAAGATTTCTTTGGCATATCATGCAGTGTTAAGCCAGACAAGTTACTAGGAACAGAGCCATACTCGGATTGTGAAAAGAGCTTGAATTGTTTGCAGCTGGCAGATGGTCCTTGGGACTTTAAATATTTTACGTACTATACAGAGGACCTTGTGCTCTCTAAAGTAAACTGCTAGAACTTATCTTGTTGAGCCTCCTTACCCACAACTTTTGAGTGCCCACAACCTGCTAGCCTCCTTGTTGAGAGTTGAGCCTCCTTAACTAGTTAATTGCATCTTGAGGTATAACCTGGCTAGACATGTAAGCAATTAATCTTGCGACAAGAAGTGAAACCAGCTACAAAATGATTACATGGGGCAGGGAAGGAGGGGAGAGGGGGAAGAGGACTATGGGATATGGGAGGTGAGAGATCTTTATGTACCTGTTCAGATGTTACATGTGGTACAAAATGTAGCACTGCAGCAAAGCTCCTGTTTCATTTGGGAATATTTTTATAGCTCTAGTACCATTTTTGTTGTGCTACAGACAAGGTACCTATCCAAATACCTGCTTTTTGAAGTGTTACAAGGGTACATATAATGCTACAAATGTAACATCTCTGCATGACCTTTGTTTGTTTGCTTGTTTTAAACTATGTTACCTTCTAGCTGTAGAAGTTTTCTGTTCAATTATACAGTATTAGGGCTTTAAACAAAATAAAATCTGTTACCTCTGAGATGTTTAGCAAATATTGCAACTTTAGCACTTCATAAGTGCTTCTTGTTCAGAATTATTTAACAAGATTTCATTTTTTACTACTTATGTATTAATGTTTGTTGCTGGATTTGTAATGAGATCTCACTGTTTCTGAATCACAGAGACAGTTCAATTAAGGTAATTGATCTAAGTGATCATTGATTTTAGTTATGGCCTAATTAAAGAAATCAATGATGAATTGCTATGGAAACTACAGTATACAACTAACAATGACAGTGAATGAGTTCTTAACAGGAGAGACAGGGATTTTTTGGGGGTGATATATTTTACTGGACTGACTTGATTAATTCAATGACAACAACTCTAAAGGGGAATGGAGGTTAAACTGAACATTTAAAAGTCTCTTCCTAGTTCACAAGAGGTGCGAATCATATTAACATAACTTTAATATAACTTCCATTGATATATATCAATGATATATAAAACATTCTTTCATTAACATGTAATTTGCTACGCTCCTCTCTCAGGCCAGGTACAGCTATTACAGGCAAACCAGTATAAATGATTGCAAACCAGTCTACACCCATAACGAAATAGTGACCCCCAGCCCTACCTCCTGTCTGTGGCTGTCAGCTTGGCTGGGCACTGGGGTGGGGAGGGGGTGCAGAGGCCCCTGCCATATGCCCCCCCCCAGCTGTGCTGACTCAGGTCTGGAGGGGCTGGCACTGGGGTCTCCATTCCCCCCCCTCCCCCCAGCTGCCTGGCCCAACTGACAGCTGGAAGCAGGGGGACCTGTGCCCAGGTGTGCTGGCTTGGGTCATTTCCAGCTGGGGCTGGTAGTGGGGCAAGGGCGAGGGGTTGTACTGGCTGATTAGGGGTGGCCAGCTGATCAGCTGGGCTCAGCATTCACTAGCAGCCTGCTGGGAGGCATGCAGGCATGCCCGCAACCTGCTATCCTCAGCCAGTGCAGGCATCCTGCTTCTCCCTCTCCGCCCCCCAGCTAAAGGGCAAACATCTGTTCTGTTCATTCCCAAACTGATGTAGGGTGCTTAGAGTAAAGTGCAAAACTTAATCTGCTTCCACCCTGACTATTTGAATGCCTGTACTTAGCCTCATACAAGATTAAACAAAAAGTCAGTTGGGAATGGCTGGCTAGAGCCTTGTCTATGCTTACCTTCTTCTGTTGGCAGATGTACTTACGGCAGATAGCTGAAACACTGCCAAGCAACCAGGATGCCTGTACTATGTTTCTGGCAGATCTGTGTGGCTCTGCTGCAGCAGCAGTTTCATCAGGGTGTGAAGGGCTCTGCAGAAAGGCACATGCAGCTGAGCGGCCTGCTAAGGTAGGTGTGGGAATGTCTACATATGTCTTTGGCTGGCTGGCAGAGAAGCCTGGCTCATCTTGGCAGAAATGGTATAACTACTGACAAAAGGAGGGTTTTGTGGTAACAGAAGAGCTTTAGGTGAATGCACACAAAATCCTGCCAGCAAAATTTTGTAGTATAAATGAGACTCAAGAAACCATTCACTAAGTTCACATAGGAAGGAAACTGTGGAGCCACTTGGAGAGTCACTGTTAAATAGAACAAGAGAGATGAGATAATGCTTGCTTCTTCATGACTCAAATTAAATTCTGTTCTCCTGACACTTGCTGAGCATTGGTATGCAGAGGGAGAGTATCTGGGCCTGAGAGGAAGCCATTGCTGCTTTGCCACACAAAGAGGAATGTAACTCTTGAGGGCCTGTTAACTTGATGTAGTAGTATATCTTCAGATCTGACCAGTTAGCAAAATGAATCTGTCCAAGACTAGTGAATATTCATGTGTGGCAGTGTTGAGAGTCTGCTAAATGTGCTTGTCTTGTCGCACTCTAACTTTGCAGCAACTCCCTCTGCCAGCTCTGTTTTAGCAGTGTGTGTCAATCTGTCTTGTATAGTAGCTTCCATATAAGTAGAAACTTGTGTATATCACTTATCTTCTGGGATTGCTTGCTTGTCTGTGTTTATTCTGGGAAGTTTGTTGTGTAGTCATGGGTAGTTTATGTTTGCCTTTAGTACTAGTGTAACATTTTTCAAAACACCCAAGTCATATATCAAAGGGGTGGTGGTTCTGACCTACTTAAATTACTTTTGAAAATGTTATCTCTACACTGTTTTATTTGGTGCCTGAAGCAGAATCTGTTAAAACCAATGGCACACCCCCTTTGACATTCAATGGTAGAGAATCTGGGTATCCAGAGAAGGTTAATAATTATCTGAAGGATATTTAGTTAGTCACTAAAAGTAATTTGTACTTCCAAAATTGTTTGTGTGAGTTTCCAGTCCCCATAATTTTTCTTGTTCTACGTGAAGCAGGGATTCCTGGTATACATTAACTTCTAGAATTCCCCATAGCGTCCTCATTTTTATTTATTAAGAGGGCATAATAATTCCTTTGGGTGGTCTCTTTACTATCCCAGGAAACACTGCATTAGCATTTAAACATGAATATTTAGATTTAAAGTGGAGGTGAACCAAAGTTAGAACCTTTCATACAAACATCCTTGAAGTATGGTAGCTGAGATAAAATGGAACCTAGATACCATCCATCCCTTGGTAAAAAATGGAAACATGCCTTCCTCCATCCATCTCTACTATCAAAGAAAATTTTTCCTTTCATGTATTGTATATAAAGCTCTGCACTGGGCCTACACAACAAGCTCATGTAACAAATTCATGGCACCTATAAACATTGTTTTTGTTCCACTTCTACAAAAAAAATAAATATGCTTATATTTTTGTCTAATGTAGCAGAAATCCAGAGCATGATGTACTTGCCACACTGCCCCACCTATCTTTTGAAGTGCCAGTGTTTACTTAGGCACCTCTGAGAACAGTCCAGTGGTTTAAGCTGTGATTCTCAATGAGGGGACTGTGGCACTCTGGGGTATTGAAAGGTCCTTTCAAGGTTGCTGCAGAAGATTAGCACTTTTAGGTGTGTAAACACCTACACATAGATTCATAGATTATGTTAGGGGCTAGAAGGGATCTTGTAGATCATTGGGTCCAGTTCCCCTGTATCTGGCAGGAAAAGACAAATGGGGTCAAGTGACCTTAATGAGGTGACTGTCCAGTCTACTTTTGAAGATTTCCAGGGTAGGTGACTGTACCACAACTGGAGGGAGTTTATTCCACAGTCTGGACACCCTGACTGTGAAGGAGTTTTTCCTGGAATTGAGCCTGAAATGGTCTTCCAGGAGTTTGTATCTATTGCTCCTGGTCTTCCCCAGGGGTGCCCTGGTGAATAGCTGTTCACTGAGTTCTTCATGTACTCCCCTGATGTAGCTTTAAGCTGCTACCAAGTCCCCTCTCAGCCTTCTCTTTTGTAGGCTAAAGAGACCCAAGTCCCTTAGCCTTTCCTTGTACGGCTTGTCTTGCAAGTCCCTGATCATATGGGTGGGTCTTCTCTGGACCCTCTCAAGTTTTTCCACATCTTTGTTGGTGAGTAGTGCCCAGAACTGGATGCAATACTCCAACTACGGTCTCACCAGTGTGGAGTACAGTGGGAGTATCACTTCCTTAGTTTTGCATGAAATGCAAAGTTTATTGCATGCCAGCGTGTTGTTTGCCCTGCTAGCCACAGCATCGCACTGCCAGTTCAGGTTCATGAAATGGCCAATCACTACTCCTCGTTCCCTTTCTGCCGTGGTGCAAGTCAAATGGTCACCACCGAGTCTATAGGTATGTTGGGGATTGTTTGCCCCCAGATGGAGCACCTTACACTTCTGAGTGTTGAACTTCATCTGGTTCCTGTCTGCCCAGCTCTTCATCCTGTCCAGGTCCACCTGTATCTGCAACCTATCTCCTGGCATGACAACGCTCCCCGATAACTTGGTGTTGTCCACAAACTTGGCCAGCGAGCCTTTCACCTCCACATCCAAATTATTATTAAAAATGTTGAAAAGCATTGCTTCAAGCACGGACCGCCCCCTGAAGAACACCACTGGCCACTTTGCACCAGGACAACACAGATCCGTTCATGAGAACTCTCTGGGTTCTACTATGCAGCCAATTTTCCACCCACTGAACTGTTGAGCAGTTAAGCCCACAATCATGAACAGTGTGTGCCCACAGCACTGTCAGTGGTGGGGGGGAGGTGGGGGTGGCGAGTGCCGATCTTTGGTTGGTGACCTCCTTCAGGCACTGCTGGTGGCTTCAGTGGTGCCTTTTTTGCAGGGGGGGCATGTGCACCTGTGTGCACCCCCTATGCATCGCTCCTGCCCACAATCTTCCAATTTTTCCACAAGGCGATCGTGGGATAGTAGATCAAAAGCCTTTTGGAAATCTAGCTATATAATGTTGACCTTCTCTCCCGTGTCCAGGTAGCAAGAGACCTGTTCATAGAAGAGATGAAACTGGTAAGACAAAAATTACCCATGATGAAGGCATGCTGGCTGTCATTCAGACTCTTACCCTCAATGAACATATTGCGCATGGATTCTTTAATGAGTTTTTCCAGGATTTCCCTGGGATGGGAGGTTAGGCTGATTGGCCTATAGTTGCCTGGGTCCTCCCTCTTCCCCTTGTTGAAGATGGGCACAATGTTGGCCCATCTTTCAGTCTTCAGGGATCTCCCCTGTGTGCCACTATTTCTGAAGGAGTTTTGCCAGGGGTTCCACAGTGACCTCAGCCAGCTCCATCAGCACTCTTGGGTGAAGTCCATCTGGTCCGGCTGATTTATAAATGTCCAGCTTTTCTAGTTGATTTTGTACCATCTCAGCATCCACAATGGGAAGGCTATCGTTCCCACCGTGTCCCCTGTGATACCTCACTTGTCATTCCCCTTGAGGACTGTCCCTAGCTTCCACTGTGTGTATGCCTCTTCTTTTTCAAGAGGACTGCGATGTCCCTATTGAGCCAAGAGGGTTTGCCAGCCTTTCTGCTACCTTTCTTCTTCATGGGAACAGTTTTCTTTTGTGCTTTGAGGATTGTGTCTTTGAGGAACAACCACTCTTCACTTTCACTTTTCACTGACTATCTGTCTTGTATGCTTCTTTACTTTTGTAGGCTTCTTTACTTTTCATTCCATCCGGGAAGAGCATATACCAACTGCTGAAACTTCCTTAGCCTGACAAAGGGTTTTTGGACCCAAAAGCTTGCTTAATAACTATTCTCCAACTATTGGATTGGTCTAATAAAAGATATCAGATTCACCCAAGGAACCTTGTCAACCACTCTTCATGCACTCCATTTGCCTTTTATCCCTGGTCCTGCATTGCTTCTCCTACTAATGCCCTAAGCCTGTCAAAATCAGCATTTTTGAAGTTCAGGACTTCAATCCTGCTAGATGATTTGTCAACCTTGTGGCAGACAGTGAACGTGATGAGCTCATAATCACAGTTGCCCAGGCTACCCTCAATGTTCAAGTCGCACACTGGATCATCTTCTTTTGCCAAGACCAATTCTAGGAGACCGGTACCTCTGGTTGGCCCTTGTACTTCCTGGGTTAAAAAGATCTCCTTGATTACAGCTAAGAAGCTACATGACCAATCTGACCTAGCTGAGTGTTCCTCCCAATCTATGTTTGGGTAATTGAAGATGCCTATGACAACCAACTCTTTTGCATGTGTGGCCACTGTCAGTTCTTGAGAGAACTCCAGATCAATCTCCTCCTCTTGGTTTGGTGGCCTGTAGTAAACGCCCACAGTTAGGTCTCTCTCACCTTGCTCCTCCCACACCCCATCTGAAGCTTGACCCAGAGGATTTCAAGCTGCTTATCTTTGGAACCAATGTCAGCCTCCAGAAAGGTGTACTGCTCCCTCACATAGAGAGCTACGCCTCTGCCTTTTCTCCCTGCTCTTTCCCTTCTGTGTGGGGTGTAGCCCTCTACGACTACACTCCAATCATGAGAGGAGTATCACTAGGTCTCTGTGGTCCCTGTCAGGTCATATTGCCCACTAGAGAGCAGGAGGGCTAGGCTAGCTCCTCCTGCTTGTTCCCCATGCTCCTATCATTGGAGTACAGGCAGCTGAGGCCTGCAACTGACACCCTCAATTTCCTGAGATGCTGTGGGAGAACCGTTCCATTAGCATTTTCAAAAACAGTCATTTTAGTGTCCTCCACATGGGAGCTTTCCTGTGTGCCAGTCCTCAGGATTGTTCCACATGGAGTTTTCCCGTCCCCCAACAAAGTCAGCTTAAAGCCTGTCTAGTAGATCAGCTATCCTGGCTGAGAACAGGGACTTAACTCTCCGCATGAGGTGGATGCCATCTCATCCCAGAAGTCAGCTTGCCCTGAAGTGCATGCTGTGGTTGAAGAAATCAAAGCCCTCGTGGTAGCACCACTGTCAGAGGCATCTGTTCACTACTTCCAGCCTTCCCTTTTGTAGCCTGCAAAAGGGAGCGCACAAGGAAAAACTACTTGAGCCCCCAGGGCCTTGAGCCCAGCCCCCAGAGCCCTGTGGTCACTCACGACCCAGTCCAGATTTCTCTTGGCCATGTCATTCAATCGATGACTACGAAGATAAACCCAGAGACACCTAACTATGATTAACAAGGTAAACCCAGAAGTTTCAAATAGAAATCCATAATGTCAAAAACATTTTGACCTCTTGTGGTCCTTCTAAGTAAGAAGAATTGCTCTATTATTTTTCTGTAGTCATAAAATGAGTGAAAGCTACAAACTGGTATTTTCCGAGAGGTGCCATGTGTTGAGAACCACTGAACTACAGAAGTAACAATGCAGTGTAGAAGCAAAATAAACCCCAGTTAAACAGCTGAAAGAATGCCAAGGGTGAAATGAAGATTCAAAAACAAAACATTATTTTTAAGGAAGAACTTTTTCCTTTATACTGTTACATCACATTATTATAGGGGTCCACGTGCTAAAAACCTATTCATGCCTAGTATTACAATACCAAAGGTAATGTTGATAGTCAAGAAAAGGATGTAGTGTTCTGCTGACCTAAAATAGCTATCTGGTTGGATCTTTGTTTCTAAAAATCGTATTATGTTGTAAATCATCACAGCTCCAATTTACACCAGCTGGGGGCCTGGTGCCTTGTGTTTTGACTTGGTATCTGTCCACAAGGTGTTTTTTCTTTAAGGATTTCTTTTGACACTGACCTTTTCAGCTCCTATGAGCTTGCATCTCTTCATTTCCAACAAACCAACTCAAAAAATTAAAGTGAACTAAAAATAATGACTCATGTTAATAAACCAGATGGAACCATACTTGTTTTATGATTTTGCTGCAGATTAGCCAGGTCAATTTACTTCAAGGCTTTGTGTGTGAATCTTATGACACTCATAGTCTTGATTTTACATTTCTAATGAAAAAACAAGAACCTGGTGGTCCATTTATAGTTTAGGGCCTAATTGCGAACACTTTATATATATCTAAACAAAATTAATTAAAATGTATTTATTTTTTTGCTTAACTTCCTCTATGAAGTTTGCTTGATCTGTATTACACACAATTGGCATGTTGACTTTCTTTTGTCATTTTAATTTAAAAAACAGTATTTTGAAAATCTTCTGATGTAAAATGATGACATTAATATTGATCTTGAATGGAGCTCCTTGTCAATTAGAGAACTGCCGCCAGAAGAAGGGTACAGTACCCATATATAGCTAGTGCATAAGTGACACACGCAGCATCAGTTACCTATGGTGTACAGTATTGTCAGAAGAAACATATATATTTGTTGCCTACCAATTTTCAACTGTAAGGCTCCCATTTTCTACTTTGCAGGGCCTGTTTTTTCCTCTGAAATCAGATATTTGGATGAACAGGTCCAGTTACCAATTTTTTAAGCACAATTTTGCAGTCACTGATATTGACTTTTTTTTTTTTTATATATATGTGTGTGTGTGTGTGTGTGTATATGCTATTGCAAACACTCATTTGGCATCCATTATCATGTGTCATTATTCTTGTATACAAAATCCTAAGCATAGTAAAAAAATTGATAAGATTAAATTTATATACAATAAATAAGTTAATTAATTAATAAATAAGTTAATTAATTAATACAATAAATAAATAAATTCTGAGATAAGTAGTGTCTATTTGTTGTCTTCTGGAGAATGGGAAAAAAAGTGGACATTAAGCTTCAGATGTTTAGGGAATTGGCTGTGGTGCATTTTTGTCCATAAGAAACGTATAGTAAAGTAGACCATGATGTATGTTTCCTGCATGCCTGTGATTTCTTGGCTTGGAGACTGCAGACCCTCTAAGGCAAAAGTAATGTAGTCCCAGGTTATGAATTCTTCTTTCCTGCTCAGTGACTGCCAGTAGTATTTGTGATGCAGGATGTGATATGTATATTAGTGTTCAGTTCTTGCTGCAAAACTTTAATAACATCTTATATATTAACTTTTTTCAAACCAAAAATTTATATTTGTCTTCGTAAATTATTTTTAGTTAATGGACATACAGATGTATTGGGTATATAAACAGTATTTCAAAAAATAATCCAGCTGTGCTGCAGTTCATCCAGCTGCAAGGTATTATATCCAATGAGCCAGCTGCTTTAAGTCTCTCTTTCTCATGGCAAAAGACCATTATTTTTCCTTGTTTTTTGCCTCCATTTGTCAGAAGTCTTTTTGATTGCTTTTATTTCATTTTTTGATTAGTCGTTAAAGCATGTATTTTAATTGTACTGACTTCTATAAGTTATATTCTTGTTCTTTATACATTTTACAAACTACTGTACTCAATCAGAATTAGCAAAAGGGTAACAGAAGTTTTGTGGGTGAAGGTTTAATCTGAATGCATTTCTAATGGTAGATACTGCACTTTCTATAACTTATACAAAACAAATATATAGGTAACAACAGTGTTTGAGATTTATGGAAATCAAACGAATGATTCTTGTCAAAGCTTTCTTTTTGCCATTAAAGTATACATATAGACAGCAAAAGTTCCGAATCTTAAATTTATTTCTCCCCAAAACCAGTTGACTATGCAGAAGAATGGAAACCAGCTATCAAACTCTGTCTTGATCAAATGAAGCTTTCTAAACAACTATGCTAATATATGCATTCCATATTCTTCATTGTCAAATGCCATGTTCTTGCCATAAGTTCAAACATAATTTTGGAAAGGGTAATAATAAATCCTAAATGAAAGTTGAAAAGAAATAATTCAATACCCATAAGGAGAAAAATTAGTAAAAGTAGTATTATAGAAATTAGTTTGGCTTCAGATTGTTAGTTATTGCTTAAACCTATGTACTAAATATAATGTAAAATGCTTAACTTCCATTTTCCTAATGTACATGAAGTTTGTATGTTTTTACACTGAATCATTTCTGGGTAAAGTAGCTCCAAAAACAAGTGAAATTTACATAGCATATGGGCAGAAAAATGGAAAGGTAAAACAACCTTTATCAAAAGACTTTCTTAAGCATATTTAAGATTCTAAAAAGGGGGGTTCTCAACTCCCAATTAATTTAAGTGGAATAGAGGTTTCTAGCACTAGCTTTTTTAGCCTTTGAAAATTCTAGGATATGAGGAAACTAAATCTTTAAGGTAATTAAATATCAGTATTTTCCAAATTAATGTACATGTTTATAGCAAAATATTTTTTCTTAAAAGATACCTTAATAAATGCTGCTGACATACAAAAACAAAACCCATTCAAATACAACAGAACATGAACTGCATTACCTCTTCTTTTTGATTTATTCAGTCTTGATTTATGAATGGTCATAAGGGAGAGCCAGATGGGAGTTCGCAAATCTTTAAAATTGTGGCTGTGTTAAAATATCTGAGGTAGTTCTTAAACTTAATCTTTAATCAATACACCTGTTTCCTGCCCATCTGTTGTGTTGTTTGACCTGGAAATTGTAAATAACCTGTGTATTACTCAAATATTTAACTATTATAATTTTTTTTCTGTAGGAGGCTTTAATAATAAAACTTAGATGCTTACACATGCATTGTTCAACATGGCAGTACATCCTTCATAGTATTCTTCCTACATCTTTCTGTTAATATACACTATTGCATCTTTTAATCTAATCTTTTAATGTTGAACCTATGTGTATGTAGTGCTTAATCCAAAGAGATTCTGGTTTTTGACTAAGGATTCTAGTTGCTACCACACTTCATATAATAATGTACAGGGGTTTATTCAGTCTTGCTTATTCAAACTGAAGTCGTAATCCATTATATAAAATCATAATGCTTCTTTCTTCTTCCTGCCACTTCTACTTGCCTTTTTCTTACTATTTTCAGTGGATAACCTACTGAAGAGGTAAGCTGGCAAAGAACTTTATGCAGTGGAAAGTTTCCCCCTACATCCACTTAATTAATAAGAATGCACTGATCCTCACTTACAGTTGCTACAAATTGGAGCCAGATAGTATGGTAAAAAAGGCTATTATAATGGAATAGAATATGAATGAAGAGGTACGATTTTCAAAACGGCCTAAGTAGGTTAGTGCAAATCCCATTAATTTTCAGTCCAAGGCAAGATTAAATTAGAATGTCAAGCTTAACAATTGCCTGTAAGGTGGTGTTTAATTACAGGAAATTAGAGACATTTACCTGACTTATACAAAATATTAATTTGTTTTGGGACTGTATTATTTCCCATCATAGGTGATATGTAGAGGGGTATGGGGGGCACGTGTCCCCCCTGAGATTGGCTGCCGCCAGCTTCTGTGGGTGGTTGCTGCTTGCCACCCACCCCCAACTGATATCGCTACTGGCATCTGTGGGTGGTCCCCGCTTGCTGCTTACCATCTCCCCCCTGTGCAGGGGGAACAAGGGGAAGGCCTGAGGGGTGGGGAGGGCCCTTGATAGTGGGGGAGGTCTGAGGGAGCCCCAGGAGCAGATGGCAGGCAGGAAGCCTGGAATGGGTGCTGGAGGTTGATTCTTACCTTTCAGTCCTTCAGGGTCCTTCTGGCCCGAAGTGTGACTGTTCCAAACTCCTGCTAGCCTTAACGCTAATCAACATTTGTGCAGCTCACAGTATAAGGTGTAATAAGGCTCTATGATCAGGCCTTAAGTAACTTGACAAAATCACTTTTTGAGGGAATTGTGGCAGAATTAGGAATTGTATCATCATCCTTAGGAATTAGGAATTGTATCAACAAGATCATCCTTGTTTCTTCTGCTTTTCTAAACATTCTCTTACGTATTCTAATTGAGTAATTTCCTTTTCAACTCCTATATTTGGATGAAGTTAATCAAAAAGAGAGGCTAAAACAAAATGGATAGTAAGCTACCTTGTATCTGCAGCAGAAGAAAGAGAGTCTGGTGATCTAATTGTATCTGGCATTGGCTTTTGCAATAGAATTTTCAGCCAAAGAGTTCCCCCTAATCATATGTACATCTTTTCGGCTGCAGCTTGGTACTTACATTTTTTTTGTTCGTTTCCATAACAGTCTCTATTATTCAATTTATAGAGATAATTCTGCTATTATGTTTATCTGGGATACTATGAGATAAGTTATTTTTGTGTCCTTATTTGATAATGGCTGATTGTTGTTTTCTCTGCTATTACCTGTAGTGGCATGTTTATGACTGTGGCATCATTACTTATGGCTGCAGTTTCAATGTCAGCAATGCTTAATATTGATAATCTCAGTGTCATAGGGAAGTAGTATAGAAACCTCATATCAGGTCAAGAATTTAACTGCATATCATAGTAATCTTTGTTTTTTCCTGTGAAAGTCTTTCTGATTCCATTTGCTCTTTTTTGGAAAATGTTTGCCAATGTAATTTCTACAAGCACTGAGTATGTACCTTAGCTCTAAAGTAGCACTGCACTTAAGCAGCTAATTATTAGGCCTGCACAAAGCAGCTAGTATTCGCTTCAGATTGGGATTTGGCCGATTCGGGGGACAGTGATTTGATTTGGTGATTCAAATGACTATCCCAAATTGGTTCGGCCGAATCAGATTTGGAGTCGGCCACCACTGAATTGGCTGAGTCTCCAAATCAAACAGGCTCCATCCTTTGCCCACTCTCCGAGCCCCATCAATGGTTGCCCAGCCCCAGGGTTCCAGATATTTAAAAAAAAAAAAAAAAAAAAAGCAAAAACAAAAGCCCCGCACTTATCCACTGCTGCCAGGCTGGGGGAGGAGGAGATGATCCCTACTGCATCCCACTCCCTTGAGCTGTGTGGGGGCTTTTTCGTTGAGCCCCTATGCCCCGCTTAATCTCTCAGCCCCATCAATGGCTGCCCAGCCTGGCCCCAGCTTCCCGGCACATTTTTTTTTAAAAGTTCCGCACTCATGGGCTCTTTCCAGGCGTGGGGGGTGGTGATCTCCATTGCCTTGTGCTGCATGGGAGGCTTTACCACAAGCTCCCAGAAGCCTTGATGGCCACTGCAGCACCTGGTGAGCGTGGAGCTTTTTTTTTTTTTTTTTTTTTTTTAACAGCTGGGACACTGGGGCCAGGTAGGGCAGCCATTGATGGGGTTGGAAGAGCAGACAGGGGGCTTATGGCAAAACCTCCCACACAGCACAGGGCAGTGGGGGGCAGTGGGGATCAGCACCCCTCCAGCCTGGCAGGAACTGGTGAGTGCTTGGCTTTTTTTTTTTTAAAGAGCCAAGATGCTGTGGCTGGGCAGAGCAGCCGCTGGTAGGGTTGGGAGAGTGGACAGGAGTTGCGGGGTGCTTAGAAGGGCTGGGGGAGCAAGCAGGGGATGAGGCCTGGCAGGGGTTCCCCCATGATCCCTTGCTGCCTCGTCCAGCCACCTACCCCCTACTTACCAGCATGGAGTCCGGGTCCAGCTCCCTGTGGTGGTGAGAAGGGACTGCCCAAATTGCTGAAGCTCTCTGAATCTTTTCCAAATTGCTTCGGCTTTGAATCAATCCGGATTTTTTATTGGTCTCCTGATTCGATTCAGATTTGGAGATTTAGCCACCGAATCGGGCTGAATCTCCTCCAAATTGAATCAGCACCTGAAGCTTTGCACAGCTCTACTAATTATCTCTAATTGCTCTCAGTGATTTGTAGATTTGCAAGTTGAGCAGTAAAATTTTAAGGATTCATTAATTGAACGTATACTACTGATGATATGCCCTCATATTGTTATGGCAATATTAATACATGGAACCAGGTGTTACTAACTATATATTCTATATTAGGAATATTACTCTTAGAGGCCCTTTAAACAAACAAATTATAGGTAACTACTTCTAAGAGGTCAGTTACAAAAAGGAACTTGTCAGGTTAAAGTGATGTTAAGTCTGCCCTTATTTACATTAATAGTAACTCCAGGGATTATTTAAACTTGAAAGTATTTTAAAAATCCAAATGATTTTACATTATTTATGCTACTTAGTTACTTCTAGCATTTCAGCTGGAGCAATAGAAATGTCAGTTTTATTTTTGTATATGTATAGAACACTTTACTAATCCTTTTCACTTTCAGGTTTTCCTGTTGCAAAGTTTAGATTTTAAACGCTACCTTGGTGCATTTGGTAGATTGTTTAATTGCTACTGTTCAGTTCTTTAATTTTAAAAAAAATTTCTATTGGAATCTTTTAAAAACTAAGCTCTTCCTTTTCATTTTAGTTTGCATAAAGTTTTTAACTTAAATGTTGTGAATTTTACTTGACTCAGAGTAAAATAGAAATGTACTCTAAGGCAAATAGAAATGTATGTTCAAATCCAGTGTAAGGCAAGCTCTTCATGAAAAATCCTGATTGGCAGCCAGAGATGCTACCCATCTTACATAGTAAGGACTGTGAAGTGATTGCAAGTTATAGGAGAACCATTGTAAAATATTGTGTGATACATTGCCATGGCTACATGCTGCACCTACATATCAAATTTTTGGGAAACAGTGATAACACATTATAATATTAATGTATTATAACATGATGCAGTCAGTGATGCGTGTTACCAAGATTATAGAGGTAGTATACTAGATGTGGACCATTTAATCTCAGGAGAAATTGTAGAAGTAAAAGTGCATACTTTCAGATAATATGGATGCCTTTTATAAGGGTTACTTTATGCATAGCTTATCTTTATTCCATAATATTTTGCCAAATATTGTGAATCTCCTATAGTTTTATAACTTCTATAGATAAATATATTAATAGTCCTATTAATATAACAAATTTAAGAATAGAGAGGTCCTATGCTGTCTTTTGGGGTGTGCCATTCACTCCTGTCAATATTATTGTATAAATGCTATAAATATATAAAATGTCAAAGAGACACTTTTTTGTTTCTTTTTAGTAGGTGGGAGTGTGAAATACTAGTATTAATGAAAGAATATGGGGCTGTAAACTAAATTCTTAATTATTGAAACTGTAAATGGAAGAGGTGCCTGGTTTCAATCACACAGGATCAAGATTAAATTAAAATGTAGTGTTCTTTTGTAACACATTTACATTTGAACAAAGATCATGTTTACAAGGTATATTGTAGTCATATGTCAAGACAAAGAGGTGAGGTAAGGAGACAAACACTACCTGTTCCTCAGGGGTAACTTGATTCTTTGAATCAGTTGCCAAGATTTGTTAGAGAAATACTTTTTATACAACACAAACCACTCTATAAAAACAGATAATGGCAATAGTTAATTTTATACTTAGATCCTCATTGAGTGAAATAGTTACCTGCTTTATTAACAGCTTTCTGGGTATCTCCTTTAGTCATGAAGCACACTGTATATGAGAAGTATCACAGCATGTGACCCAGTAAGGGTAACAACAGTCTCTGGACAAGATCATCAGCCTAATTTATTTTGATTGTACCTTGCTGGCAGTACAAAGTGGCCCCAAATCTGTCCTAACCTTTTAGAGATATGGTCTTGTGGTATAGAGGTATATGTGGGAATTGGCCAAAGCTGTTATTCCCATGGGTGAATGAATGTGATTGTCAGTTAGTCAAAGTTATTACGGCAGGAGAGTTAATTCAGCTTCTTTTGAGAGTCTGAGCAGAGACTTCAGGAGTTGGGAACTGCTTTTGCCATGTCCCTTCCCTTTCTGTCAAGCACAAATTGCCCAGAGTGAAGGATTCTCTACATTTTTTTAAAACTACAAATTAAGGCCCTGATGGTTTCCTTTCCCCTTTTATTGAATTTCAATAAGGGCTGCTTGAGACTGTGTCCTAGAGCAGAATTCATGATGGTAAGAGATTCCCCTTAATTTTGTATCATCAAATATCTACTGCATATTGCAGTTGCTGATTTTGGTACAGTTTTAAAGATCTCCAGGGTTACATTTGCAATATCTGAATTAGAATTACAGGATCAGCTCAGATGCACACCGATCAGTTGTAGGTGATGGAGAATATCCTGTAGTTTACTTTCTATTTTTGATGGGATCTTAAAATCCATGTTTTTGTTCCTGCCATGTGGAAATAGCATTTTTTTTCCAGAGGATTGAGGCCTATGGCTTGTGGTGTGTACTCCTAAATGTCCACCCACAACTTTTGATCTGCAGAATAAAGCACAGATGCAAATCTGACTCTCTGTAACTCATTTGTACTCAGATTTGCTGCCAAAATTCCAATACAAGAAACAAAAATTGTGGATCAAAACAATGTAAATACAAATTCTGTCAGCAAAAGTGAGGCTTCATTTTTAAAGCCTGGCCCTAGCACATATGGGACTTTCAGGATTAGCATCTGTGCCCTTACCCACAAGAATAAAGATTTTTTTGTTGTTGCAGATATCTAGTTGGTTTAATAAAAGATATCCGTTCTGCCATGAGTTTTGATTCTCTTACAAAATTACTTTCCCTACTGTTTCCCAGGAAGTGTATGACATTGACTTGAAAGGTGTTGTGGGTACTGTATGAAGGATAGCTGAGGACGGGTACTGTGGTACTCCAAAAACTTGCTTATATCTATCCCAACCATTCACTGGTTCCAATAAAAGATAGGATCCACAAGAATTCTTGCCTTTTGCAGATGCATATAAAGTAATTTGGCATCCTTTGCAATCAAAGGTCATGATGTATAAGACTATATTAGTATGATTATTACACTGACCTAGGGGGTCCCCAGACACAAAAGGAAAGCTGATTAGGTTCAATATCCCCTCTGTGGCTCCAAAAGAATTTTGTTTTCCCTATCTTGTGCAATGAATCATGCTGTTGAATTCATATCCTGAAGCTGCTCCCCTGGCTCAACTTCATTACAAAGGCCTTTTCTGGGCTATCTACACAAAAATAGTATTCTTAAGGCTGTTTTTTTTAAATGATGGATTTTGTTTGCATGAGGCCAGCATACTTTAAAGATAGTAATTAATAGTCTGTGTTTTAGCTGTGCTGAGCACCTTCAGCTCCCACTAAAGCTAGAATTTGGAGTCTGTATACTGAGCATTTCTGAAACTTGGGCTTTTAACTATTTAAAAACAAAATAGGTTTATCTTATAATTTCAAGGGGATTCATTGTTGTTGCTGTGCATAGGAATCGTAAAAAATGTGCAGTCATTTTGTTATAATTGCTGTATGCCAGAATGAGAGAAGTAAGGCTTACAATACTTGGCAGGTGTGCATTTTTTGCACAAATCCCACTGATTCTGTCATCTCTTCTACATCCATGGAATAGTCTGGAGAATTAGAGAGAGCTGCAGGGTTGCAACAGGATTGTTTTTAACACATGTTAAATGTTAACATTCAGGAATATTGCATGAACAGGGCAACAATTAAGCAAAGGATTATCGACATGTGTTCTGTCCTTGTTGTTAACTTTATAGAATATTTTTCCAGTATGTTTCTTGAATCTTTTTTAGATTGTGGCAATATATGTTCTTGACAATAAACACTTCCCTCTGCAGAATGTGAGCTGGTCAGCACAGGATTCAAGATTGAAAAATGCTTGGTGAATATTTTTCTGTATTTAAACAAAAACGAATTGCTGGAGAGAGAGAAAGAACACAAGCCCAACTCTCTATGCAAGCAAAGTGGAGGAGAGGTTCCCACTTAAAAATATATTAAACAGTACTGGATTTTTTGAAATAGCTATTTGTGCTTTTGTATGTTATATGTTAAAGGATTTTTTTGTTGATTAAGTTATGCATTCCATAGGGTTTTAAATTATTTATAATACTTTCCATATGTTTGATTTCACAAGATCTAGATCTTCTGGGCTTTCTATTTTTTTTTTTTTTAATTTTACAATTGCCTATTCTATGCAACAGTGATTGTCCTAAGATGGTGCTACATATATATAGCAGACTGTTGGGCTGCAAGTCTGGTTTCTGGTGGAGTTGAAGGAATGCAATATAAAAAATGTTTTTATAGGGCTAGATGATCTAAAGCTTGTTGAAATTAACAGAAGATTTTCCATTGACTTGGATGGATTTTGAATCAGGCTGACAGTACAGAAGCATTTAAAAATATGACAGCCGAAAGGGAGAAGAAAAGTAGGGCTAAAGCCTTGAAAGACTTGTCCAGATTTAAGTCGATATTTAATAATATGCAGATTTAAGTGGTGCTACTTGTAGTGTGTTTTATTTACACATTTCAATAAACCTGTGCAGGATTTGTGCACTAATGACAGAACTGGTTTTATCAGAAAACATCAATTTATTGAGGCTCACTTTTCATTCCAAATATGTCAGATCACCAGAACCAAAGCAGAAGCTCAGTTCAGCAGATGCAAAGTAAAGTGACCTTCTGTTTCATGAGAAATTTTGAACACTTTTTGTTTTAATTTTGGACTGAAAGTTAATTAAAAAACATCTTATAGACCAGAAACCCTGCTTTTTTGCCAGCTCTGCCTAATTGCTCCATCCCTACCATATGTCAGTAGGGACCTACTGAATTCACAGTAGAAGTAGAGTGCACGGCAGCTCCTTAACCTTGCATGCTCCTCCGTGTGCACATCTCCCCTTGCCAGTCTACTTGCCCCTTGTGCCCACACCTCACTGCTCATTAGCAGAGGACCCTGATGTTCCCTCCTAACCAGCAGGGAATGTAAAACTGCAGTTTTAAACATGGCATCATTTTTGCCTCCCCACCAGTTAGTAGCAAACAACACGGCTGTCCAGGGCCCCTTAGCCAATCAGTGGCAAAACCGTGCTATATTTAAAACCTCAGTTTTTGCCTTCCTGTTGATCAGGAGCAAATCACAAGCAGGGCATCTCAATCAATCAGTGTGGGAGGTGGGGAGAACTAAAATGGAAGAAGCCACAGCACACCCCACTTCTGCCATGAATTTAGTAGGTCCCTATATATCAGCTCTAATGTATGGCCAGGCTAAATCAGTTCTGTAACCAGACAGACATCCCAGAAATACAGGCACATACCTGCAGTGGCTCAGGCTAGAAGCCGGTGGGTGATAGAGCAGCCCTCTCTTTACTTCCACAGGGCTGAGCTAAGGGTGGCATGGCCCAGCCCTGGAAGGATGTTCTGATTCTTCCTCCCCCCCAAGCAGCCCAGCAGGGAATGTTTATCACATGTAACTCAGTGTTTATCAATCCATTAAGAAAAAAAAGTCTTTCTCCTTTAACTAATGGAGCTCTTCTTAAACAGTTAGGACATTAAGCTACCTGTTGATCAGCTCCAAAAAGCCTGTCTGCCTTTTGTCTCCCATAGCACGGACCATAGCCTGCCTGTGGTCTGCTAGCTAATGTTGAGGTGTCTGCATAGTTCAGAGGGGAGTGGGGAATAATCCCTGTTTAGCAAAGAGAAGCCAGGCAGATGCTCTGTGCCTGCAAGTCTCTGCCAGAGCTCTGACCAGGGAGCAGAGGGGAGAAGCCAGCTCTGCTGTGAAGCAGAGAGCCCAGCCAGCCCAGAGAGCATGCTGGGATGCTGGGGGTGTCTGGTTTATCTTAAACCAGGAAGGGGTCTGGGACAGACATTGCATAGACTGGTTTGACCCAAATCAGTTAAGTCTGAGACTACATTCAGCCAGGTTTATCTCAAACTGGTTTCAGCCATTTTCAAACAGGTTTATGTGCACTGAGCATCTGTTCTGTTACAGGTTGTAATCAGTTGCTGATCACTTAAACCAGTTTATGTGTAATGTCTGTCCCTAGCCAAGGACACGAAAAAGAAAAGGAAGGAGGTTTTGTATAGTGGCTAAGGATAGGGACAGATATTACACATAAACTGATTTAAGTGATGAGAAACTGGTTGAATATAGTAGAGCTGGCCCCTCCACTCTGCTCCTTCGGTGGAGCTCTGGCAGAGACTTACAGGCTGCTCCTCCCACCCCCCCTCACTACTCTTTGCTAAGCAGGAATTCTCCCCTCCCCTTTGCCTTGCTGAGGAGGTATCTGTGTATTAGCTAGCAGACCACATGCTGGCTACAGTCCGTGCTGTGACAAGGGCAGACTGTCAACAGGTAGCTGGTAATGTCCCTGAGTTGTTTTCTTAATGGGGTGATAAACACAGAGGTAGGGGTGATAAACACTGTTACCAATTCCCTGCTGGGCTAACCAAAGCATCCTGCTGGGCCTGACCACGCCCTCCCCTCAGCTCAGTACTGTAGAAGGGAAGGGAGGGCAGCTCTAGCTTCTAGCCTGAGCCACTGCATCATGTGCTTGTATTTCTGCAATTAAAAGGGAATATCCATCCACCTCCAAACTGGTTCAAGCTTTGCTTAGACTAACCTGCAAAGATTGAATTAATACAGGTTTAGGCTTTTTAATGCATGTTCCTAGCCTACGAGTTTTACCGTTCTGAGCAGTTAAAATTGTGCAAACAGAATAAAGTATTGCATTTCTTGATGATTTTCCTAAAATACTGTAAATTGGGAAATTATTTTTCACAATTTTACATGCTCAGCATTAACACCTGCACTATTGAATTATAAAATACTTCTGCAAAATCTATTTATCCAAAGGCTGTTTTATAGCTGCATTACACAGATGTTGCAAAATACTACCTGAAGAGCAGTTAATGTGGGGAAAAATGCATGCATGCATGCACACAGAGCAGGTTTAAGCTTTTAGAGTTTTAATCTGATCATTTTAAAGAAAAAGCAGTCTTCCTAAGAGACTTGTTTTCAGAGGTTAACCTGTGAACTTTTATTTCTGATCTAGCATCAGTATCGAGTCATTTAGTATTTTAATGTTGTATACTTGGTTGAATGATCATCAGCAAGGACTGTACCTCAGAACTCTGATACTTGGGTTTGAAGACCAACTTTTATCAGATAAGGTTTTAATAGGTTTATTAACCCTTTACATTTCCTGCCACTACTAGGATGGGCAGATTACTAGGATGGGCAGATTGGCATTGGGTAGTTCTCTAGGTGGCTTGGTTGGGGACAATTATAAAAGGATAATATTTTAGAGGTTGAGTGTTGTAACACTGTTGTTTTTTTTCTGAAGATGGAAGCCTCCATAACAGTTCTGGGAACAACATTTTCAAACTTCTTTGCTTAATATTAGGCACCTAACTTTGTGTACTGCTTTCCTTATAACTTGTGCATTTATAACTTCCATTCACTTCAGTGGGTGCTAGAAAAAAAAACAGGCTACTTATTTGTCTAGTTTTGATTTGGGTGCCCACCATTGGGCAGCTGTACTGAAAGTTTGACTTAAATATTTCTGATTTTTGTTTCCTATGTTTAAATAAGGTTTTGGGTGGAAGTTTTTGGTAAGTGTTGAGTGTTATAAACAGAGTTGGAAAGAAGATCGTGCTGACCTGATAAACAAATGTTGTTAGGCTGGCATTTATATATACTTGATATTCCCATTTGTTTTGGATAATTACAGTTTTCAAAGCAAGGAAAATCTTACCCACTGTGAAAAAAGCTTATATTATGGATGAACATCAGAAGAAAGAGATTCCCAATGGTAGTATATAAATGAAAAGCAGAACCAGCTTCTTTTGTGCTCTGTTTCCATTAGACATCTTGGAAGTTTTATAAGCAGCAGTGTGTAATAAATATTGAAGCCATAGTTTGACGTCATTTAACAAAAGATAGACAGTTCCTGCTAACAGCATTTTTTCCCCATCAAGCCTCAGATTTGTACCCAAATAGATACCAATCTCTCTGACATTTGTCCACAGGGTTAACTCATGAATTTCTTAATTTGCTTTCCATACTATGCTCTGCAACTGTAAATTTACATCTGGGCACTGTTAACTTAAATTAGACTTGAAAGAGCTGGAGAAACTATGCATTAATATTGTTCATATATCTGGGTAGAGAGGAAACTTGCTTGTGACCAGGTTAGGCCTTTACTTTTTTGTGTCCTTTTGACCAAGGTATTTATCAGAATTTGCAGATTTTGTTGGAATCCGACAGGCTACACCATGAGCGCTTCTGTTATGGCCTCAAACTTGCGACCTCTTTGAGTTGTCAACTGTGTGCCTTAGTACTCATGCCATCTCACCCCTTGCCAGCTAGTGGGTTAAAAATATCATACACATTTTGATGTATGATTAGAGCTGGTAAAAAATACTGTGACAGTTCTGGGTAATGATCACAAGCAACTAAGAATTTGGACACATTTTGCTGCTGAGATAGATACCAAGTATAAGAACAGACCTCAAAGAATCAAGCCTGATTTCCCCCTCTTCCTCTACTGCCCAAAGGGACAATATACATCTGATGACATCATCAGATTTGAAAAGCAATATAGGCTTTTCTGATATTTCTTTTTTGCATTACCTTGATATATACAGGCAACTCTGGATATTTAAAATGCATTATAGCAAATCCTTTACCATTTTCCTTCATTGAAACAAACACTGCATCTTGTTAGAGCAAAACAAACCCCCAGAAGATTTGTTTAATGATTTAATTTTGTTCCAACAATCCTGGCATAATGGCTTAATGGTCATAAGCCTGTTGTATTGATCAAGTCAAATACTAACATTATAGTGGGTCAAATCCAGATCTTGCAAAAGGAAGAGTAATTCCATTGATTGACATTGAGGGCCTTGTTGCATATTAATTTTAGGCAGCTGCTGGAAAACTTAACCCCTGGATTGTCCATACATTAACACCTGAAACTAGCTTTAAGTACACTTTAGGTTGCTTGAAGTTACACCACTCCAGGATAAGTTTATCTCTGATCCATGTTACCCAGCTTGTATTCCATTAATGTGTGGCCACTACCCATAGGTAAGCCACCCAAATCTCACAGACTTGTATGTAGGATTTCAGAACAATGATAAAGGATTTGATTTATTCATTATGTTGCTACCCAAGCGACATGACCTGGGTATGGTGAATAAGTCAAAATTCTCTCAGGTGAATTATGTTCCAAAAATAAAGGAACTGGAAGGATTTCTAAATTACTTTTTGCCATGCTACAAGGCAACATAAATTCATTTTATAACTTCCGAATCACGGAAGAGCCTTTATGTATAATCTATTTGTTATGAAATAAAGGGGAACGAAAATTTATTTTTGTGTACTCCTTACTGGCTGGGAGTAGATAAGCAGAAGTGATAGACCAGACCTTCCATGGATTATTACAGTTTAATTATATTATTAATGCTATAATGACGCCCATGACTCAATATTATAAGGGAAGGAAAAGAAAAAGAAAAACTGCCCTGTTTTCCTTTTCTTCCATCCTACCTTCTCTCCTCCACTCTTAGTCAGGGGTCAAATAATATTCCAAAGCACAAACGTGTGATAAAACCTCTGGCTTGAAATATATTTAGTGGCTATTGCCAAATAATGTGAGCCTTTCTGGATTAAGAATTTTTTCATAATCTTGGATTCAGAGATTTATGGATTGTAGGGCCTGAGGGGACCATTATAATCATTTAGTCTGACTGCCTATCTCAGGCCATAGAATTTTATTTAGTACTTTCTATATGAAGCTCATAACTTCTGGATGAACTATAGCATATCTTTCATAAATATTTAAAGACTTCAAGTTCTGAAGGGTCAACAACATAACTAGTTAAATTATTCTAGGTAATGTGTTAATTACCCACTCATCTTCTCCAAAGAAAATTCCAGGAATGGTCTTTAGACAACTTAAACATCCGTTACCTTTTTCTCTCATGAGCAGTCATGTCTACAAGGTGGATTGCCAGGTGTTTAACATTGTGGCAGATTGGAGAGCCAGCAGAGCATGTTTCTTGTAGTCAGTTGTATTTGAGGAAAGGCTCTTAACTGTGAAGACATCTCTCAGCAACATCACTAAGAGAGGTGGCTATCTATTAATAAATAGGAGATCTGACAGAATCTGTTTCAAAAGGCCCAGTTGGGAGACTTTGAGCAGTGAATCCAAGTGGCCACTTTGTTCTTGTATACTGGACCTGTAAAGGTAGGCCCAGTAATAACCAGATCTGTCAGTACTGGAGTGACAGACAGTGGCCATGTATAGACATTCAGTTTCTCTTGGGAAAGTCACTGTTCTTCCAGTAGAAACTGTGAGTGTACAGACATTGAGGATGTTTTATCCCAGAGCAAATATGGTGGCTACAGGAGAAAAATATCCTGGGAACAACCAGGGTTAAATTGCTCTGAATGTTTTTATTTCCAGTTGGTACTGTATATGCTCTGCCAGATCATTTGAAAAAAAAAGAGATGCCTGAATGTAAACTGAATGAAGAGAACAAGCCACTAGTTTGCTTTGTTCTACTGGATACCGTTACATTCAGATTATTTTTAACTACCACCATTCTCCAAAGCACTTGCAAAATAATATAGAGAATAATTGTGTTTGTTTGGCGTCGTTTCTTTTTTTTCCTCTGAAGTTACTTATACTGGCATCTTGGAATCAGCTCCTAATGCCTCTGCCCTTTCTTCTGATTTGCTCCCCAAACTTTCCCTCCTAAAGAAACCACCTATGTTGCACTTGAAATTCTAGACCATTGAATAGGTCTGAAATTGCATAATTTTCATAGTTAAATCCTTCCACTAGGGTTGCTTTTCACCTGGGTGATATATGCTTACTTGGTTCATCTCTAAAAAAAACCCCTATTTTTACTGAGAAGATTTTTCTTACAGAGTTGGATTGTGGGTGGCCATAACCTGTGATGAAGAAAAATCCAGTTTACACCAACTGCAGATAAACTTACTTATAAAAATTGACTTCACGATTTATTCTGCAGGTTTACATTTGTTTAACTTATGTTTAATTATATTATTGTTACCTCAGTTATCTTTGTATATTCTTAATGTAGTCTAAGGAAGTTCTGCCAATGAATAACAATTCTTGGATCAGATCCTCAGTTACTTTAATTTGTCAGAGTATGGCAATTGACACCAGCTGAGATTATGTACATGTTTTTAATTTCACTATCATGAGATATAAAATAAATTGAAATATCAATTGTGGAAAACACTGTTGGCTCTGAGAGTAACAGAGAAAGCACAGAGAAAAAATCCACAGCCCAGTAGGGGAAACTCATGAAAATAAGAATCAGCCTTGTAAGGGTTTTTATTTAATAACATCTTTAGCCTCTCAGTGACATTGCTTTGTATGAGATGAATTGGATATGTCTATATCAGCTTTCTGATGATCCAAATTCAGATTTGATATACACCATTGTAATTCCACTTCAGTGTCATTCTAATGACATGTCTGATTTGTATTTAGTTTTGATATGAACAATGCTCATTTTAACGATTAAAAACAGGATGGGGAGCAGGAAGAGTAGAGGTCAGAAGACAAACATCATTTTCTGCCTGCTTTCAATTCCCTTCTCCTCAATCCCACAGTTCCAGCATTGGTTGTTTAAGGAAGTTTTGCAATTTACAGGAAAATTGTTACATGCATATCTCAGGGGCACAACCACAGGGGTGTTAGAGATCCTTCAACTGGGGAACCCCAGGATGGGAGCTACACACACCTCGTGGGTAAAAAACCCAAAGACAAAAACTGTTTACCTGTTGCAGGATGCCAGATGCAAGAAGAACAAAGAGTGGAGCCTTTGTGGTTCACTAGCCCTGCTTATATACAGTTGGAGCCGGTGGGTGATGTCAGCAGCAATCACTAGCCAGTGAAGATAAAAAAGAGTGTGGAAAGGGAAATTGGGAGAGTGGGAGAGACCGTGGAGGCTGCAGAGGCTCTCCATGCTGACGACAGGTGATGCCGACATGCAAGGAAGGATCTTGGTCAGAGAGAGGCAACGGAGGATACAGAGGCTGTCAGTACCGGTGGCAAACTGCCCCAGCATGAATAGGCAGATTACGCTTGGGGAGAGATGCCCCAATCAGTGCTGATTAAGAGACACCCCATGCTGGTCTCTCAGAGCACCAGCATCCAGGGGATGACCCTGCTCCTGAAGGAGTTATAGGAACTCCGGAGGCAATGGAGGCTTCCCACCCCAGGTTCCCACAGGTATGAAGCCAAGGAGGAATACCAACCTGGGGAAGAGCGGAAGTTATCTTTGGCGAAAGAAAAGAGTGGAGCAGCATCAGGGGATGGCACCTGACCCAGGTTCTAGGGCTAAGAGAAGGAAGGAGTGGTTTGACCTGAGCCCTTCTCTTCTTTCTGTCCTATTATCCTTTTTTTTCTTCAAGATCCTTCTTCTCTTTAGTTGCCTTCTGTTCGTATATAGTTTCTTGTGTTGTTTTTTGTTGGTGTGCTGGCTTGTCCTTTTCATTGAGTATTCTTTGGTTAGGTCCACCTCAATAGGGATCCGACCAACACATCATCACGGGGTGATCGCGAGGTTCAGCCATGGGCCATCAACAATGGGAGAGATAGACAAGACAGGCATATCCCGGTAGGCCCGTAGCCTACCAAAAGAAACAAAGTCACTAACCAGTCCCGAAGAGGGTATGAAGACCGAAGATCATCCAGACTGGAGGAATGGCTGCATTAAGATCAAGTGGCCCACCGGAGTTTGGCGTAAGGTAGGGGTGTAGGGGTGGTGAAGCCCCCACGAATATCCACCAGGAGGACTGACCGACTCCGAGGGACCTACAGAAGAAGAACCCTCCACTGACAATACATTCAAAGTCATGGCAGGCGAGTTCAGGGGCCTTCTCTGGGGTGATTGAGGTCCCTCTCAGTGTTTGCTCGAACCCTCACCACACCCACTACCAAGCACCAGTGCTAAGGCAGCTCGTGAGCAGATTTTCAAAGTGAGGCAGTCAGAATGCTATAGAAGAAATGCCTTTTCTAGGGAAATCAATGGTTATATGAGAGAAAGATGTTACATATTGGTCATCTGTTAACAAAACATGCTTTTTAGCAGCAATATTACATAACAATAGTTAACGTTATAATCATGAACTCAGAGACAGTGGAGATGGAACAGACATATTGAGTCATTTAATTTGTCCACCTGCCAGTTCTGGACTCTTCATTACTGTATACTTTTAATGCTTTATTGTTTAATTTTAAATATGCTGTAGTTTTCACTATATCCCTTTGGAGAATATTTCATAATCTAATGGATTTGCTGTCAGGGTTGTTTCTGATGAGTTGGCTTTTTATTTCTTAACTTCACTCAATTTCTTTTAACAAAACCTCCTAGCTCAGCTGTAACTGAGTACTTTTCATTCCTGGTTTTATGCATTTCTGATATTTGCAGCTGACCATAGTACCCACTTAATTGTCACTTTGACATTTGTAATGCAGAGACTTATACTAGAATACTTGGGAAACTGGTTATGTAAATCTCAGATCCATTAGGGATTATTTCAGAGAACTCACAAAGAACAGGTGAGTTCTGAGAAGGCAGTGAAAGGAAATATGGTGCCTATTTTAAAAAGAGAGAAAGGAGGGCCTCGGGAATTTTTAAACTTAAACCTTGAAAGATGGGGGAACAAATAATCTATTTGTAGGAAATTAGAAGATAATAAAGTTATAAATGGTAGCCAATATGGATTTTTCAAGAACAAATGTAAATTCAGCCTTCTAGGCAGTATGACAGGCCATGTAGATAGAGAAGTAAATGTGGTATACCTTGACTTACATTGTCTAACAAGACATTGATAGAATAAACCAGACAAATATGATTCAGATTAAACTACTGTAACATACATGCATGCCTGGATGGATAATTGTTCACAGACAATAATTATCAGTGGTTTATAGTCAAAGAATAATTATCAGTAATTGTCAAAATGGAAGAATGTATCAAGTGATGTCCTTCATGGGTATGTCATAGGTCTGGTATATTTAGTATTTTTATTTAGGATGTAAAGTAAGAAAGAGTCCACTTATGGTGTTTACTCAAATATTAGACAACCATGACTATAAGATGACACCCCTCCCCCAATAATTTGATTCTATATATGGAAAATGTATAAGTTTGTTATCATTTTCTAGGTATTGGAGGCCCCCTTGAATTGGAGATTTCCCCTTCCCACTGCTACAACAGGAAAAATATATTTGGGTGGGATGGGTTAGATAGGCTTCTTGCCCTCTGCCCGCTCCAACTTCTGCCCCAGCAACCACTTCCCTCCCCTCCTTACTCTCACATAGAAGTGAGAGGCAAAGGTGAAGACACTGATCTTGAAATAAACATACCTATACTAATTTGCATATAGTACCCAATTTATCCAGAATTGATGCATGTTACCTTTTCTGAAACTGCTACAAGGTTTAGCATAGGTACTTTATAAATATAGTTTTAAGCAGCACTTTTGTACCAGTGTTATATGTTTCTTTTTTAGGGGGGAGGGGGAAAATTTTCGTATTCCAGATTGAATTAGCCAAATCCTAATACCTGCTTGGTTAGAGTACAGTAGGACAGGCCCTACGAGGAGAGACTGAAGGGCCTGAACCTGTTCAGCCTCAGCAAGAGGAGGCCGAGGGCAGAGCTGCTGGCTGCCTACAAACTCATCAGGGGAGACTAACAGCAAATACGTAGAGCCCCTTTCTCCCCAGCGCCACCTGGGGTGACAAGGAACAATGGTCATAAGCTGATGGAGAATAGGTTTAGGTTGGAGATCAGAAGGCAATGTTTTACTGTTAAAGTGGCCAAAATCTGGAACCAACTTCCCACAGAAGTGGTCCTTGCCCTTACCTTGGGCAAATTCAAGAGGAGATTGGATGATCACCTGTCTGGGGTCTTGTGACCCCAGCATTCATTCCTGCCTGTGGCAGGGGGTCAGGCTAGATGATCTGTTCAGGTCCCTCCTGACCCTAGCTACCTACTATGATAATATGATAAGTATCATTCATCCCAGGATCTTCAGCCTGGGGCTTCAGATATTCCCAAATCCATCCTACATACAGCCCCAAGCTGGGAGATCTTGGGGTTCAGATGCCCCAAGATGCCTCAGTTTCACTTTCCCCAGTTTCACTTAGCCAACTGGCCACAGGCGCAAATTGGGGAGGAGTCCCCCATTTCCATAAAGTAGGCATCTAGCCAAGATCCTCCCACTGGGAGGGTATAATAGACTCTTCTGAGGGATCCTGTCCTCAGTCCATTGAGTGGTGGAGGGGGGAGTGGGTGGGGACGGCACCCCAGCCCCGCACTCCATCTGGGCCTGCTCCCCCTTCCCTCCTGCTGTTGAGGTCTGGGCCTGCTTCCCCTCTCCCCACAACAGTGGTGGGGGAAAGAGAGGAGCAGGCCTGAGCCCAATGCCAGGGATGACCACGCCTGAGGGTGGGGAGAAGCTGGGGCACCATGTTGGGGGAGCAGTGGGACCGGACTGACCCAGCACCAGCATGGGGATAGGAGGAGTAGGCTCGGAGCCAATGTGGGGGGGTGGGCCTGGGCCTGAAGGTGGGAGGAGGCTCATTTTGGACCTGCTCGGGGATGGGAGGAGCACGCTTGGGGCTGATGCAGGGGAGGGGAGTGCAGGAGCCTGGGCATGAGGTGGGGAGGAGACCTACTCCTTCCTTCCCTTAACTGCTGCTGCAGCTGCATTGGGCCAGGCCTGCTGTTCCTCTTCCCCACCACTGTGGGCCAGCTTTTCCCCCACTTGGGCCCACTCCCCTCCCCTGTGTATTGGGCGTAGGCCCATTCCCCACCTCAGTGTTGGATCTGGGCCTGCTCTCCCTCCCTCCCTCCCTCCCTCCCTCCCATATAACCTACAGGGAGCAGGGTGGGCCTGCTGGCCTAGACTCCCCTCTTCTGTTCATTCTGTTGTACCCACCTCCAGGGAGCAGGGCAGGCGGGGCAAGGGCAGCTGTGCTGCCCTTGTTCCCCCTGCTTTGTCCTTCCCTGTGTTCCCATGGCAGCAGGCTGCCTTCTGTCAGAATGCTTCTTCTTGCTCCAGTTGGCTGTGTGTCAGCCAATCAGAGCATGAATAAAGCATTACGGACAGACAGACAGCTCTTATAATATTAGAATACTATGGAAGTCCAAAGACAAAAGAGTCACGATTTACTATATAATTTATTAGGCTGGGCATCACCAGAGTCAACAGTGTTTTAAGCCATGGTGACTGCACAGCTCAGCACCGTGGGTGTGTTCACTTGTTATTGTGCAGTTCTGGTGGCACATGGGTCATTTCTGACCCTACTGCACCGTAGCTACTACTTGTTGCTACTGTACAGTAGTGTCAGTGTCACGGTTAGTGCCTGCTGACGTTACCTTACCATAACATCTCAAGTAGATGTGTGCAGTGTGTAATCCAGATACTCCTCACAAAGGATCCATGTGCTAACTAGGTCCCCACTCATGACTGGAATTGGGTGTTCCTTTCATGAGCCCTGGGATCCTCCAAAAATGTATATGAAGATGAGGCATAGGGCTGCCTGGTCCAGCTCTACCTCATGGAGGGCAAGACCACTCTAATCATATGCAACAAGCTGGAGAGGTAGGCAATAGAGGAATTTCGGGTGAACAGTTTAGGGCCCTATGTGGTGATGTTTGCTAGATATTTAAGGTTGGTGAAGAAACAGGAGTGATTGGAAGTGGGAAAGAAAGTCACAGCTCAGCTGTAGGAATGAAGAGGAAGTTGAAATGTGTGCAGTGTAGTGGCTTATCATGACTTGAAAAAGATTTGGTGCTGGGGGGCAGGGACTATGTGGAATTGACATTGTCATATGTCTTATTCAGACCGGCCAGGTGTTTTATAGTCACGGGCCTAGGCCTGCATGTAGGATGCCTGAAGGATTTGAAAGTATCTGAAGCCCTAAGCTGGGGTAGAAGATACTTGCCAGTAGCAGGGGCACATATGGTTCTTGGATGATTCAAATGGATTTGGACCTGATCTGGCTAATTGGACCTGGGACACGAAAAATTTTCCTTTAAAAAAAATATTCAGTGTTGGCTACATTTAATCAACTTCATAGTCAGTTTCCATTACTGAGTACATGATACTTTTGGCAGCAGTTTAATGATAGACAATTTATTTAATGAGGTTTCCTTGTATGTGAATATAAGATGAGGGTTTTCCCCCCCATGCTGATTGGGGAAAAGAACCTTGTCTTGTATTTGAATAAATACAGTATTATATTTGCAGGAGATGAATCAAACTGGTAAACATTGCAAGCACTTTAGAAATCAAGATCAGAAAGCATGATGATCTTGATACCTTGGAGAAATTATTTGAAACAAATAAATTACACTTTACATTTAAGAAAAAATAATCAAATACACAAATGCAGATAAAGGAATGACTGTTTAGGTCGCAGTTCTGAACTTTTTACATGTGCTCATACTGAGACATGCTTTTGCCCTCGTAAACTAGTTTCAGTCCAGGGTGGCTGAGGTAGAGGAAGAGCAATTCAGTGGTCTTGTATTTAGAAAATGTTTGGGCTAATGTGCACACTATGGCATTTATACATTAAAATGAATTTTAAATCCCAGATAAATACATATTGTTATTCTTTGGGATATATTTTGGGCTCAAAATAAACTTTTAATATAGGATTCTAAGTATATACTGTACTATAAAATCAGCTCTGTCTCTTCTAGTAGTAACATTAATTTTGTGTTTTTACCACTATTGCCTCGGTTGCCAAATATTACTTTAAGATGCAAAGGATAAAATAGCTGTCTGGTGCCACATTAAATACCTGAAATGACCTGGTAATTTTGGGCAAGGAGAGAATCTTATCATTCTTGCAGTTCAGCTTAGTATATTTCCAGATAATAAATAATAACTTTGATTTTTTTCTGAATATTTGATTGCCTCTGATTTAATTGCTGCCACATTTACTGTCATTTAGTCTGAACAGAGCCTTTGCAAAGTAGCACAGTAAAAGAAAGCTCACTGAATTAACACACACCTTTTATACCCTTTCATGAATCCCATGGTACTTGTCTGCTGAGTGAAGTCTCTCACAAATATTAAAGTTTCCAGGATTGTGCTGTTAATTTTTTCACTCCTGGTAGATATGTACAATGGGCCTTTAGTTTACTTCTCATAGTCTTTCATCTGAATCTAACTTCCATATCAGGAGTGTTTACAAATATTCAGTCATAAAGGGACACAAACTGTCTGAATGGAAGCTTGCTTTTTAATGTATCTAAGAGCTCAGAAATAGAGTTTACAACTATTGGTCCAACTCAATTTCTACCCAGCTCGATTTAATCGAATCCTTGTGTGTGGGTATGTCTGTGGTGTTGGCACTGTATCACCGAGTATCTTTATACAGTAAAATGAAGATGTGATTGCAATGTGTGTTGGCATGCCTGCACTAGCAGAAGTAACTTAGCAGGGTTAACAATTGCAGCAGAGATCCAACATGTACTATATGAAGTGCTGGCAACTAGACCATGACACCCAGTATCTCCAGAGGTTTTATATTCTGATTGTTAGTATATACTAAAGCCTGTGCCACCTTATCTTCAATGCTGTTTCACCTTTGCAACACTGACTAACCTAGCACAAATATATTAGCATGTGCCACAATCCCAGCTCATTTTGCTATATAGACCTACTCATATGGTTTAGGGTAGAGGCCAAACTAAAAACAGAGCTCTGGTACCACATCTCAAGTTTACAAATGAGAATGGTTTATAAAACAGTGAAAAAAATTCTGTAGCCCAATATTAAGCTCTGCAGACCACCATAGTGACATCAGGATAAGAAACTCCAACTGGGAAAGCTGGGATTTTAAAGATTAGAATTTACCCATTCAGCCAGGTTCTATAGATGGAATAATAAAATAAATGTTCTGCCAGTTTCACAGCGCTATGACATATTATAAATATTTCAGTTTTGTTGGATTCTGATTTAGTTTTGTTTTGCATTGTTTTTATGATACAGAGCTTGGAGAGGCAGTCTTTGCATTCTGTTTTCTCCCCTACCTCCAGTCATCTCCTTTTATGAGTTGCAACAAATAAAGTTAACAAGCCAAAAGATGCTCAGACTTGTTGCTTCAGATCATTATCTCTTGCCAGTTTTTTTCCATTACAGAGATTCTGTAAGGATAAATAAGTAACACACTACTATTCCCTCATTTGGCCTCTTTACAAAGGCTATTTACTGTAATTTTTTTTTGGTGCTGCAAAAGTTCCTTTTACTTGCATCTAAAATAGCAAAACTTTATCTCTAGCTACAGCATGTTCTTATATTAAGCAACAGATGCTTTAAGTCACCGTTCAGACAGCGTGCTTTGCATTTTAACCAGCTTTTAATGTACTTTGTCATAGAATACCTCAATTCAGATTAGGCAGTTGTTATATCAGAGACTTTCCTTCAACCATTGAAATTGTGCACATGAAATAAATGTTCAGACTGTAAATTAATGAAGGAGAATGAACAGGACTAAAAGAATATACAGGCACACAAATAACAGTTTGCAACTCATTTTAATTTAACATACTGATTTTTTTTTTCCCCACAATAGACTATACTTGCCCCTACAGTGTCTATACTTTCAGACTTTGACATCATCCCAAGCAATAGCTTCCTTTCTTAAAATATTCTGTTTTTTCTATATCCATACAACTCCAAATGAGAAGACAGAGTATTGGATAGAGATTTGTCTGACAGGAAAATTCCACCCTTGAATAACATATACCATGAGAATACTGTTTTTTAAATACCTGGTGGGCTGCAAGAAGCAGATGTTCCAATCTTCATTTTCTGAGTTCTAAGTTCATACCCATTCTGTGGATGTACTTTCACTTTTTTCATTTAATAAGTCTGAGAAAAAAAAAGGTGGCACTCTAAGTGTATGTAGCTTTACTGTTAGATAAACAGAGAATGGTTTGATTTCCATGCTAAATACTAGAGTGGCATTGTACATGAAATTAGCATTAGAAAGTGTTTTCTTTATTGTTGAGCTGTTTCAAAGGAGGTTCAAGAAAATTCTTCTTATAGATGTCTTTTGTCTTTGCTGGAGAAGCTCCAGCATAGAATTTGCTTTTGTTTAATCTTCAGCTTGTATAAGTTAAAATAGTTTGTATTGTAATAAAGGTGGTGTCCAGATTTAGTCATGAATCTGTAATAAGGGCTCTTTTTCACTGTTACAAGGTGAGTGTAAAATTAAATGACTTTATAATCCTAGATAAACCAGGATCATAAATCTAGAAACAGTAGTGAGATGTCCCTGAAATAAGGATAAGACAACAAGAGCTTTTGTAAATTAGTACATTAGTTACATTTTTACATAGCTTGAATTTCTCCTTTTATGTTGTCCCTTGGTTCAAAACATCTGTTTTTGAAATTTCCTTCCTACTTTTTTTTAAAGGAAAATAACTTAAAGATCTGCTTGCAACCAGAATAGCCCATCTTGTTTTTGGCTAAACAGTTTTTTTGTTTGACATGAAACAAAATTTTATTTTTACTTTTCAGTGCCTTGCAAATTTTGAGTTTGAGTTGACATGAAAAAAAAATATATGTTGATTTTTTTTTTAAATCAATTATTTAGATGGTTGAAGTAATGAAAACTTCCAAAAGAATAGAGACTTGTAGGATAACAATAGCAACCTTCAAACAACAAAAGATGTGACTTGTTGGATGATAATCAGGGAATTGCAAGTAAATCATTTAAGTTTTATTTTGCAACTTTGTCTTTGCAAATTTTGCAGCCTGGCTTGTTACTTGCTCTTTTAGACCTGGGTGCTTTTGGAGTAAAGTTAATATATAT
>JAGPOW010003364.1:28423174-28437554 GCA_030014935.1 Caiman crocodilus | reverse complement strand
GTGTGTGTGCGCGTGTGTGTGTGTGTGTGTGTAAATGAAATAAATATCAGTTGGGTATGCTAGAACTGAGACATAGTTGATTTTATAAATTAAGAAGTGGCTGATATCTTAGGGCCTTGCTATACATTCAAATTAAAGCCTGATAGAAACCAGCAGTAAAGTTGTTACAAACATTCAGGCACTAACTTTATAACTGCTGGGCTCTTTTTATAGCTGGCCAGTCATTTTTATCATGTGATAATTGTTTTGCATGTATGGCTAGCCTAAATTTATTGTGTGATTAATCAGTTAATTTTGTGATTCTTTCTTTGCACATGTGGCTAGCCTAAAATTACTGTGCAATTAACCAGTTAATTATGTAATATACTGTATTTACTGGACTACAAGATGGGAGTCTCCCCTGCCCTGCAGTGAGCTTGGAGAAAAACATCCCTTCACTTTATATTCATATACAAGGAAATCTTATTAAATACACTATCTATCATTAACCTGCTGCCAAAAGCAACATGTGCTCAGTAATGGAAACCGGCTATGAAGATGATTAAATGTAACCAGCATTGACCATGACTATAAAACTCATGGCACATATTGGACAAACATGTCAATGAGAAACTACCATTTTTTTCTTTTTTGTCTTTTGCAAAAATATTTATTTGTGTTTGTGTGCATATATGTGTACATGTACACACAATATATCAACCTGTCTTTTGATTGCTGTGGTTCACTTGACAATCCAAAACACACTTTTACAGTTACACCATTCTTAGTCTCATTACAAGAATCCCATCTCACACATGTTCCTGCATGTCCATGAGCCTGTGTGCTTGTCACCATCACCTTTAAACTGTTACAGTTATGCAAAGGACTACCCCAGTGCCCTCTTCCCTCCATTCTCCCTCCCCTCCCTTTCCCAATTCCCCCACCTGTTTATCCAGTCCTTTCATTCATCATTGTGTTAGTTGTCATCATCCTCATCATTGTCATCATTGTAGCTCTCTTTGGAAGCAGTCTATGACAGTCCCCACTCTTTCATATGATGTCCACCATCTCTTGCCCATCGTCTTCTACCATCTTCCTGTAGTACCAACATATCTCACTCAGTCCCACTTTAATACAGAACTCAATTGAGAGGTTCATATGTCTGTTTATGAGCAATTTCCTGGTCTTCCAAAAGGCCTTCCTGAAACAGGAGATGAATTAGTTGAAGTCATTTTGGGGTTCCTTGCTGCTTAGTCAGGTGGTCAGGGTTATGAACTCTGTTACTATCAGGAAGGGTATGCATACTTTCTTTTACACCTGTCTGGTGTTTGGGCAGTCCCAGAGGATGTGGTCAATTGTTTCTGCCTCCCACAGGCAGGATTCCCTAGAGCAGTTTGATGAGCTTCTCTGTCCTGCACTGTTTCTCCATGCCCATTACCTGTCAGTTTAAGTCTCTGTGTTACTTCTGCAGGTCCTTGTGGAAGATTCACTCCCACACAGCTTGGCAGCTGTCACTAGATAGTAGGCCCACAGGTGATATGATGTCCCTTGCAGTTTGTGTTTGCCCCAGAAGCATTTCAGGATCTTGTGTTGGTTGTCATGTATACCCACCACTGTTGCAGTAGTTGCCATATGATGTTTAGACAGTATATCAATGCAGTTTGTGGCCTTGAATTAATGACATATATTTTACATATCTTTGGAAGAGCCACTTCCAAATATTATCAGTCCTAATCTGTAAAACTTTACATTATCTGTTTGATAAAGTATGATCAGTGATTACTCTGGATAATGTAAAATTAAGCACTTTCTGAAGAGACCTAATCTTAATGATTCATAAAAGTCAGCATATCTTAAGGACTAATAAAACTGTTCACTTGAGACCTTGTTACCAGCTATACTGAACATGGCTGGCTAAACACCAGAATTTCTGTTTTGTGAAAAATGTTACAGTGTTAGCATTTTGTTTCATCTTAAATTGGGATAGAAATATTTGAAATTTTATTTGGAATCGAAATCCCCCTTTCTCTCCTCCCCCCCCCAACCAGTCTTTTAGAAAACATGGAATCAAAATATGCATCAAAATATTTACTTGTCTTTCACTTCAGTTGCACTGAATAGGTCACAGCACTCTCTCTCCCCACCTTCTTTCCTGAATATGTTTATTTTTGGGTCCCGCCTGCTTAGGTAGTATTTACCCAGCACACCAAATAACTCCTTCAGGAAAAGAAGAGCGGAGATGATTCTTTCATTACTTGAATGGAATTATAGTGGATTATAGTGGTTTAGGGCTACCTAAGTTAATAGCAAAACTTGCAGCGAATGCAATGACAGCTGGGTCAGGCCAGGCCCTTAGTAAAATAAAAATTCAAAATTGTAATAAACAAAGTCTGTAGAATTGAAACTGGAGCTGTGCCCATTCTCATGCTGTTCTAGCTGTGACTCATCAGGAGATGGCACAAAATAAGATTGGAGTTACATCTATAAAAGATCCAGCCCAGATAAGAACTGTTGTTATCCTGCCTCTGGGGCCCTTTCAGTTCATCTGTTTAAAAAAAAAAAGTATTAAAAACACAAAAACCTTACGGCTTATTTTATATTCTCATTTTCACCATTAGCAGCTATTTAAAAACTTGAAAAATGATCTTCTGCCCATTAGAACCCTCTAAGAAATATAGCTAAATATATGCCAGAGAGGTGTTTTTTTTCACATATGGATATATGGGTTATAGAACCTTGATTTCAATTATTTGAAAATAAACATTTTAAAAGGAGATAATTCTCAGAGAGGGAGCTAAAGTATAAGGAAGTTCCATAACAAATATAAACTTCCAAAGCTCTTCCTGAGACAATAACAGAAGATATTGCCCTTCTTAACCATGACATTGAATCTTTATAGACTTTGTAATATGGAAGTTCTGGGGCTACCTGAAAGCATAAAGGATAGATTCAGATACCTCACATGTATGCTTATTTTGGTGGCTTAGTTCTGGAAATTTGACTTATCTAGGTTAATCATGAAATTCAAGTCAGTATCTTCTGTTTACTTGACTGATGCTTTTTTATTATGTCTGGTGTTCTCCCCCTTGCCCTTGGGTTGCCTTCCCCAAGTGCCCCTTTTTACATCAAATGTAAGAACAGCTGTGAAGACCTGATTAGCTTTTCACAACTTCTTTAAGCTATAATGATTATGTTTGTGATACCGCAGACTTCTAGAATAAGTTATTTCATTTAGCTTGTATTTTGCTTGTGTTTGTGAATTTCAAGTAGGTGATGAAGAAACTTCAGTAACTAACAATGTTTCTTTTCAGGAACATGTTTTGGAAACTTGCAACAATATAATTACACTATATGGACTATGAGTTTTGAACAGAGCTTTATTAGTTTTCAATAACTTCTATTGTTACTAAAGATGTCTTCATTTACAAAGAGCACAAAACAAGAAATAAATAATGTTCCTATGGAATACAATCTATTCCTTTTAGTACTGAGGCTCCTGAGCTATTATGTAAATCATGTACATTTGAGAGCTTCAAACTCCCTGGTTGAAACAAAAGTTTCCCAATATTAGTTTCATGTGTTTTGCAAGGATTTAAAAGGAATGATGAATTTAGATGTGGCAATAAGAGCTGAACACAGAATGATGCTCATTAGTTTGAAAATATCTTTATTTGCTGGGGGGCCAGCTTATCACAAACTTTTCCTTCAGACCCAGTATTTTGACTGTGTATTATATTTTCCAAAAAGTTATATGCCTTTGAGAAATACAGTAGAGGAAACAAAATGTTTGATCAACTGGTTTCCAGGTCTAGAAAGGAAATAAAGAGATCTGAATAGCAGGATCAGAATGAAATAGAACAGATTTTCAGAAGGAAAGATTAAAGGATTCTGGTTTGTGGTTTAGAATAAATAACTGAGTGGAAATGGAGAGGATGGATTTTGGGCTCTAATCCTAATGGGACCAATTGCTCCTATATGGCCTTGGGCAGTCACTTAACCTCTCTATGTTTCAGTAAACCCAGCTGGGCAAAAATCAATACCAAGCAATTGACTGCATGTCAGTTCTGATTTTCTGGATAAATAAACTACTAAACGTAAGATAAAAGAGAAATAGAAGGAATTGAAACATTCATAGGCCATGACCATAAATATGGCCAGGACAGAAGGGTACTCTGATAAAAATGAAAGCTTGTCCAAATCCATGTCAGATGTGCAGTTGGTCCAATAAAAGACATCAAGAACACCACTTTTGCCTCTTGGTTATTTCCTGGAATGATGGCTACACTTGAACACTACCATAAATAGGAGAGTCACTTAAAGCAAGCACCTCAGTTCTTCACTCTGCTCATGTGAATACTTAGAATAAATACTTAGAATAAACTTTAGCTTTAAATCTGTGAAGGGTAATGTAGAAGTTAATCCGGTATGTAAATGTTTGTGGGATCAAAGCTCAGAAGTAGGACTTTAAATAAATCAAAATACTGTGTACTTTGTGTGGATTGTGTAGTGTCTGCTTCTAGTAAGCGGGTGTGAGCTAAACAGTTCTTTATGTATGAGCTGAACCACAGCATTGTCATTTTAAGGAGGAATAGATCTTTATGAAATTTACTTTTCAGTGGAGCTAGGATTTCTTATGGCCATGTGGTGCAGGGATTTTTACAACAGTCAGAAAAGCAAACCTTTTCCATGCTGCTAAGGACCTGCATGAAATGTCAACTGTAAAGGCAGTTTATTCATGTACCTGGAGATAAGCAGTGCCTTTGTATGATGTCTGTAGGCAAGCAGCAAAATGTGATAGCTCATTTACATAAATCCCTGAAAACAGATTTATGGAAGTGCTGATACAACCTTGGCTATGTGGAAGCACAGTGAAATTTAGCTCTTTTATTGTGCCATACTTTTTAACAGTACAGCAATTTATAGACATATCCTGCATAATCAATAAGAAATGTGCATCCTTATTATTATTAACTATGGAGGGAGAACATTTAATCTATCTTTCCAGTTTCCTATTTTAATTTTTTTAATGGTATATTGCTTATACTTCTTTCATATGAGCTAGATACAGTTTCTTTAGACATGAATCCAAAAAACCAATGAATTAGTAACTGAAATCTGTACCATTAAACCAGGGGTGTCCAACCTTTTTGAATGTGGGGCTGGATCATGAATCCTTTATCACCGAGTGGGCCGGCAAGCCATATTCAGAAACCTCACAGGAAGTAGTTTCACATCAGGAAGTGATGTCACGTGACCTTTGACACCAATGAAGTTGCAGGAAGTGACAATGAAATGTGTCTGGAAATGTGGTTTAAAATCCAAAATAAAAACAGTATAAAAGCAAAAATGAAATAATACGAAACACTTGACTAAAACACGTTCACTTCTACTCGCTTCTTGATGAATGAAAGAAGCATAATGCAAGTCAACAGATCAAATGTGGAAAAGATATCAGCCAGAGTGGAAACTAATCAAAACAACAAAATATGGGCATTTTTTAGAATAATCTTCAAGAAGATTTACTTTTATTGAATTAATAACTAGCTAGTAACACATCGTTAACAAGTAGTAACAAGTTGAACCCCCAATCCTGCATGTGAGAAACAGAAGCAAACACAAGCCAAACACTGGACAGTATTTTTACAAAGATTTTTACGTGCTCCAAATTTACATTGGAGCCCAGATCATTCATGCTCTATTCTTGAACATACTGTTCAGTCTTAAACAAGCATGCAGCACAGTTATCCAGTGAGGTTCATAATTGGGGACATTCTGTTACAACACGAACTATCCAGGCAAAAAAAAGAGACAGGTGGCAATACAACTGTTGGCAAGTCTCAAGAAAACAAACATGCTCCAATCCACACTGTAAAAACAATGTGTACAGGTCTACTCTTATTAACTTTCTGAAAACTACAATGAACACTGTTTTCTTTCGTGTGATTCCTGGCATTGTTTTTGCTTGCACAAGTTATCAATATCTGCTGGCACACTTGATATGGTGATGCAGAGTATTCCAGATAAATATCCATCTGTCAAAAGTGATCTTGATTTTGTTTTTATGTTCTTCATTCTTGAGAAAAGCAGTTCACAGCAATACATGCTGCCAAACAGTGCAATGAACCAAAGTGCATGATTCAGTAGATTTAAGAAAGAGAGCCATGTAACATATTGACTATAAAATGTCAGTAGGTCATGTTCTGCAAAAGCTGTCTTCAAGGCACCGTTATTTTGGATGTCAATTAGTTCCATTTGGAATATGTCAGGAGCATCGGTGGCATCTGTTCCAAGTGGATCTGCAAACAGCTTCAACTTATTGCTGTGTCCCTGAAATCTGCAAATCTTTGTTTGAATTCATCCAGCAGACGGACAATCAGTGCAGAATACTTGTCATGGTTCACAGTCTCAGCACAACTTGTTAATAGTATTGTGAAATGGGTGACACTCTTTTTATTTGACTGTTTCTGAAACAATTCCAGCTTATGAATGAAGGATTGGATGTGTTCATACAGTCTGTTGACAAATTGATCCTTCCCTCATAGTTTTATATTCAAATCTGCAAAATACTTGGTTATGTCAACTAGGAATACCAAGTCGTTCTGCCATGCATCATTGTCCATAAAGCTAACATCTTTTCCTTTGTTTGTCATGAAGGTTTTAATTTCATCAAGCAGTGACCAGAATCTGGCTAGTGTGGCTGCCCAGCTGAGCCAGTGAACTTGGCAAAAGTAAATCATGTCATTGTGGTCTGATCCTAGCTCAGCAAGAAATGCTTGGAACTGTCTATGATCAAGCCCCTTTGACCTTATGAAATTGACTGTAGAAACAACCTTTTTCATCACATGTTTCATCTCCAGGGCCTTTGCACATAGTTGTTCCTGGTGAATGATGCAGTGATATGTGATGACATCCTGAGACACTGACTTGACCAGTAAACTGACATCCATTGTGCTTGCCTATCACTGCAGGGGCTCCATCAGTTGTTAGATCACAAAGTTTGTCCTCAGGAAGACTGGATTTCAACAAGACACGTTTCAGTTCATTGAAAATGTCCTGTCCTGTTGTTTTGCTTTTCATTGGACGTAAGTCGAGCAATTCCTCAACAACATGGAATTGTTTGGTTACCCCTTGTGCAAAGATTGCCAGTTGAGCTGTATCACTCTCATCTGCACGCTCATCAGCCCCCAAGCTGTAAAACTGACAGGCACTGAATCTTTTCATCAGTGAATCTTCAATGTTTGATGCCATGTCATCTACTCTTGTAGCAACTGTCTGATGTGAAAGGCTGATATTCTTCACCATTGACTATTTATTAGGGAATACCTCAGATGTAAATATGTCCAAGCAATCTTTCACAAATTCTCTGTCAGACAATGGTTTCCGTCTCTTAGCTATTGCCTCGAATATCATGAAACTGATCTTGGTCGCTGCCTCAGAATTCTGCCTTGCAGCTTTGAAAAAAGACTGTTGCCCATTCATACTCTGTTTCAGAGAGTTCACCTGATCAATTCTAATCTGACCCACCAAGCTGTCAAATTTCTTTGCATGTTTTGTAAAATAATATCGCCTCACATTGTACTCCTTGCAGACAGCTACTTTCTCTTGGTAAATCAGACACAGGATGTTTCCATTTTGTTCAATAACAAAAAAAATCAGTGGTTCAACTGTCTTTGAAGACTTGACATTCAGCATCAGTTTTTTTTGTTTCCTCTGATTCACCATTTTTTGAGCGTAGCGTGGGCCCTGTAGCTAATAGAGCCAAAATTAATTTTAGTCATAGAAAAACTAGTTTGGCAGAGACAGGTGAAGTTAAAAGCAGTTACCCGTTCAAAATCACCATTTTATTATAATGTAATAATACCGTGGTATCAATATGGACCCCTACCCATCAAACATATAGTCATAATATAATATGTAAGGGACAGCCTGACATGTGCAGATGCTGCCATCATATGCCAAGTGCAACCTCAAATGCTGATGGGGAGTCAGGGCAGGACTAGGACTTTTGTCTCCTGGTGTCAGTCCTGGTGTCTCTGTCTCATGGCTGGGGCAGCCCAGGCATTAGTGGGTTTGGGTCCCATATGGGCAGCACTGACATCTAGTATCACAGGTTAGTCAGTTATTACAACCCAAGACAAACACCCCTTTACACCCTCTGTCCTGGGCCAGAGAGACCCTGCCTGTGCAGCCGTACTGTAAGGCTCATGGTAGCTGCTGGTTTATTTCATAGAGTTTATTTCATAGGCATTTAGGCTGGAAGGGACCATGGAGAATCATCAAGTCCAGCCCCCTACCCCAGGGGCAGGAAGTCAGCAGGGATCATAGGATCCCAGCAAGATAAGCATCTAAATGTGTCTTGAAGGTGTTCAAAGTGGGTGCTTGAACCATCTCCAGTGGCAGTCTATTCCAAAACTTGGGGGCTTGGACAATGAAGTTCTTTCTTATGTTCAGCCTGAATCGGTTGCGGCAGAGTTTGTGACCATTCGATCTTGTCATCCCTTGGGGCGCTCTGGTGAACAGAAGTTCTCTCAGATCCTGATGAGCACCCCTGATAAATTTATAGGTGGCCACCAGATCACCCCTGAGCCTGCGCTTTTCCAGGCTGAAGACCCCCATGGCTCTCAGCCTTTCATCACAAGGTCTGTTTTCTTGACCTCTGATCATGCGCATGGCTCTCCTCTGGACTCTCTCTCTAGCTTCTCCACATCCTTTTTTGAATTGTGGAGCCCAAAACTGGACAGAATACTCCAGCTGCAGCCTCACCAAGGCCGAGCACAATGGGATAATGACGTCCCGGGAATTGCTTGAGAAGCATCTATGAATGCAAGCCAGCATTTTGCTCACTTTACTAGCCACGGCATCACACTGAAGGCACATGTTCATCTTGTGGTCAACCATGACCCCCAAGTCTCTTTCATCTGTAGTGTTAACCAGCATAGCACTACCTAGCCTATAAGCATGCTGCAGGTTCTTCTGCATCCTATAAGCATGCTACATCCTATATGCATGTCTCTCACCAGCACAGCCCATTCACAATGGTGCCTGGCCGCCCATGCACACAGCCCCAGGAGTCTCAGTGCTGTGAGCCCAGAGTGCGGGATCTGGCAGTCATCCAGGACATGTCATAGGATTCCACCTGCTGAGGCCGCTTTGGGGCTTCCTTGCTGACTGCCTGCCCCAGGTGCCGTGCCTTGTTCCTGCCCCACAGCTGCTGAACCCCGTGGGTCCCAGGAGGCAAGCTGGATGCCAGAGGCAAGGGGCGGAGTCAGAGGAGAAGTAGCAGGCACTGTCCCCAGCTTGTCCCGTCAGGCGCGACTGGGGTAGATCCACGCTGTGCGGCCCTTGGGGCAGTGGCATCAGGACCTGGCTCACGTGATGAGCCTGGCCCCGGGGGGATAAGCAGCTCCCCTCCTTTGCTGCTGGCTTGGGCCCATGGGCTGGCCCTGCCTGCCCTGCCTCACTGCTGCCCTTCCTCCACCGCCACCATGGAGCATGGACCAGGCACCAGGACTCCTTGCCTGTCCTGAGTGAGGGACCTCAGGCCAGAGAAAATGGCTGGGTGGGCCATATGTTGGACAAGCCTGCTTTAAACTATTGTATGAAAATGTCAGTGATTGTTTTCTTATCTATATCTTTATTTTAATATATTTGGGTAGTCATGAGTTACATATTCACTTTAACTAATATTGTTTTCTTCTGCTCAAACTATTTAATTCTGATTCTTCTTAAATCACTGTGAATGGAATGACTTTAGTGAAATTAGTTTAGATTCATAGTCATATAAATGAACACAGATTCTGACCTGTGCATATCCCTCTCTAGTTCCTGAAATTTCGAGGACACCCCCCCGCCACATTTCTAGGATTACTGAATGTAAAATATGAATTATTGACAATAATTGGTATGCTAGGTCTACAAAACTCTTGCTAGATGTTGTTTTACTTGAATCAAAAAGTTTACTATTAATATTTATCATCATAAACTTTTGTATCTACACAATCTTTCAAATTATTAATTAAAACTTTACACACTCCTCTCTAATCCCAATAAAACTCTCTCCCAAATATTTGAAACAAACATTAGAGACTATGAACAGAGCCATTACAAAGTATCTTATGGGATTGACCATAAAACATTCTTTCTTTCAACTTGTTCCTAAGTGAGTAGACTTAGTCCCTAGAATGCTGAACTGATGAATACAACCTCATGTCTAATTGTTTTGCAGTATGGTTCAGTGCAGTTGGGAAATGGATTTTCATAATTTCCAATGATGGTACAGTGTTTCTTAAAATTTCCCATTAAAAGTGCAAAAATAATCAGTTTTCCAATTAAATTTATTACAGCAAACAAAAATTAAGCAACCCCAGTGTTGGTAATTGTGGCCTGATTACATCAATCCTAACAGAAAGCTATCCATATCACGGTTGGTCTAATTTAGGGGCGGGTAATTATTTCAAGTGGAGGACTGCTTAGTGAGTTTTGGCAAGCTGTTGAGGTCTGCATAAGTAGCCCCACCCTTTAACAGGTGCCCTGCCACCCGGTCGCCTTCTTGGGACTGGAAGTCCTACCCGCTAACCTCTGACCTTTGCTACCAGAAATCTCTCCCCTTGCCCCCTGGAATACACCTTTCAGCAAGGGGTTTTGCCATCTTGGAACCAGAAAAATACCAAATTATGTTCTAAAAGATAAACATCTAAAATATTCATTAATTTGATTTCAAACAATATTTTTGTCCTGGTTTACATGCATTTGTGTAGTGTACATAGAGTGTGATTGAACAATAGCTTAAAATGAGTGAGAGGGACCCCTAAAAAATTTAGGAAATATGTATCTGAGGGAGTGTGTGTGTTCATGCCTGCAGGCAGAGGCTGTGTGTGTGTGTGTGTATTCAGTAACTATAGCACATTAATGCACATGTAGGTGTGCCCATTGATGCCTTTCCTTTGATTTCAGTTGGAGCACTTTGTCTGAGTAAGGCACTGCATGATTTGGTTGTCTTCACTGCTGTTAATTCCTTACTTAAATAAGTGTGATACTTACCCTAGGTGATTCTAGGATTTTGAAAAGGAAGGGCCTAGGGTATAATACATCATCACACACAACACAGCGCACATTTTTCTCCACTCAAAGAGAAACTAGAAGCTTTACTAATATGCAAGGTGCCTAGCACTATATTATTCTATTTAAGTTCAAAGCAAAAACAAATATATATTTATTGGAATGTCCACTAATTTTCTAAATAATATTTTAAGTTTAAAAAACACAAGTAACTATGCAAAAATAGTCAAAACATTTTGTTTCATTAGTCTTGTAGTCATAATAGTTAAATACACATCTCTTATTTGGATTTGGAAAACAACATCTCGCCTTTTTGAGTATATTGAAAATGCCTCCAACACTTCACCGTCTGTCATTTCTATACTTGAGTTAAGACTGCCACACCTATGTTAAAGTTTTTAGCTAGACATAAAAACAGTCTGTGAAATAGCACTGTGAATAGAAGAGAGGCATTACTAGGCATGGCTCATAAACATCAGAATAGTAGAAGAAAGGATAACTTGAATAATGGAACATAAAGACCATTAAAAAGGGAAGAGAGATCCCTTGTGGAATCTTAATACCTGTGGAATGAAGAGAGATTAGCAGGAATGAGCCATGAAATCAGTTGACTCCCTCAGTTCTACATTAATAGAAATGCTGATGCCCCTCCCAGGCAGCTGGTTTTAAAGTTTGAATGGAGCAAGAATCAAAGGGAGGTGCAGCTGCACTACTGCATCCCCCCTGGTTCTTCCCCTGATATTTGCTACCAGTTTCTGAGTGGTGTGGGTAAAAGAGTGCACTTATCCTTTTGTTGCTGAACGCAATATGATGAAGGTCCTAAATATAAAGAGAGGTCCTGTTTAAAAAAAGTCAGCATATTGCTAAAACTTAATGTTTTTGTTAGCATCACAAACAGAATTTTTTTCTGCAGGACATTCAATCTCTGGGGGTTTTTTAAAGCCTTATTAAGAGATTGTTGCTGTACTGATATTTGGAGGGGTTCCAGTATGACCATGGTGTGTATTCTCTGTGGTGGAAGCGAGGGTAGTTGAATTCCTCTGCCTACTGCTGCTCACCTTGGGGACCAGGGAGGGCTAACAGCACATACTTTGATTTGTTTTCCTTTCTATTATATTGCTTGGCTAAGATCAAGTATAGAAAAATATAAAACAATTTATGCATAACTAGATTTTCCTTTCATAAAATCAGCCCAGGAAGGAGGTCTATGGTGTCTTAAACTCTAAAATCAGGGCTTTGAAGCATCAGCAAGGGGCTTTTTTTTAGGGTGGTGTCCAGATGAAGTGTCTTGGCAATGTGTGGCCACAGGAGTCCTTTTTGGCAGCACAAGGGAAGTAAATATAAGGAGTACATTCCAGTTCCAGGGAGAGAGTAGGGAAAGTGTGAGGGAAAATTGAACATAAGGTATTATGGATTTCCTTCAGGCACTCTGTATTATGAATACACTAGTTATTTGATTCAGTAAAGCAATGTTTGGATACCTTGAGTAGCATATGCATTTGGATAAGTCACAAATGGCACAGTCATTACTTGTTTTCATGCTCTGTTCCTTATTCTCTGGTAAATAATTCAAGTAGTTTGTTTAAAATCGGTAGAGGTTTTTAAGAGAAATCTTTTCACAGTTGCTTCTTCAAGATATTTGACAATGTCCTCAATAACCCTCATTTTAAAGCAGCGTTAGAAATGTATCCTTTTCCAAATGATAAGTTGGAAAGTTAAGTTTGACAGTTTGACTTAAAATGTTAGGAGTCTCCTAGGGAGTAATCTTATTGTTTATGTGAAAAATGACAATGAATGAATACAGACAACCATTATTGCCATATAAACAAAACTGAATGTGGCAGATTTGGAAGGATCTCATGGATAACTGGGTTGATACATTCTGTCCTTCTATGATTCAAGGTCTGTTTTCTTTTAGGGTGGGAGCAGTGAATAGAGGGAAGATGAGAATAAGTATGGTATGTACAGAAAGAAGTTGAACTTAGTTATTATACAGTTATGGTTTCTTTACTGGAATAAATACTTATCAAAATGAAAACATGATATGAGTCATTGGAAAATTAAAAAAGTATTTAAAAATGTTGAATCTGTTGTATGAAAATCAATTTAAAAGTTGTCTTTGGAGCAGTTCTCTGTGGGGTATTGTAGCAACACTGGATGAAATCCAGTTTGAAATGAAGTCAGATTGCATGTTATGATAATATCCAAACTGTGGTTTGATCCCTGCCCCCTGCCTAAAATACCTACAGATAGAATGAGTGCTGCTGCTGTTCTGTGAAGGGGAGGATTTGCTTGCAGTGTTCCTTGTTACCAATTCTCACCATCTATTTATCTTCTCAGTTTCATTTCTTTATTTCAGTTTCTCAGTTTTTGTTTTGGAGACTCAGAGACTGTCCTATTCCCTCAGTCTGAGTGCCACTTATCTCTGTTTGGACCAGTGCAGTAACCTGTAGACAGCAGAGTATATTTAGGTACTTTCTTGACTTTTATCAGGGTACCATGTGAGCATGATGGGTTAATCTGAGGCTTCTGGGCTCCCACTAGGGCTGTGAGAAATTTCACCAGTTGTTTTGATTCCTTCAGTAGCAGACTAGGAGTGGGGACCATGTATAGAATAAATGGTGGCCCATTATAAACAGAACTTTCATTTTTGCACATTTTGCACAACTCATGCTCCCAGTTTCTCAAAGTTGTAAGTGTTCCATTAAGGGCAGGGAAAGTGGCTTAGTATAAACTGTTCAACCTGCAAGTAGCTGGGGACTGCATGCCACTCCTGCCACACTTGTGTGAGCCACTGGCCCACTCATCCCACATGCCTCATGACCCTTTCCCCACTGTATCATGCTATGGGCATCTCTGGCTTCATGTGTTGTGCAGCACTGGGACAGGGAAAGAAAGCAAAAAAATGAAAAAGGGAGAGGAGTCCTGGAGACTCCAGCTGCTGCTGCTGCACCAGAGCAATGGGTGGAGCAGTGGCTGGGTGGGAGCTAGGGTTGTACGAAATGGCACCGTTCCATTTCACCTTCAGTTTCAACGGTTCAAAGGAAGAGCGTTCTGTTTTGAATTTCATTTTGATTTGAAACAGCTGTTCCATTCTGTTCCCTCAAAACTGAAAGGCTGTTTTGATGCTGTTTCGACATTTTGCTGGGGATGGGGAGTCAGGTTGCTGGTGAAGTATCTACCAGGAAGGAGTATTCTCCTGTAAACGTCCTTGGAAATGATTTTGAATCTGTGTGAAACACCATTGATTCTCTGAATTTCAGATCCAGTGCAAGTTGTAGTTGATGACAAATCTCTGTTTTTAGAATGGATTAAGGCAGGGGTTGTTAACTGAGGGTATGCA
>JAGPOW010003364.1:28352976-28423074 GCA_030014935.1 Caiman crocodilus | reverse complement strand
ACCCCTGAGGGTACTTGGGAGGGCCCTAGTGTGTACACGGGGGCAGTAGGAACGTAGCACCACTGCCTCCCAAGAGCAGGGCTGGGTGTGGGCAAGTGCAGCGGTGCTCCTCTGCAGGCTGCGCCAGCGTCACCTGGCTGACTGGACACAGAGGGAGAAAAGCTTCCCACTAGCTTGTGCCGCCTCTTCCTGCCATTCCACGCTGCTGCCACTCCACTCCTTTTTTAGTAAGTGTACTCTGACTCTGTGTCTGGCTGCGTGCCACCCATCTCCCCCGCCTGCTGGGGGCACACTTACTAAAAATGTCCAGCTGCTGGAGGTGCGCTTACTAAAAAAGGTTGAAAACCCCTGGATTAAGTAATAGGAAGGAGTCAAATCTAGTTTAAGGCTATCAGTTTTCTTCATGCTATTTCTGATATTAGTGTGCCAGGCCAAACTACCACCAAAAGCCACAGATAAAGGCAGCTAGGTAGCTGTATATCTCTTCAAAGCATCTGTCAAAGTAGGCTGTTGCCTTATAAAAGCTTCTGCCCTTCTGAACGAGTTAGTCTGTAAGGTGTCCCACTTCTGCCAAAACATCTCTTGAAATAGTATGACTCAAACATTATGACTCAAATTAAGCCTGAGTGTGCTGAAATTCATATTGTATCCACTTTCTGTTCTATTTTGACAAATCCATGCATGGTCCTCATCACTTTTTGAAAGGACATGTAGTAAAGGTAAAGCAGAAATCTGTGAGAACTGTACATGACTTTGAATAAGTCCTAACGTACTGCTCTTGTAAAATGGAAGAAGGATAGGCAAGTGCATAGTGGATTGATGCAACAGAGAAAGCGTCTGATTTAAATGAACATGAAGTAGTGATTCACGATAGCTAGAAAACATATAGAAACTAAAGTGGTTGTAAATGTTTACCTGACTGATAAACAACCTTTATCAAACGTGTACATGTATGTCTAGTCTTCCTCCTATTCTCTTTGTTTCTTGAATGTACAGAGATTGGCAGTTCTGTGGGATTTCTCATCTCCATTTTCTTTTCAGATAGCAACATGCTTTGTTGAAAAGCCTTTCTGTGAATTAGCTAGGTAGTATCAGTCCTATTTTACTGATTAAAGTGTAGATGTATAGACATGGCCTTCCTGGGCCATTCAAGTGGCATCAAATCACCATGACAGATTTAATTTGGGGTAGAGAGATCTCTGCCAGAGCATCGAAGCCCTGTGGTACTCCCCTCACTATAATTGGCTGTACTACTCTGTGTTAATTTTCCACTGCCGCAAAATCCACGAGGACCGTATATCAGCAATGTAACAAAGGCTAGAAATAGATGTTGTCTAATGAAGTACATCAGCTATGTCACAATGTGTTGCAGCACAGATGATCTGGTTCATTGGGAAAAACGCAAGCCCCACTCCCACTCCCTCCCTTGTCCCATCTTTGATGGTGCAGGACAAAGGGTAACGTGATTTCCCGACTTTCTCCACTCAACCAGATCTGGCCCCTGCAATTCCTGAGGAGAGGGTCTGGCTGAGTAGGGAAGGACTTTTTCCTGCTGAGTCAAACTCACTCCTGAGATCAAAGGGATGGATTTGGCTGTCCCCTTTTATGGATTCAGGGTTGAGGCTGGCTCTCATAATTAAGGAGCTGTACCTGACTCTATTGTATATATTTGCATCTTTGTGCAATGCAGAGCTCTGCATATAGAGCGGTGGTTATCAACCTTGGTGGATTCAAGGCACCTCATGGAACGTGCTAGCTCTCAGTTTTCACTGGTTTTTTTACTACATAAAAATAACAGAGCCATTCTTCTGTTGCAAAGAACTCAGAAAGACTGCAACAGTTCAGGATGCTTTTAAGTCTGGATTCCATTTCTGAAATCTCTGGGTTTATCTTGTGAATCAGTTCTGCACACCTAACTGTGTTAAGATTGCATGGCACTCTGTGGTGCTCCTAAAAGGTTCTCAAGGCATCCTAGGGTGCTGCAACACCCTGGTTGAGAATCACTGGTACAGAAATTAACTTACCTAAGTTCATGCAGGAGGTCCATGGCAGAGCCAGTGACAGTTCTTTGTCATGCTTCTTCTGCAGAACTGACTATAGTTTAATAAATCCCAGTGTATTTGAACTCTCATTCATTGCAGGGCATACGGAGATATGTTATAAACTGAATAAATTACTGCATTCTAGTTCTGTATTGCGTGCATCATTGCCCATGACCACTAGCTGGTGCAGAGCCGACAAGTTTCAGAGCGCCCAAAGTGTTAGTGTGAGGCTTATAGCACCATCATGTTACACATCTGGTCCTCTTCCACATATTATACCAGTACACCTGGTCTTCCCATAAACTACAGGATGTGAAATATGGATTTTGTCTAGTCTCTTACCTTTCAACATCTCATTACGTTGTCATAAATATGGAAGCTTTTCTTGTCCAATCAGTGATGCAGAACTAATCCCAGATCATTAGAAAAATGACATGGTGACTATTGTAGTTATGAAGCTGTATTTTTTTCTTTGACTTTTCTATGCTTTATTTTCATGCAATACATTTCTAAAACTTTACACTGGACCAACCTCCTGGTGCAATGATAACACAGTGTGTTAATACTAATACTATTACTTCACAGCAGAGTGTTTAGGATTTAAGAGAATGTCAGAAAATAGAAAATAATATTGGGTATCCTGGGATTTTTATTATGCTAGCTGGGTATTCCCAATGACTAAAATCCACTCATGTTTCTATTTGAGGAAGATAAAACAATTCTGATGTGGTTTCTTTGGTATGCTCTTAATTCTTCAGTGTGGACCGAGCAGCATGTTTACCAGACTTTATAAAAGTCTTTTACTATCTGATTTTCCACAGAACAGGCAATAATTCAGAAGACGGGAGGCAGGGGAAAGCTGCTGAAATGCTGTGTGTACATGTAGTTGCAAGCATCCAAGCCAATCTAGAGTGTGTACATTGGAAAATGGGTAATGGTTAACATCAGCTTTTGTAAAAGCTGCTTTTTGGCTAGAAGATGGACAGTTTATATTTACAACCTGTGAGTGTGATTCATTATTTTTCACAATAGAATTTTACTAAAGCTTTCCCCAGCTTTCCCTCCTGGACCTTATACGGTTAGTAAAAGTTATCCTTTGCCTTTTGGACATAAAAACACTTATTCTGTAAGGCATGTACAACTGAACCCTGATTCTGCTGCTAGCTCTTGAATGATTATGTTTGCTCTCTGACTTCTTTTCATAAAATATTTGGCTACTTTACTGCCAGAATTGACAGAAGTGCAATATGACAAGGAGACAGGGGGAGACATGCATTCAAGGTGTTTTTACTGTCTTCTGAGAACATTGAGATAACAGTTGTTCCTCTCAGTATGTTACATTTTCAAAGTGCTGCAAAAATATTATTTTGTTTAATCATTTAAAAATGATATGAAGATGTTTGCTTTTTTTTCTAAAACTGTGTTTGGAGGGAGGAGAGTAGCAAAAATGGATGAAACTATGCTGAACTTCATTTATTAATTAAGTCTTCCTGGGACTTTGGAATCTGTGCAAACTTTTTTTTTTAAATGTCCTACATGTCTACTGATTTTTGTTGTTGTTTTGCATTTAGCAGCATCTGGGCTAGTGTGACATAGTATTCAACTTCATTGCTTCATGTACAAGTGCAAGGCTTCTGCATCTGCCACCCTACTCCTACCTTAGGCTGCAGGTCATGTAGGAAGTAGGGAAAGTGCTCATCTTTGCTTTGCCAGTCCTTAACAAAGGAACACTCCTTATAGCACCTTAGGCAACTGGTATACAATAGAGCAGCCCCTAGGTTTATGTCAGGGCCAGGGTTTGTGTAGCTTCACCTTCAGGATCAGGGAGCTACAACTGGCTCCCTAATGCCCCTTACTGGGTGAAGTTGGACATGGGAAAATCTAAATCTTGACTTGCATTTGTAGGTGCTTAGGCTTCTAGCAGGCAAGACTGAAAATTTCTGAAACCCAACAGGTTCGTGCAAAGCAAGAAAAAGCAATGTTTCTACAATGTCTGCAGTGCTGATTTGTGATTATTATATCAATTTCTGTGATACTTCACATATTATATATAATGTAAAGTCAAGATTGCATTTTGAAGGCTTAGGACTTGAATCTAAAATATTTGATGCCACAGTAATTCAGCTTAAAGGTTTCTGGGGGCCGAGAATGGCCGGATGGGGCCGCCGATGGAGTGAAATAAGGCGCAGAAGCTTGTCAGTTGAATTCAAAAGAACTTTACTTACAAACTGAAGTACAGTGTAGGCACGCTCCGTATAAGTTGCAGAAACACAAAAAAACAGAAACTGGGTGGCACACCGACGTTGTCTGAGCATGCATGGTATGGGGTACATCAGGATAAACGGCGACGGGGAGTCGTTGGTAGTTGATCAGGCCTCCAAGTTCGCTCCGAGATACATGTGGAAGTCTCTTCCAACGCGCATGCGGAGTTCTCCAACTTGGGCGGAAACTTGCCCTAATTTTTATACGGCTGGCGAGCCAGTTGCCAGCAGCTGGGTATGAATAATTTACGGTAGGCCAATTGAAAGCATGCCTGCAAACAGTGCAGATGCAAGCTTTGGCGGGGACTGATCATTGCACCAAGGGTTTTTCCCGCCACACGGGGGAAATCCCTGCACTGAATGCTTGCATTGTGCTGAGAACTCTGCTGTGCCGAGGCACTTTTACTCTCTGAGCACAGACAAGATTAACTCTCTTAACTCCAGTTTAATGGCATCTTCTTGAAGATCTTGTCAGCAGCATTAAATTTTTTTGCTAATATATATCAGAATGTGGAAAATAAGTTGGTTTCATGTGCAAGCACATAAAGGACAGAATGTTTCTTCTAATCTTTGAGATTTTATTTTTCTATTAGAGAATGTGAAAGGAGGCCAGTAAAGACAAAGATGTTTTAGGCCCACTGGAGGCTTTATCAATATTTAAGTAAACAGAAGTATATTCCACTATTTCAGAAAAACTCATTTTTTATATTGTGTGACATGAAAAGTTAGGTTTTCTGAAATATTGGAATGTGTCTTAAAATATAATTCTTAGTCTAATATTTGCACACGTTTCCTAAGTAATGGTATCTTGTATCACCCAGACTTTTGGCTAGTTTCTATTTATGTACTCTTAAAGATTACTCTTTAAGAGACATCTGATGTTTTTTGATGAAACCATCAGTGACAAATGGGAGCAGCATTTGGCTATTTTAGAAGATGTCTCTTTGCTAGTGTAACCTACTTTTGTGTGAATTACAGATCTCCCTCTGTGCTTGCTGAACAGACAATATGAGTTGTTCCAGTCCTCAGCTACAGTGTTTAGTTCTATATGCATCTTCTCATGCTTTCTGCTCTGGAGATTCTCAGGTCAGCCTCCGGGGTCTTGGCCAGCATGGGCATTGTCATAAAAGTGGGAAACGTGTCTGGCATTCAAACTGCTGCAGGCCTCACTCACTTGGAATGAGCTGTCTTTTGAGCATGGAAATATTCAACCCACTTGGGAGTGTTACATACTGAACATTTTTTTCCTTTGGTGAATAGTTTATTAGTAAAAAAAAAAAAAAAATAAAAAAAAATGCAGCCTCAAAGTAGCTGAAACTATCTGCCAAATGTGAGTCTAATTTGGTGAATGTTGCTGGCTAAAAAAATAAGTTAAAGCTTTGGAAGCAAATTTAATTAAATGAAATGATACGATATTTTGTTTTAAAGCAAAAATTTAATTTTGAAAATATTCAGATTTAATAATTGAAGTAGGTTACAAACATGAAAACCAACCAAAAAAAATTCTACCCCAAACAAAATGTTCAGTAATTTTCATTTTGGTGAGAGAGCCAACTTATTTTCATTTCATACCCAAAACTTTTTATTCAATGCTTCCATTTTGACAGCAAACTGGAAAAAAAATCAGTTATATCCCCAGTTGTATTCAAAGGTCACTCCAAGGCCTGATTCATGGAATATGAGTTATTAGCAGGGCTGGATTAACACATAGGAAAACTAGGCACATGCTTAGGACACTGAGCTGCGGGACACTCTGATCCTCCCTTCTGTGGCAGTGGCATGAATGGCACCATCTGCCTCTTTTTCCTTCCCTCTACCAGCCTCACCACCATGATGGCTGCTTCCTAGTGGTGGCTTTGAGCCCTGGTCCCCACAGGCAGCAGCACTGGGCTGGGGAGGGGGAGTCTCAACCTGCTCGGGGCCCAAGAGTTCGTTTGCCTAGGGTCCACTAAAGGGTTAATCCAGCATTGGTTGTTAGAACCCTTTCCCCCTGGAACTGTAGCTCTTCAACATAGATTAGATCAGCCTATGTTGTCAGCTTTGGATGTCCATGATTCATTCCTCAATCTTTCAGCAACGATGGCAGCCGTCACAGTTGTACACCTCAATTTTCTGTTTCCTATGTTTCCAAAGAGGTTGGTGAAGGCTATTTCTTACTTATGGTTTGGAGTGATTTGTTCTCGTCTAGACATGGTCAGAAAACTTCCATGGAAACTTTTCTTTTGGATACTTTGCTTTATCTCTGACACATTTTCTTCCCCACACCTTTTAAAAAAATAGAAAAAAAAAATTCTATTTCCATATTGTTATCTTATAATCAGATAAGAAGAGGAAGAAGCCAGGCTAACAAAGGTAAAAAAAACAAATACCCTGATACCTGGAAGAAAACTTTCTAGTAATTGTTTATGAACAGTGAATTGGAAAATTTTGGAAGTGTGTAATGATTCCATTATAAGACAAATAAAATGCAATGGTGCCAACAGGGAAAGAATAACGAGGATCTAAGGCCATTACTGACAATTACATTCAAGCAATTTAACTTCAATTGGTGAAGTTTTGGTAACTAGATTTTTACACATGATTATGTCAGCTATGAGTGCTGTAGTGACAGTTTGTCAGTATGTTTAGCCACTTTCTTAAGCTGTTCAGTCTGCTAAATTAAAAGAATATAGCTTAATTTACAAGTATGTAAATAAACGTGTATATCATGCATGTTAACATGTGCATTAATTGACACATCTAATTGTCATATCAGTCATATGTGCAAGTTCACAAGAAGAATACATTTTATTGGTGATTAAATAAGAGTTTTGTAAACATTTTAGTTTTAGATTGTTATGGTTGATTTACAAGGTTAAAACTCATTATTTTTTCAATATTTGTTTGTTTGTGTATTTATCTCCTAATTTCCTTAACAAATGCAACTGCACAACAACTGTAACCCTATTGAACTACCCTGTATCTTGGAGGCCGGACACTTGGCCCATAGAAACAGACACCATGGAATTGATTCACATATAACATTCTTTATTCAGGTATTAAAACTTATATTACCAAGAATCTGTTCTGAAAAAATCAACAGAGCCATTTAATAAAGCAAACCTATAATTTCAGTGCCATGCTTTATGTCTCCACATTATGAAATTATGTCATAGTCTTATCTGGCAAAATTGGTGCAATTTAATTAATGTCAAATATATGTATGTCAACAAAGAATCTGGGTCACTAAATTCAGATTTGCCAGTACTACTTCCATTGTCTTAGCTGCATAAAAACTACCTGTAAGCTCTATACTAGGAAGATCTCCATCAAAGTCCCATAAAATTCTTATAATTGTTGTTTTATGTTAAATTAGTTTTCTTTTAATCTGCGCAGTAATTGGACTGAATAACTATGTGAATAACTTATCTTTCAGTTTGCTGGCAATTCCAAAGAGGTTTTTTTTATGGTTTTCGTCAATCCACAGGGAAACGGTTCTTAAACATATTTAACAAATGAAAATTTGGCTGAAAACTCATTTTGAGTTTAAATTACTCAAATCAAAGCATTTTGTTTTTTTCATGATGATATTTAGCTGCTTTTTAAAATAAAATGGAAGCGCTTTTGTAAATAAGGTGTTGCAAATAAAAAAAGTTATAATATTTAAAAATGTCAAAGTAAATACTTTGATTATTGAAAATTTTGGAATATTTTTCATTAAAAAAAATCTGTGAAATTGACACACCAGATATCGGCTACATTTTAAAATGAAAAATTCCAATTAAAACTTGTTACCCTGCTCTGCCAGGTTTACTTTTCCGAAGAGCTCACTGGCTGGGTATAACAGCATTACAATATAATATTTGATTATTGTGGCAGGGAGCATCTCTTGGGGCTGGGTCTCATGCCAGCCCACTCACCTGTTTCTATGGGGCAGTCGTCCCAGTCTTTCTTTCTATGACCTTGTTGTTTCCAGAAACTGATGGTATAATGTGGGAAGCTGTCTATTCCCCACCCTGATGCCAGGGGGTACTATCTGCGGCTCTGACCTTCCCTACACTGCAGCCCATGGCTCACAGATGGCATCTCTGGCCCCAGACTAGACCCCAGAATCCTCCAGTCTGAACCTCATGCCACTAGGAGCCCCACCAGGCCACCCATTCCCAGCAGGGTTCAGTTTTAGGTCATGCCCAGGAACATGAGCCTCTTAACCATTTCCACAAGCTCTTGCCCTTCCTTCCTGGTGTTCTTTCTTCAGCTCAGCCAGGTAATGTTTCTGCTTGGGCTGGCAGCAGCAGACTGCAGCTTTTCTAGACTAAGTTCTCAAAATGGCTGCTGCCATCAGGCACCTGCTGGATGCCTGACCTAGCCCTTAAAGTGGCAGGCATCAACAATGCCCTGCCACAATTATATGTTATAATTGTATAATTATATATTCTTATATTATAATAGCATTCTGCAGCTGCATTTTGACCTTCCATTGCAGTTGGATTTGATATACAGACAAACAGCTCTGTCAGGCAAAGCCTTCAAATCAAGGAAAGGCTAGAACATGCCTTAAGCAGTCATGGAGAAGTGTACTTAATAACCATATAAATAGCAGGCCATTTGTTTACATGAGAATCTCATACATATAATGAGGTTAACCTTGCTTTTTTGTGTTTCATTTTTAGTTTCATAGGTGGAATATTATGAATTTCAAGGAATTTGAGCTTATTAAGAAATGTTCATGTTTACTGCTACTGTTGTGCAAGGAATTCAGTAATCTGCCTGGGACTCTTAAGAAAAGTTTATATGCAGCATTTGAAGGTACATTTACAAAGCATGGTATACGAGAGCTTTAAAAACAGCCATTTAAGCGGTTGTCTTGTGTATATTTTCCCCCCCTGTTTCTAACAGATGTGGAGCCACACCTCAGAATTCAGATTTGAGTACAAGTTTGGATTTCAAAAGGTTCTTGGTTTCAGAAAAAAATCAGATCAAAATGCTTACATTTATTATTTACCAAATGCACTAGTGCTGTCCAAAACTTTTCCCCCAATTCAGTTCGGCAGGGATTTGGCCTGGTATGGTGGCCAAATCTCCAAATCTGAATTGAATCAGGAGACCGTTTAATCTCTAAATCAAATCGGAACCCTCTGAATCGATTTGGAGATTCAGACATAGACACAGCTTTAAATGTTTTTTCTACATACCTCAAGGTACCAGACAGCTTATTGATGCTGCAGTGGTGGGGTGGATGGAGCATCCCACAGGAGTGTGTGTGTGTGGTGATGGGGAGGTAGAGCGCTCCGCAGCAGACCCAGAATTGGACCAGGAGCATTTCCAGTCAACTTCCTGGTCTACTGGGGAGAGTGTGGGGGTCCCCCCTGTGCCCCTCAGCTCAGTGAATGGTGCCTCCTGGGCCTGGGGTCCCCCTGCAACCGATTGCTGAGCAGGAGCTATGGGGGTCCTCCCCCCCTCATGCTCCCCGATGGACCTGGAAGTGAACTAGAAGTGGACTAGAAGCACTGTCAAACATGCAGAGCCCCCTGCATGTTCCTGTGGAACGCTCCATCCATCCCACCATCTCAGTATTCACAAGCCACGCCTGGTACTTTGAGGTACGTAGAAAATACTTTTAAAGCTGTGTGTATGGCCAAATAGATGATTATCCAAATCAGCTTTGAATCTTCACATTTGGATTCAGCCAGATCTAATTGGGAACAGTGATCTGAATCAACAAATTAAAGCACTGTCCCTGATTTGGGCCAAATTTGAACTGAATATGGTCTGTTTCACATACCCCTAATATGCACCTGAATCCAAGGCAACTTTGAATTTAAGATGACCCACCCCAATAATTAGATTTCAGACATGAAAAGTTTATAAATGAGTTATAATTTTCCATGTATAAAATATAATTATTGAAGGATCATCTTATATTTGTCCCCTTCAGCACAGCAGCAGGACAAGTAGCAACAGGGGATCAGGCAGTGGGGAAGTCGAGTGGCCAACTGCAATAGATTCAGTAGGCATGAGGCAAGGGGGTCAAGTGGCAGGAGTGGCAGGTGCCACAGGGGGTGCAGGTTGCTCTTTGCCCCTGGCCCTAACCCCCAACGTGTGTCCCCTCCCTGCTGCTTGCTCCACAAATGCCTACATACCCTGCCCCCCCCGTGGCACCTGCCCCTCCTGCCACTTGAGCCCCTTGCCTCATGCCTCCTGAATCTATTGCAGTTGGTCTGAGTCAGGGTTGGAACTGCAGCCACTGCCCTCCCCTGCTGATACTTGAATCCAAGACCAAGGGCTTTTGAATGGGGAGAAAGCATCCTCATAGATTTCAGTGAAAACTTTTTTTTTTTTGAAAGGAATAACAGAATGTGGTGAAAAGCTTCCTCTGGAGGCAATCCAGAAAGGGACTGAATGCCTTAACTCTCACTGCAGCACTCATTCCTTCCCAGGATGTGGTCAGCACCTGAGAGGATAGAGTATGTTATGGCTTTACCCACAGGAGAAGCTGCAGTTCATACACTATTTTTCTGTGACTTGAGCCGGAATAAAAGTAAAGGCCTGACTGCAGGTCATAGTCCTTGGCAGATTTAAATAGCTGTCAGTTGTTTTGCCTCTGACCTTGTATTGGAGTTTTGATTTTTATATATATAAAAAATATATATATTTATAATATTTATATAAATATATATATACAAATACACATGCTTATATATTCTAAACCAATGATGGCCAACTTCTCTTATGGGTGCCTTTGTATGAGCCAGATCAGGAAGGGGACAAGAAGCATAGTGGCAGATAAGGCAGAAAGAGTAAAGCAAGGCATCAGATCAGGCAGAAAGCATGAGGCTAGGAACAGAAAGTAGAGCAGCAGTTTGAGCACGGGAAGGAGATCAGAATGCCACCTGGGAAGAATATGGAGCTAATTTGTGGCATGTGAGTCAAAAGGATTGGCCTCCAGTGCTCTAGGCAGTTTTCATTTTGTTTTAAGTGTTTTATGATTTTCTTTTTGATATTCCTGCTTATTTCAGCCAAAAACTAGAAGGTTGGGGGTAGGGCAGGAGAGAAATTTAATATAAAATTTCATTATCAACCCATGTCTTAAGTTTAGGTCAAATCTAGGCAATCCTGCTGTGGAGCATTACCGCCACAGTTTTGTGAACACTAATGACAATGGAGACATTTATCTGCATTCAGACAGTTTCACTTTGTTTTTGTTTTACATATCTTGTACCCTATTGGTAATTTTAATTGTAATTGATTGTGTGTGCTCTTAAGCAAAGCCCATCATTAGAGTTGAATTCTGCATAGAGTTGTTTTCTGGAATGTGTGGAAAGAGAAAATACTGGTCAGGATAAGTGTTGGGCAGAAAATCTAACTGCGCCTAAATAGGTAAATACATGCAGTGCCTTTTAAGAGACTCATTTTTTAATGCTAGTGCAGTACCTTCATCTGCATTTATGTGGCACAGTAGAGATATCTAGTGGCCAGTTATTTTAAACACAGATAAATTGCTTGTATTGATGGATCATGACTGTGTAACACTTGGAAATTTTGCACAAGACTGGTTATTAAAAAAAATTCTCTGTGGTTTAGGCACAAATTATTTTTAATTTTGAGTAATAGTCTGATTGCAATGTAGTAGAAGGTAAGGTGACATCAGTATCTGCTCAATTGCCTTTACAACTAAATAGACACCACCCGTGAGTCAGTGCTTGTCTTACCAAAGTCAGTGGAACCACTTTGTTACTTCTGGTCGGTCAACAAACGAAGTCCTTTCCTGAATTGGAGCACAAATTACCAGGTCAATTTAGGATTAAAGTAAAGGGCTTTGTTTAAAAAAATAAAAAACTTTAAAGTAATTTTAATAGACAGAAATGTTCTTAAAATTATTTCAAGAGGCAAGGATTTCTTAGGGTGATAGTGTTTAATGGACCAACTGCATAGTTGGGATAGTTAAATAAGCTTTCAAAAGCAATATTCTTCATCAGGTCGGGCTAGTGACTTTTACTGCTTAGACTTGAGGAAGAATGTTTTGTATTTGAAAGCTCATCTGACTCTACCTCAACTATGTAGTTTGGTTTTATAAAAAATATCTCTATGAAAACTGCAGTTGGTCCAATAAAAAATGTCACCCTAAGACATCCTTACCTCTTGCGTTATTTCTGGACCATCATGGCTACAACATCTACCTTAAAATTATTTTAATTTGGAACTAATAAACTCATTTCTAAGTAGCCATTGGAGAAACTACTGAGGGTCTGCAAAATAATCCAAATAAGAGTAATGCTGGGTATATGGCTGTGACTCCCTTAAACCCTCAATTAGAATAAAGTAAAATACCAAAGTGTTTTAAAGATAAAGGAATCCTATCAAATGTGGGAAGTATGGTCCAGTGCATTAAAAACTATTCATAACTTAATGATATGAAATGATTTGAAGCAGGCACAAATATTTATAGTTAGACATTTTATTTCACTATGCCTCAATAATTGTATTCCTAAGATTTCTCCAAATGTCCATAAAAAAGTATAACCAGACTTTATTCTTCCCTTATACCATTCTCTTTGGCAATAACCCAAAAGTCAGAACTCTTGGAAATAGTTTATAGAGCACTGGATAATGTGTTTCTAGTTCTCCTTCCTTTGCATCCTCTGGGTATTGGCTTGGATAATCAGATTGCAGCATCTTGACATAAAGGTATTCTATTTTATTAGTAGCAACACAGTGTTGAATTATTATGAACTGCATGTTGTTCTATTTTTTATTAATGGTTTCTGATTAAGCCTTTTTGCCAACAGAAAAAAAATCATTAGGTACTATGCCAATGCACATATGTTGAAAATAGAGTCTCCAATTTTGCTGTATTGTACATGAAGTAGAAAAGATGAGCAGTTGTTTTATTGTTTTTAGGGCTGATAGTCTTCATAGTCTAAATAAGTGACCTGAACCATTTTAAAACTACCTAAAGATATTAGATATACCCTGTGGTTTAATTTGAGAAATAAATTTACCAATGTAAACCTTTACCTTTGTAGTGCCTGAAATTCCATTTTCAGATGTCAAAATATTTCACTGCAGCTTTTCCTTTAATAAATATGACTGTGTAAGTAATAGCATTCACAGAAATTGAGTTTGTATTCCAGGAACGACCTCTACCATTCCCAGTGTAAATGCCAGATGTTTATTTCCCAAAGCAGTTATGCTGCTATTACTATGCAAAATCCCACATTGTATGAATTATCACTATTTATACATATTATAAAAGGAAGCCTTTGATAGCTGTTAAGGTAGCTCTTGGTATTTCTTCCTTTCACAGAAGTAATTCAAGATGGCAGATGTGATTGAGTCAATTCTGGCCATTTCAGGTGTTTTTATTAAAAAGTCAAACTTCCAAAGCAGTCAGCCAGATTTTTCTCCCCTAACAAAGGCATCCAAATATAACGGTCATGATACGGTGGAGCTACTTTGTAGCCAATTTGAACAAAAAGCAATTGCACAAAGATATACAGGGCTTGTGCCCTTCTGTAGGTTTCCAGATGGCTTCTTGGCCGAGGGGCTGCTGCTGCTGTTATTACTATTACTATGTTTGGGTGTATGTACTTTAATGAACAGTTATTTTGTAATAGGTTTCTTTTTAATTTCGTCAAGAAATAGTGGTTGGCTTTCCAGCTATTTTTTTTAGGTAACAACACATTTTTATGGGATTGTTAGTGGCAGTTATTAGTGAATGAAAGCATTTTGGGGCAAAGAGTAATTGCGAGAATTTAGAACAATTGATATTCTTTTCAGATTGCTTTAGGACTCATTTGGCACTTGGTGAACAGTGAAAATTACCCTGGAATGTTTCACTTTAGTGATCAAAACCCTTCAGAAATATTTTGATTCAGTATTAAATAAACTGTAAAATTGCCTAAAATGGTGTGCTCTTCTTAAACTCTTAGTTAAAGATGTAAGTGAATCTATGAATTTTGCTATAATGATTCTGTTATTTATTATCCTTAACACGAGAAAATCTAAGGAAAGAAAGCAAGTGACAAATAAGAGCAGATCTGAGGGTGCAGAGTGGTTCCCACAACCCTCTCGTCACTGTAGGAACAGAGAAGGAGATAATACTGACTTGGATTTAATAGCCACAAAGGCTGTGAATAGAAACATTAACAAACAACATGGTATTTGTAACATTAACAGACAACATGGTATATTGTATTTGTATATAGCTAGCTTTGTTATAAAATCTACGTTTTGGTACTTGAAGAATAATCAGAAATATTTGCTCTGATTTAAAACGTCTGGGACGTCTTTCCATATAAAATATTTTTTTCTCCTTTATCTAAGTTATCAATCATGACTAAAACCTTTTGTGTCTGTTATATGTGAATTTTTTTAACTAGTAACAAGAATTTGTTTTTCCTGAATCTATTGTGACCGTATAAAAAGGAAGTTGACATTGTTGGCTAATTATATGTATGGACTACTTTTAAGGTCATAACTGTTACTTATAAGCTGGAGATATGGGAGAATTTGCTCCAAGGGTATGATTAACTTACTAATGAAACAGATTCAGGAATACGTGGTCCCCTTAGTCACTGAGACAAGCCATATTGGCTTTAATCCAGCTCACTCAGGTCAGTGGAAAAGCTTCCATACTGGAGCTTAATGTATGAATAGGAAGGTAAATCCTGTGCCCAGACCACTTTCTGACATGGTTGTTGAAGGCCCAGTACAGAATATAATTGACCAAGTCCTGTTTCGCAAACAACAGTTTGCAAAAATTTGCTTTGGGATTTCATACTCCTGAATGTTCACATTTCCAGCAGTTTTATAGGGGCATGATCCATAGATCATCAACCAGTCATCTCTTCTGGTATAGTGGGAGACCGCAATATTGATTCTGAAGGAGCTCACCAGCTTCTGTTTGGCTTGGAATAGAGAGGGGATTCCTTCTCTTCCCCTTGGTCTCTATCAAATTCCCCATAAACTTGGGCTGTATGAAGACTGCAGGATTTTGCACTAAGTGGAAGCCTGATCATGATAATGATTTAGATTGATATCCAACCCTATCCATAAAGTCTCAGTCTGAAAATAACAGACAAGTAACCCTTAATATAAAAAATAACAAATGCCACAATCAACATCTTAAACAACATGCCAATGGCCCATGAGAACAAACCCTCTGGTCCATATCAACTGAGCCTCCCAATCCCATTCACATCTAGATGTACAAAACTTTTCAGTCTCCCATCCCCCATGCCTGATCACTCACTCGTGCTCCACCCCCACTCACCCTCTGCACCATGCTCACTGCAGACACGTCAGAAGAACAAGTCTTTATTTCTCTCACATCCAACAATCCTCCGTCCCTCTCTCTCCCCCACACGCAGACCCCCGCTTCCTCCCTTCTTCCTCAACCCCAGAGCACCTCCACCACCCACCCCACCCACCAACAATAAAAAGCCGTCTTCCAGTGAAAATTATATACAAACTTGTTTTTTTGTTGAGTCCCAGAATGAGAGGCTGTGGGGTGGAGGTGCGTAGGGGGCAGAGGTCGGGGTAGAGGACCAGCACCCTGACGTTGGACTTTTCCCCATTGGGTGCACACTCTGTGATGTGTACGGTAGGTGGAAGGCTTGCCCTGGGACAGTGGTGGCTGCTGGTCCTCTGGCATAGGAAGCTGCCCCTTTCTGGGCGCAGTCCATGGCCAGCAGGGCCAACATGGGGTCCTGTCTCTCTGCTGCTGGCCACTCCAACTCTGCACCTGCATGGAGGTGGGGTGAGTGGCGGGCCTGGGCCCAGGCAGGGAGGCTGAGTGGTAGCAAACTTGGGGTAGGGGCCAGGGCAGGGACTTCTGGTGGTAGGAGATGGCAGAGGACCTTTGCCCAGGCCCAGGTAGGGGCCTGCTATGGGGCAGTGTGCAGCTGCCAGGGGGCCAGCAGGGTTAGGAATGGTGGCCAGGCAGCGGTGGGCATGAATGAGACTGCTAGGCCCAGGAGGGTTTCCAGAATCCAACAGTCATTGTATGTGGCCTGCATAGCTCTGTCCAAGATGGTATTTTGGTCCTGCAGGACCTGGATCCACTCCAGGGTTAGGAACTCAGCCTGGAACACCTCCTCCCAGGCAATGTCCTCCATCCCGCCACCTCTCCTGGCAGGCCATGTCTGTGGCTGGTGGTTTGGCATGGTTCTCCCAGCAGGCAAAGGCATGTGGCTGTGGTGGATGTCCTCAGGCCAGTGTGTGGTGTGCAGGTGCCCAGTGAGAGGGCCCTCCCAGGGGGAGAGGCTGGCACTGCTGATGGCCAGCAATGACATGGCCAGCTGTTCCTTGTGGCTGGACATGGGACTGCACAGCTACTGAGGCAGGTGCTGGGCAGGGCTCCCCAAGTTGGTGGTGGAGGGAGCAGCTGGGGAACTGGGTGGGATGGGATGCTGAATATCTGATGGTCCATGATCAAAAGAAAAACCTCCAGTGGAGCCAGGAGGGGCTGGGAATGGCTCCCGTGTCTGTATGAGCTCGCTTTATAAAAACGTGCTGGGGCAATTGGCCATGTGGCCACCCCGCACCAAGATAAAAGCCCCGGCAGGAAGGAAGCTGCGGGGAGTGTACGAGGCATTCCCACCCAGCTCAGGGGGGTTGAAGAGGACCGAGGGGTCGGTGGCAGAGGAGACATGGTGGCATCCTGGAGGAGGAACCATGGGAGATGAGGCGGGCCAGTTAGAGCCCAGTGGGTCTCCGACAAGGCCAGCATGGGCAGAGGCCAGTGGCAGCAGTGACTGAGACACTGGTGAGGACAATAGAGCCAGAACCCAGATGCAGACGATAGGTAGAAGGTACCAAACCCAGGAAGGGGGTAACCCATCAAGGGGACCAGAAGCCCGGGTGGAGGCTGATATCCCGTGAATCAGGGAACACCAAAGGGTGGTGGTGGATGCTTGGTGCCAGTACCATTGGCAGCTCAGTCATAGCTCTTAAGAAATCGCGTGTCAGTAAAGGCCAGAACACCAGCCCTGATGGGTAACATTGCGGTTGGCATTAGGCAGGGTGTAGGATAGGTGGAGCCCTGAGAAATAGTAATCATGAGGATGACCGAAGGGGAGTACCAGGGGAGATGAGTTAAACGTCTTCCTCCTGCTAAAGAACTAATCATCGTGAAAGATGTGGCAGGAAAGACCCCTGGGGAGCTGGCCCAAGGCCACTTCCAGTAGCCTGGCCGTGCAACCCAGAAGACAGTGGCAAGGTTTGAAGGAGATCCAGATGTGTGACACTCAGAGGGAGAGGCACGGAAAGCTACACCACCTGTGCTAGTATAAACTACATGGCTGTGGCCTGCATCCCATGGTGCCAGAATAGAGGTCAGCTGCTGCATAAATGGCATGATCTTGTGGGCACGGCCAGACCAATGGTTGTGATTGGTTATGGTGACTCACTGTGCCTGTAAGGCCTTGACCTTTATGCAGCACTGCCATGCCAACTGGTTGTACCCTTGCTCCTACATTCTGCCCAACAGAGCCTTATAAATACGGGTGTTGGAGTGTCTGCCCTGATCAAACTGACACAGGTCTCTGCATTGACCCAGAGCACCATGAGGTCACCACTCTCTTCCTAGTTCCTGTTGGGACCCTCAGTGGATGGCATGGATGTGCATATGCATGTAGTCCTGGGCTTGGATGGTCTTGCAGCGGCTCTCTGGGCCACTGAACAGTTGTCCTGCTGTTGCTGGCCCTGAGCATCTGTCAGCAGTGGCCAGGGCAGGGGCACAGCAAGGGACTGGGAGCCACATTGTAAAGGCTATGCCCCACAGCATCTGAAGGTGCAGGGCAAGCTGCTGTGGGCTTTCAGCAGATAGATCGTACTGGTTCTGCCTCCAGAAGCAGCCTGCAGGCAGCCCTGGGGCTGGAAGGCCTGGATAGAGGCTGCAGCAGGCTTCAGCAGGCTACAGAAGGCTGCTGGCCCCATTGACAATGCCCTGGCAGCCACATAGCTAGGCAGAGCCAAGCAGCAGCACTGGGGTGCTGCCAGGTAGGCACAGCAGGGCAGTGGCCTTCCAAGGGTAACACACAGGGCCTGCAGTGTCCTTGGGCTCCCTGGTGTGTATGTCTGATGACACAAAATGTCTACAGGCTTTTACTGTTAAAGCCTGCAGGCAGGGGCTTCCATGGAGGCAGCCTAGCTCTGGAGCAGGAAAGATTCCTAGGCTGCAGCCTGGGGCCTGGCCTCAGACAGTCTCCCTAGGCAAGGGACAGACATTACACATAAACCCATTTAAGTGATCAAAAACTGGTTTAAATCTGGAACAGAACAGATGTTCAGTGGGCATAAACCTGCTGGAAAATGGTTGAAACCAGTTTGTGATAAACCTGGTTGAATGTAGTATCAGACTTAACTGATTTGGCTCAAATTAGTTTACATAATTTCTGTCCCAAACTCTTTGCTGGTTTAAGATAAACCAGACACCCCCCAGCATCCCAGCATGCTTTCTGGGCTGGGTAAGGCTTTTTGCTTGACAGCAGAGCTAGCTCCTCCCCTCTGCTCCCTAGCTAGAGCTCCAGCAGAGACTGCAGGTAAAGCAGGGTCTGCCTGGCTTCCCCCTGCCTTAGCCCCCCTTCGCTGCTTGCTGGACAAGCTGGGATTCTCCCTCTTCCCATCTCCCACAGCATGGACCCCAGCCCCATGGACCCTAGGCATGTGGTATACTAGATAACACTGAGAGATGTCTCTCTGTGTGAGTCTCTCTGATTTCACTGGGACAGGTAGACAGAACAGTGAGCACTTGGGGCTTTTTGGAGCTAATTAACAAGTCAGCTGGTAAGCTGTTTAAGAAGAGTTTGAACTAATGGAGAGGGGGCATTGTTTTGCTGATGAAGTGATAAACACTGTTATCAGCTCCCTGCTAGCTTGCTAGCCTGTCAGTTTGCTACACGCTATAAAAAAGCGGGGAAAGGAAGATTGAAAAGCATACACTGCACACCTCCCTTGCCACCGAGTGCTAGCAGGAAGCTGTGGTCTGGTAACACTCCCGTTCTACAAGCACTGAGCGGGGAAAAACCTGGGATAGTGTAGATAGACCTCCCTAATTAAAGCATCCTACTGGGGCCTAGTCATGCCCTGCACCAGCTCAGTACCATTGAAGAGGAGGGAGGGCTGCTTTAGCATCCCCCTCCTCTCTGGATTCTAGCCTGAGCCACTGCAGGCATGTGCCTGAATTTCCTCAGTACAGACAGAATGTTACAAACTGGTTCAGTCTTGCCAGGTTAGACTAACCTGCAAAAATTGATTCAATTTCAGCTCAGATTTGCTGCTGGGTCATGTCTATACATGCTTTACTGTGCAGTTACTAATTGTGCTTACATTTGCTGCCTGCATATGCAGGTAGGAAATTTAACCATGATTAAGGGTTTTCACTGTGCAGTAAGAGCGTACAAGGTAAACACACACACTTACTGTACGGTAAACTTGGCAACTGCATAGTAATATGTCTTGTGTAGACATGCCCACTGTTACAGGATAATACAGATACAAGTTACTGTGTAACAGCTGATGCATGCTTCTCAACAACAGTTCCCCTCCCCACCCGTAAAGTGTTTAACATGTACATTTATTTTATACCCTTTCTTACCTATCAGAACAAGTACGAAGTGTAGTCTTATTCCATTGTGCTTGACATAAGGATTTTGCATGGCTGCATTTATTTTCTTGTTTTAATTTTTCAGAAGGTATTTGTAGTTTAAAAAAGCATACACATTGGAAAGAAAAATTGACTGGCAAAGAAATATTTAACGTTTGAGGCTTAATTCTTCAGTCCAAAACATTAATAAAATGTATAGACACTTTTCATAGAGACTTTTCAGATATTTTTCTTTTTCTTTCCCTGCCCTGCCCCTTCTTTTAGCCAAAGGTATTCACTAAATTCAGCAGGAATAATTTTGGTCAGCCCCAAATTCTGTTTTTCATTGATAATTTATTCTTCTAAAAATGTTTGCCAAGATCTAGTTACAGCAAACTCACTTTCTATTTATAGGGAAAAAATTAGTTTAGAGAAATGGGAGGAAGATCTGCAAATGAGCCAAGGCACCAGAATGAAGTAATAGCTAGTAGAAGCTGTAATTTGAGTGGAGATACTTAAGTAGAACTGTATTTAAATGTAAGAGTATATCCATGAAATAATAGTTCTACTAAATCTTTTAGAAACCTCACCTTATGTATTGACCTTCAGGGAAATCATTAACACCTCATGACATTGCCATCTCAAAGGTCCTAGGAAAATCTAGGCAGAATCATTTTGTCACTAATAAGCAGAAGGACCATTAGTTATTAAAAGCTAAGCGGCCAACTGTATAAAGTGGTGATTGTGTTCAGCTTCCTGAAATTAATGCGATTTCACAGTCTTCAGCACCAGGAAACACTGGCCCTGGAAAAAGTTTTGTATCTTAAGTGCTTATTCAGAAGTATAAATTATACACATTGATATATCCAATGTGTGCATTTGGAAAATAGTAGTGCATCTAATCCTGCTTTTATACAAGTAAGTAGTTCCATTAGCATTGAGTCTGTGCATGCAATTCAGTTTTGTATAAGCAGACCCTATATTTGCAGAGGTATAAGTAGCAAGACTTGCACCCTGGGCAAAATCCTGCCAGAGATTTGGGGGAAGGAGCAGTGCTGAGCATAGGATAGAGTGCTGAGCACAGGGAGAAGGGTAGGAAAGGGGAGAATTTTACATGACCCCAGACTCAGACACAGCTGCTGCTGCCACAGCATCATCTGCACCCCCCAGTATAGCAGCAGCATGGTGTTTCTGCACTCAACTGCTGCCACTACAGCAGTGGCATGGGACTACTTCTATTGCTACAGCATGGACTCCCCAGGGTGCTGCCATTTTAGTGCCACCTCTAAGTTGTTGCCCATAGCAGGTAGCCTGCTCACTCATCCCTTTTTTATATTATTGATCTTTTATTTTATTCTAATGCAGCAAAATCTACTGGTTTAAAAACATCCTGACTTAAAGGAAAATCCATGGTTGACACTGTGGGTGTCTTAATCCAAGATGAAGAGTATGTGTGGTCATATCTATACGTTGTGCTTATACTTGAGTGTAAATGATTTTCACTTTTCACTGATGAGTACATGAACTGATTCTTCTCTTTTTTCCTCTTTGCTAGATGGCTAAAATAAATTTAAATATAAGCTCTTGCATTACTCTTGCTCCTGCATTTGCCTTAATTTTTCATGAATTAAATGTACTTCAAACAAAATTAGAAGTACAGATGCTCAGATATTTGAGATTATCCAAATACTGCCTTTTACGTGAATGGTTGGGGAAGGAGGTAAGAATTTGCCTTTACTTGGTTTTTAGAGCTCAAATATATAGCTTGACTTAGCACCATAATATAAAGAGTAAGAAATAAGAAGTAAATTAAAGATTTCAAATTTTGAGGAAAAAGGAAACCTTGTTAGTAAGAAGTAGAAATGCTGTCCCATTAGTGGAAAGAAGAAGGAGATTTAATTTAATAGATTTCATAGACATTAGGGATGGAAGGGACCTTGCAAAATCATCAGGTCCAGCCCCCTGCCCAAGGGACAGGAAGTCAGCTGCAGTCAAATGATCCCAGCAAATAAGCATCCAAATGTTTCTTGAAAGTGTCCAGAGTAGGTGCATGCACCACTTCTGGGGGGAGTCTATTCCAGGCCCTGGGGCCTGAGATAGTAAATACATTTTTCCTCATTTCCAGCCTAAAATGGTCTTCTAGGAGTTTGTGACTGTGGACCTTGTCTTCCGCTGGGGTGCCCTGGTGAACAGGCATTCTCCCAGTTTCTGATGCATGTTAAGGCACACCCTCACTGGTGCTGGGGCCTCTACACAACATGGTAGTGTGCCCCAATGGGGTCTTCTCCTCTACAGTCTTAGTCCAGTCCACCACTTTAAGTGACAACAGGTAATAACTTAGTAAGCAGCACAGTAGCATCAGCAGCATCTCAGACAGCCAAACATTCATTTAATGTAATGGTAATGCAAACATGAAGTTTGCAGGCAAAATGGACGTGCATGTAGTATCTTCTTGGGCACTCTTAGTGCCTGCTTTTGAAAAGGCAGCACTTGTTGTTAACTATGTTCAAATGTTTAGGCAGAATAACAAGAATTGATGAAGCATAAAAGCATTCTATAATGTTATACTATGGGGAGCTAGAGTTGCCATGTAGATAACAGGAAGAAAGTCTGTATTGTATAGTTAATTAAGATATGGATTGGGGAATGAGCAATATGAGGCTATACATTCCCATCTCTGCCTGATGGCATTCAGAATAATTCTTCTTATTGTTATTTGTCATGCTAGTGGCTGGAGATCCGTGGTGAAATTAATGAAATCTACCATTGTGGTAGATTTATGGTACGAGCATATAAGAGGCAGTCTCTATTCCAGAGAGATTACAGTGTATAGAGTTAAAACAGATCAGAGAGAAGACAAGTTATTATAATGACCTACTTTATTATGGGGGATGCAGCTGAAGTTATCTCACTATGATAAAACTTTATTAGTTTAGTTATTAGTTGCATTCTGAATTGACTTTGATATTACTTCCTGCCTGTTTTGTCCTAAGCTATTTTAACTCCTCTTTGAAGTGCTGAATATATATATTTTTAGCAAATGTTCTACAGTTGGAGCACTTACATTTAACTTTTCTCCACATGTATGAGGCTAAAATTCCTTTCATTGGCATTCTGCCTATTTTTCTTTCTCAGTCTTGCCTCTAGTCTCATCTGGGGGCAGCAGCAGCAACTGTGTCTTATCTCTTTCAATCACCAGTTCATGATTGCTTTCTTAAACCACAGGCTAGAAAATGGGCTGAAGATGGAGAACAGCTGGTACAGAGACCAGATATTTTCTGTAGCATGGGGTCGCTAATTTCTGAGATGAATGTATCTGCTCCAGGCTTCATCTGAAGGAGAGGGAGAGAAGTAGTGGTAGGGGAGAGAGCAAGACCTCATTTGAGAGTGAGGAGGGTCAGAAAGAAATATGGGGACTCTGCTCAATTGGAGTGAGGGGAAAGTGAGAGGGATCTGCAGGCAATTGTCAACGTGTTTAGGTAGTCTGTGTGTGCACTGACCATGACACAGTGCAACCAGTGCAGTTCTGTCACAGGCAGGGCAAAGTTAAATTCGAGGATTCTCAACACAAAGGTCTGTAGAGCCTTTCTGCCAAGGTAGGGTGTAGCACACAGAGAGACTCTGGGGATACAGAAAGAGGTCAGTGACTGCATCATAGATCAGGCTAGAAAACAATAGATCTAGTTGTAAAGATGTTTAAGGTTTACAAATCTGGTTTTGTTCCTCATTAGAAGAGTAGAAAATATTTTCATCATTTTTGTAAAATATAATTTTGCCAAAATACCCATTTTCAGTTCTGAAAGAAAAAAAAATGTTTGATACGATACTGCCTGTCTCTGGAATTGGCCAGAGAGTTTATCCTGAACCTTGGAAACCAACAAAACAACTGGTGTTTTTCTCTGAAAGATTTTGTTTCTGACTAAATGACATTTGCCGAATAAAAAAATGTCATTAAATCAAGACATAGATAGACAAGTTTCTTTGGGTAGATGTGAAATCTTCTATTAGATCAGTTCAATAGTTGGAAAATTGTTCTTTTCAAATTTTCAGGCACAAATACCCTTCTTCAAGCATCTAGACAGTCTGCTGGTGAATTGTGTGATCTGGGAAGAAATAGAAGCCAAAATGCATTTTGTCTGTGAAATCTGGTCTGTGAAAATGCAAATGTGTGGTAGTGAGGAGCAGGGAGGTGGAAGATGATGTGTGTGAGACAAGTGCTGGGGGAAAAGGGAAATGTTGAACTGGTGATGGAAGAATGTAGTTGATAAAATGCAGACAAATTACCTGGGGTTATCAGATGGCAGGAAGGTTATAATTTGCCAGAAATCCAATGTTTATGTTCAGTCCATGATTTTTTGTATCCAGTAGGTTGATGAAGTAAAGCTCATAGGCTCATCTGTGAAAGGTGTTTTGTAAATTCCCTTTGAGGATTACAACTGAAAAATTGGAGAGAGCGAGTTTTTTGTCTGAGAAGTGTGCACTCATTGGCAATTGGATATTTTTTTCTTTGATAAATTTTTGGTGTGCGTTCATTCTAGTGCACAGCTGTTGTTTGGTGTCTCCTATACATTTTCTATAAGGGCATTTATTGCACTGGATGAGAGATGTTATATTTCTGGAGGTGCAGGTGTAAGATTTAGGAATGGTGATGGTCCTGTTTTGGGGTGTAGTTATTGTGGGAGTGGTGACGATGTTGGCAGGTATGCATTTTTTGTCATGGCATGTTCTGGATGCATTCAGTGTGTGCTGGGCTGTAGGAAGTTTGCTTCTGATGATGAGGTTTGTGAGGTTCAGTGCTTGTTTAAAGGCTAGGATAGGTGGCTCTAGAAAGAGGTCTTTAAGAATTGGGTCTTCTACTAGTATAGGTTGCAATTTGAGGATTTTCTGTATAGGTGCTAGGGAAGGATGGTATGTCTTAATCAGGGATCCAGGTTTTCTGTTTCCCACAGAAAAATGGAGAAAACCATGGATTCCCTGTTTTTATTGTGGAAAATGCAGATTTCCCTTTTTAACAGAGAAATCTGCAGATTCTCTGCTTTTGCTAAGAGCTGTTGCAGGCTGGCACAGCTCCAGCCTGTAAGAGCAGATTGCAGAAAGGGAGGGAAATCCCCAGCCCTGCCTGGGGGAAGGGCAGGGCCTGAGCCTGTGAGGCAGCCAGGGCTGGGCTCGGGCTCAGACTCATCCTTCGCCCCTGGAGCCTAGAGGTAAGTGGGGCTGTGGGCCAGGGCAGCGGAAGATGGTTGGGGGATGAGGGAGCAGGGAGTGCTGCTGGCCCCAGGCGGCACACCACATCTGGGAGCAGGGCCAGGGGGTGAGGGCAGGGGTGCCTTTCTGCTGGGGGCTTTGAGGGCAAGCAGTGTGAGGCACAGTGTGGTGGTGCCTGCCATGAGCAGGCCGTTCGCACGCCACCTGGCTGCCTGCCCAGGGGAGGGGGAGAGGGAGGCTTGCATGAGGCCAGAGCACAGCACCGTGGCTGCGGCTCCTGAGGCTGGGTTCCAGGTGGCGAGTGCAAGCCTCGAGCCAAATGCACACCAAGTGAGGCGGACCGAGCGCCGGTGCCCACTCAGATGTGCTGTGGATCCTGGGTAAGACCTCGCGAGGTGGGGAGAGGAGTGAGAGGCCGGAGACGGTTTTGGATTGAATAAAAGAAGGTTTACTTACAACTGTGGTGGATCAACTATGTACAGCAGTAACTATATACAGCTTGGAGAGGTGTGGCTACAGGAGACTCGAGCGGAGTTATCGACAAGGCAGACAATGTAAAATCGGTCACGATGCGGTTGATCAGTACGCACAGAAATCGGTCACAATGCGATTGTCTCGCGGCGGCTGCAGCCAGTTCTTGGCGTATTGCAGTGCTTTGACAAGTAGGTCACTACTTAAGCTAGGCCTTATCTCTACCTAGCTCGATTGCCTTGTGAGGGGCGATATCCGTCCTCTCACAAGGTACGTAGGTATCTTGATTCTTCAAAGATACCCAGCAATCGTTAATATCAACTTACTTCTCCTCACAAATCCTTTCTCTGTTCTCCCTCAGTGGCCTCTCCTCCTTCACTCTCTCCTCGCGCCCCACACTCTCCAGACAACCCACACTCTGAGGAGAATCTCACCCCTGTTAATTAACTTCCCATCGTGGTTTCTAGAACTTTTTTAAGGACCCATCAGTCATCCTTAGGAAGGTCAGCTTTACCCTTTTTTTCATATTTTTAAACATGTCATGTGAAGGATAACAAATTAACCCTAGAATGGCTCACTAGAGCCACTCTGCTACTTACTCACTCTAAATCCTCAACCATATCACATACAGTGGTACCTTGGTACTCGTCGTTAATTGGTTCCGGGAGGCGCGACGAGTACCAAACAAACAGCCCTCCTCGCACCCCCTTCTCTCCGCAGGTGAGGTCTTGGCCACGCCGGGGCCCAGGGGAGGGCGAGAGGGAGCGCGGCGCCGGGCAGCGACGGCGGTGGTGCCTTGCCAGAGCAGAGCAGAGCGAACAGCGAGGTTCAGGAGGGAGCAGGCGCCGCCGCCGCCGCCGCCTCCTCCGCCGACAACTTCTCGCTTGCGCATCGAGTACCAAGCAAACGACGAGTACCGGGACAAAATTTTCTCGTCAAAATGTGTCAAGTACCATATTAGACGAGTTTTAAGGCAGTCGAGTACCGAAATACCACTGTAACTCCTACTGACATGAACATACATTGATTTCTTAAACACAACAGGTGTTAAAACAGTAATCTCTGTTTGTGGGCAACAATCTGGGAGGGGTCACATCTTTTTTACTAAGACAGTGGCCAGCTCTGCAGCTGCGGTGAGGGATGGTGGTGCGGGGGAGTGTCCCATGCGGCAGTCGCTGCCACTTACCGGGAGGGCTGTGCCAGTGGTGATGGCCGTTGCCTACAAAACTTCCCACTGCTGCCACAGAGCACTGCCCAGAGCTGTCCGGCTGGCCTCCGGGCGGCAGTGTGGTGGTGGCCAGGCCAGCTGGCACAGCCACCCCACCACCATCCTGTGCCACACTGCGCCACTGCCGCCAGCCGCACAGCTCTAAGCATGGCTCTGCAGCAGCATCAGGAGGTTTTGTATGCAGCAGCAGTCACCACTGGCATGGGCAGCCACTGCTGCTTACCTGTGGGGCCGCCCATGCCATTGGTGACTGCTGCTGCCTACAAAACCTCCTGCTGCTACCGAGGAGCTGTGCTTGGAATTGTGAGACCAGCGGCAGCAATGAGGATGGTGGTGGGGATAGCTGCACGCTGGCTGGCCATCACCGAGCTGCCACTGCCACCCAGTGGCTGGCCTCACAGCTCTGGGCACAACTCTGCAGCAGCACCGGGAGGTTTTGTAGGCAGCAGCTGTCACCACCGGCACAGTGCTTTAGGTTAAGTAGCAAAGGCTGCTTTGTGTGAGCCCCCCTCCCACCCCTCACTATGGCTGCAGAGCTGTGTTCCAGCCACATGCCAGCCTCCCTCTCCCCATCCCCTGGGCAGGCGGCTGGGTGGCATGTGTGCGGCCTGCAGATGGCGGGCACCACCACACTGAGCCCTGCATCACTTGCCCACAAAGCCCCCCAGCAGAAAGGCACCCCTGCCCTCACCCCCTGGCCCTGCTCCCAACTGTGGTGTGCCGCCTGGGGCCAGCAGCACTCCCTGCTCCCTCATCCCCCAACCATCTTCCGCTGCCCTGCCCCACAGCCCCACTTACCTCTGGGCTCCAGGGGCGAAGGGCAAGTCTAAGCCTGAGCCCAGCCTTAGCTGTCTCAGAGGCTCAGGCCCTGCCCTTCTCCCTCCCCCTCCAGGCAGGGCTGGGGATTTCCTGCCCTTTCTGCAAACTGTGGCTTTCTCTGCTAAAAGGGAAAGCTGCCTTTTCTCCGATAAAAACGGAATCCATGGTTTTCTCTGTTTTCCATGGGAAACGGAAAACCTGGATCCCTGGGTGTGACATACCATCCTTCCCTGAAACCTATATAGAAACTCTTCAAACAGTTGCAACCCATACTAGAAGAAGATCCAGTTCTTAAATACCTTTTTCCAGAGCTACCCATGCTAGCCTTTAAACAGGCATTGAACCTCCCCAACCTCATCACCAGAAGCAAACTTCCTATGGCCAAAAGCAACCAAGACAAAAATAGTAAAACCTGCCAACACATCTCAACCACTCCTACAATAACGACACCCCACAACAGAACCATCACCATTCCTGGATCTTACACCTGTACCTCCAGAAATGTAATATATATTATGTGCACTAAATGTTCTGATGGAAAATATTTAGGATAAACTAAAAAAACAACTTCATACCAGAATGAACAGACACCAAAAATCCATCAAAGAGAAAAATACCCAATTACCTGTGGGGACACATTTCTCTCAAGAAAACCACTCTCCCTCCAGTCTCTCAGTTCTAATCCTCAAAGGGAATTTAGAAAACACTTTTCATGGACAAGCCTACTAACTTCACTTCATCAATCAACTGGATATAAAAAAATCATGGACTAAACATAGACATTGGATTTCTGGCACATTTTAACCTTCTTGCCATCTGATAACCCCAGGTAATCTTTCTGCATTTTACAAGCTACATTCTTCCATCACCTGTTAAATATTTCCCCTTTCCCCCTCACCCCAACCCCCACCCTATCTTACATCTATTGTCTTCTCCCCCTGTGATCCTCACTGCCACACATTTGCATTTTCACAGACCTGCATTTTGTATTTTGGCTTCTATTTCTACTCAGGGGAGCACACATTTCACCAGCAGACTCTCTGTATGGCAGAAAAAGGGTGTTTGTGTCCGAAAGCTTGCAAAGAACAATTTTTCCAACTATTTAGTTGATCTAATAAAAGATATCACATCTACCCAAAAAAACATCTGTGCCTATGTCCTTTGACCAATATGGGTACAATCAATAATGTTAAATCAAGACAGACACTAACAGACCCGTTTGAAGATATACATATATATAGAATCATGTGCATATAATTGTGTGGACTTGCCGGCTATTGACTCATGAAGAGATGTTCTCGCTAAGACCTTCTGCAAGTGTATGCTGTAACAGCATAAAGCATAACCACTTAATTCACTTTAGGACATGACCCCTAATACTAGCATTTCAAATCGGGTGCATTCCACTCTGCCCTGTCTTCTGTCTAAGCTAATATTGTTTAGAGTTGAAGTCAAAATAAAATGTTGAATCATGGGGAGTTTTCCTACAAAAGGGTCTTCTAATGTCTGTCCCAGACAGCAATTGAAGCTAGTATGTGAGAATTATTCATAAGACCATTTCCACCAGAAGAATGACAGAGGCAGGTGTCAGTCTGGAGTACTGAATGCTTCCTGAAAGTGTTGTTGCCTGCCCTCCCCACCCTTGCTCAGTGCATGTTTAGGGCATTCTGCCATTTTAGGGATTGCTTGGCACCTTGTGTTATTAGATCTGTAACTTAATTTCTAATAGCCGTAATACTGAAGGGGAATGGAGTATGTTGTGTTATTGTTGGATATCAGTAGTACTGTGCAAATGGTTGAAATGGCCTAATGGCATTCTGCTACTGAATGTATGAAAGATAGGAGACAAGACATCAGGCCAAAAGTAAGAGTTTAAATCACTGATGATCAAGATGCTGCAGCACCCTGGGGTGCTTTCATATTCTTTCAGCAGTGCCATGGGATACCATGCAGTGTTAAGCACTGTTAGCGGTGCAAAGCTGATTCACAAGATAAACCCAAAGATTTTGAGTAGGAATCCATAGTGTTAGCATTCTGGCCTGCTGTGGTCCTTCTCAGTTCTTTGCAACAGAAAAATTGCTCTATTATTTATCTGTAGTCAGAAAACAAGTGAAAACTAAGAACTGGTATTTTCTGGTCTTGAGTCTCATGAGGGCTGCCTTGAGTCTAAAAAAGTTGAGAACCACTAACTTAAACAGTGAATTAGTAGAATTTCTTCCCCTTCTTGATGCTGCTCTTTCAAGGAGGGGAGAGAGAGAGACAGGAGAGAAATATTGACTTTTTTGTTCTGCTCATAAGTAAAAACAATGCTTTGTTAGCTGTTGCTGAAAACATAGATGGTCAGATCCATCAGTAATGGACTATAATGCCTTGACTTTAAAAATCAGGTCAGAGGGCAGCAAAAAGTTTTCTAACTTTCTTAGGAAGGCAAGGTTCTTTGGGTAGATGTGATATCTTTTATTAAACCAATTGAGTAGTTGGAAAAAAGTTCTTGGCAAACTTTTGAAGAAGGGCAGTCACCCTTCTGCAGGTGTAAGCAGTCCCTGCTTTTCTGAGACTCCAAGAAATGAGAGAAGCTAAAAGTGTGGCAGGATATCAGTGAAAATGTAAATAGGTAAAAATTAGAAAGACAAAAGGTGAACCAGAATGGTAAAGCAGAGGGGTGGGGGAAGGGGAAGAGAGCAGGGAAAAAGAAACAAAAGCTGGAGGGAGACATTACAATGATAGAATACAAGGCAGAAAGGAGACTGTCAGTGAAAAAGAAAATAGATGGAGATCAGGAAAACAGGATTGAGAGAAGTTCAAAGTGTGAGAGGAAGTAGTAAAAATATAAATAGATAAAAAGAAGAAACAAAATGTAAAGAGAGAGGGGGAAGAAAGCAGGGGAAAAGAAGGGCCAAGGGCATGAATGACTTGTGCCTCCTGAAGCTAGGTGGGGGCATGGCAACTGCCCTGGCGGCGGTGGTGTTGGGAATGGGGGCATGGAGGTGGTGAGCGGGGGCTGCCCACAGGCAGCTGCAGTGATGTTGGTGGCGAGGGTGGTCCAAGCAGGGATTGTCCACAGGCGGCCACAATGATGACGGTAGCAAGGGCAGGCTGAGCAGGGACTGCCTGCAGGCAGCCGCGGTGGTGGCAAGGGTGGGGTAGCAACTGGCAACCACCCACGGATGCTATTGGCAGTGGCCAATCTCAGGGGAGAGAAGGGGGTAAGAAAGAGGCTATCAAATAATGAAAAAGGATATAGAAGGGAGACAAAGGGCAGAAAAATGGGGGAGGTGAGCAAAGGTGGGGGAAAAGAAGAATGTAAAAGGTCAGGTCAGGCAGGTACCCGATGAATCAGATATTAGGCAGGTTGTAATGTAGCATTAAACCAATGTCTATATTGAATTCATGATTTTTTGTAAGTAGAAGTGAAATTCATAGGCTCATCTACAGATGGTATATTGTAAGTTCCCTTTTAGGATTAGAACTGAGAGATGGGAGAGGGAATGATTGTCCTGTGACCAACACAGCTACAACTAAAAATCCAACTTTCTTGTAATTCTCTCTTCTGGTTTAAAGGGTCAGGCCTGATTATGCCTGACACCATGTTTGTCATGGGCCAGTACATGAGGATGAAGTGTGCTACTACTTTAATTGTAGGAGAAGTTGAGTCAAATACAGTTAAGTGTGTTTTTTGGCCACTGGAGTGTGGGACACGGTGAAGAGGAAAGGCTGTTCTTGCCAAGCTTTCTTATGCTTCCAAACAAAATGTGCTTTTGTTCCCGCCCTGCCTTTCACCCGGTGCAACAAAGAAAGCTTTAGACTGAAATTTCAATTAAGTCCTCGCTTGATGAGCTCATACAGCTCTTTACAGTGCTGTAAAACCTAAATCCCTTCCTTTCTTTTAGAAAGAGGTGTATTGGGGTTGTGCAGCTGAATTTTCTTTTCAAGCCTTACATTGAAATCTCCATATGAACTAACTTTGTTTTCTTTAGGGAAATGAAATGTGTTTGTATTTCATTGTGACTTAGGGTTGATTGATTTGTTTAAAGCACTTTGGGAGAATAAAAGCGAAGTATCAATTCATGTGTGGATTTTTCCCCCTCCTGCCTTAGATTCAGTTTAAACTGACTATGGCTGGCTGTGTCAGTTTGATATATATATAGTGTTTTAGAAATTCACTTTTTTCTCTCTTTCTCACAGTCACATGCACTTACCTATGTATGCTCATAGAATGCTGAGAAAAAAAAATCTAATGTGAATCTCAACATGATGATAAATAGGACAAAATTAACTGGGTAACATGGTGGATTTGCTTATTGTTGACTGGTAATGACAGATTTCTAGTTGCAGCCCTGTTGAGAAGTTGTGGTGTCTAATTAAGGTACAAGTGCTGAATATCCAGGTCTTGGTGAACATATGAGAGGACAAATCCATTCTAGTGAATCTGTGTAAAAAAAACAAACAACCAACCCTGCCCCCCTCCCCCTCAAAAAAAAACCCAACAAAAACAACCAAAAAACCAGAATTAACCCCCTCCCCAAATCTTAATGGACTGGTTGACTCATGAATTTGTAGTTGCCATTGACATAGAACATGAACTTCTTGTGGTTCAAAAAATACATAGTTTATCAGAATTGTTTATTAAAAGTATCTCTATCCATTTATAAATAGTTATTAGGGTAAACTGCCCTATAACACAGTGTTAAATTTCATTTCAATTTCCTCCTCACAAGGTAGTCTGAACAGAAGTAGTGTAAGAGTTATTGCAGACACAATCTGGTTAAGGCAGGCTTGACAATGGAAAACAAAAATCTGTTGTGGGCACATGAAACAATGTCTGCATTGTTGCAGTCCTCTTGGTAAACCTGCCATGGTTTTACAGAAAGCCTGTGTTGTGAGTGCAAATGCATCACCATCCTTTCAGCCAATCTGGAAATTCCTTACCCTGAAGTAGCTCTATTCCCCAATGTCAGGTAGGCCTTTTGTGGACATCTTAGATGAGATTAAGTAGTACTTAATGTGCTGCCCATTGTGCATTGATTGCTTCACAGCTCACTGCTTTATTAACATTTACATCCAGTTGCCAAGTGCATGGTATAGTTTGCTGTGACAAATATTCTGGGGGAAAAAAGGCATTAAGATAATTTATAGTGGAGTACTTTTTGACTAGCCTGGCCAACTGATTTTGCAAGTCACCTGTAAGATGGGTTTGCTTTGCTAACGACCCTAACACAATAGCTTCTAAGTAAGTCAGGTGAAATGATTATATAAATTCTACCAATTCCCACCACCATGAAAGATATAAGATAAGAACACAGAGCCTTATTTTTCAGAGAACACAAGAACTGCCTAACTGTAAGCACAGAAGCCACTTTAAGCTTACTATGCAGGTAACATATCCCTAACAAAAGATGAAGCCAGGAAAGCTAGAAAAGAATATCCTGCTTAAATGGTTCATTTTTTCTACTTCTTAAGAAATACAGTCAGTGCAAGTGAAGACAATGGAAGACAGACAAGTCATGGACATTTGGAGAGAAAAGTGGAAGTTTTGAAAACAAATATCGTAATTTATCAATACCAGTTAAGAAATTAATATACCTTGGCTAGAACTAAAAAGACTGCAGAAAAGTGAGTTTTCAAGACTATCCAGGAGTGCAGGGAATAAATATGGTTTAACTGGTAAGTTCTGTACTCTGGACAGAACAGTACATGGTGCAGGACCAGTTTTCTGCTGTCAGGAGAGGTCATGTTCTTTTTGCTGCTGAAGTATGTCAAAAACCATTTAGAAACAACATTTGGTGGTGTAAAAATGCAGCAGCAACAAATTTTGATGCCTCTCCCACATTAGTGAATCTCCACCTGCTGCTTCTGCATCATGTACTGCCACTGTCCACATACATATTGCAGCTCTGCCCTCCCCACTGCTGCAACTGGAACCACTGTAGGGCAGGTGCCAGAGAGTGGGAGTCAGGGGCCAGGACAGTGAGCCAATTTCCTTAGCTCCAGTTTGATGTTTCTGTCTTAGGCAATGCCTGGGGCTCATGGGCTGCATGCCTTCCCATTATGCTTCTGTGGGGATAACAACATTACAGAAAAACTAAGTGACTTGTTTAGTCAGTTTTACTGCAGAAGGAGATAATTTTTTTTGTAAATAACTTCTCCAGAGTTGCTGCTTTATGGGGCCCTCTGAAAGGGGAGGAAATGAATAATAATCAATTTTATTTCCTTATTATGAATAATATAATAATAGTACGAATAATATTTGATCTTATTACCATTTACCCCATTGTATATTATGCAAATATGTAAGAGTGAAGGTAGTGTTGTAGTGATGTTGTAGCTGTGATAGTCAAAGCTTTGTGTAGCTTTATCAGCATTGGTTCAGTAAAATATGTCCACAAGAATCCTTGCCCCTCACCTAAGAGTAAAGGGGTTGCTAATACTATTATGCAATTTATCACTAAATTTGATTATTATACCAAGGATTAGAGGACAGAAAATGCTGCAATTTTTAAAGTACTTGATATGATCCTGGGAATGATAAAGTAGTGACTATATTGCCAATGCTAAGGCAATTAGTTGAAAAAATTATTCAATGGAACTAGAAAATTACAAAGCCGAGCAAAATATGAAATGGGAAGCTTTGAATGACATATAGAAAATGAATGTTGCTTTCCAGCTTACAATAATTGAGGTATTTAGCCAAAGAAAACTAGTTATAATTGATAAATTGTATGTAAATGGAAATTAAAGTCACGTAGTTCTGTGATGAAATGTAAAGAATGCCATAGATTAGAAACTGATTAAGAGAGGAGAATTCTAGCAGGAGCAAATCATAAGTTTTTGACTTGGAAGCCATTTACTAATGGAGTAACTCAAGAATCTACACTTAGACTGTGCTGTGTATATTAGGGGTGTGCAAAATGAGCCGTATGCAATTGGGATTCGGATTCGGCCCAACTTGGACACAGTGATTCAATTGGTTGATTCGGATCACTATCCCCAGTTTGATTTGCCTGAATCAGAATCTGAAGATTCCATGCTGATTTGGAGAATCAGCGATTTGGCTATAGACACAGCTTTAAATGTTTTTTCTACATACCTTGAGGTACCAGGTGCAGCTTATGAACACTGTGATGCTGGGACGGATGGCGCATCCTGCAGGAGCATGGGAGGGAAGTACTTCTGGTCCACTTCTGGGTCTGCTAGGCAGTGTGCTGGGGGGCCCCCTCCATGCCCCCCCCGGCTCAGTGATCAGTTGCAGGGGGACCCCAGGTGCATGCTTACCGGCAGACCCAGAAGTGGACCAGAAGTGCTTCTGGTCCACTTCTGAGTTTGCTGCTGAGCATGCTGGGGACCTCCTCCATGCTCCTGTGGGATGCCCAGCATCTCAGTATTCACGGGCCTTCTGCTACTTAGAGGTATGTAGAAAAAACATTTAAAGCTGTGTCTATGTCCAAATGGCCAAATCTTGTCGAATCTCAATATCAAATTGGAGGGTTCTGATTTGATTTGGAGAGAGTAAAGGTCTCCTGATTTGATTTGGAGATTCGTCCACTGAATTGGGCCGAATCTCCACCAAATTGAATCAGGGACCGAAGCTTTGCACTGTCCTAGTATATATATATATATATATATATATCATGTATAGTATCAGGGGGTTATAATACCTTCTTGTGGAGTATTAAAATAGGTTGCATTTTCAGATAAACATCCAAGCATTTAGGTGTTTTCTTCATTTAAATAAGCACCTACAAGTCTGCTTGGAGTGTTAGAAACTCCTGAGTATGTGAAAATGGGCTGGAAATCTTTACGCTGGCTCTAAAGGAGACTTATGTTTATTGTCTGGACTGCAATGTCACTGCCACTTGTGTGACATATGGCACTTCCTTTGCTTGTGGCTTTTACCAATAGGATAAGTTATGTGGAATTGTTCATGTTACATTTGCCATAAATTCTGTCATACCTCAAAAAATCTGATCCGTTCATATGTTATCTGTACCTATCCTCCATCCTTCTGTCCCAGAAAAATGTTGCCAAAAACTTAAAAAAGATAAAATTGTTAAATTCTTGGAATAATTGTTATGAAATTATTTTATACAATATTTTGTTTATTTTCTGTTTACTATGGAGAAAAGACATGTCTGAATCAGCCTAGAAACTTCTGTCATGTAGGGATGGAATGATAATCTTGGGATGAAGAAGAAAGTCCTAGGAACAGTATATATTTGTAGCTAATTGAAACGTATGGCATCTCCTTTGAAAAATACTGAAAAGTAACATTCAGATTCCAGTTATATTGGGCTGGACCCAACACCCTGAAATCAGAGGAAAGATTCCTGCTGAAGTCAGATTGAATCTGACTCTCTGATTATGAAAGCAAAAACAATTTCATTGCCAAACTACAAAGAATTCCCTGTTTATTCATCACAGTCAGCATATAAGGATATCACTGAGTCTGAAGAAAAGCAAAGCTATTTCATTTGGCAAATAAGGGAGCGATTAGTATTTGGAGTATTTAAAAAAAAAAACAGATTTGAAAAATAGTGACAGGTTAAGTGTACTTAACTTGATACGAGGGGATACATCTTGCTCAGACTATTTTTGCTTAAATGACAAATTATCACGAGAAGGCAAGACTTTGTTTCTGAGGGGAGTATAGATCTCGCATAGGTAGATTCTCTCTGCTGTTGCATGTTAACTATGATTATTGGCTCCTGACGCCTTTGTAGATGTTTTTTTGTGATGTGTTTTCAGTCAATGATGTGTTTAAAGTTTATCTGAAACTGCTTTTTCTGTCCTCTTAATCTATTTTGAACTACTAGGGAACCAGTCTTGAACAACCTATCCAAAAGGCTATTAACTGTTTTACTTACTCTTATCTGTTCTATCCATAGTTTGGAAAGGTTTTAGAGTGGGAGAGGGAAAGAGGCCTGGTTGAACCTCTGAGGAATTCCAAACGTATGGCAGTTTGGAAGGAGTGAAGCAGGGTGCTCTGAGCTTAGAAGAGCTGCAGGATGACTCTTTTCCCAAGACTTCACAGAAGTCAAGATTCTCTTTCTCTCCCTTTGCTGCCAAGAAGAAAAATAAATATACTAAGCTAGTTTGGAGAGCATAGAAAGTTCATACCTCTCTATTTTTCAGGTATGAGTTGATAACATGTTGAAAATATTGCATTGGATCACAATTGGAAGGTCTTATTTTCTCCCACCACTGCTATTCATCCAGCTTTCTGAAAGTATGGTTTACACGGATTGAGGCTGCATATAGTATCCAAAAGATCCTTGTGGCCTGTTGTGCATTCACAACTTCAGGAAGATAATGCTTAACATACATTAATTTATATTCAGCCACTGGTGTGGTTACAGCGTGGTAGAATAAAACAGTGCAAAAAATCATTTGAGAGAAAATATGGGGCAGAATCTGGAAGTGAAGAGCTCTAGTGAATTAATGTAAAAAAAAAAGCTTTAAACTACAACCAAGTTAGATGGAGGCCTAAGCATCTGGACCATTTATTTTTAATTGGAGTAAACAATTTCTATCATTTGTTCCAGGTCTGTTTTACTTAGACTATATGTGGAACTGTAAAATGTGTGGGATGTATTCAAGATATTTCATACCCCTCTTAAAAATGTGGGGGAAAGAACAAAGAGTACTGAAAGGATTGAATAAAAGCATCTCAAACAGATAGCCTTTTAATTTCTTAGCATGTTATTGCTCATATCCTCACTCTAATTTTTACTGCTAACAGACATTTCTACCTACAGGAACTGAATGATATCGGCAGTAGGTAGTAGGATAATGGTGTTTTCGTTTCAGGGAACTCAGTTCACAGCAAGGATAGAATGACAGACATCAAAGCTCTTGTTCTATGAACATTCATTAGTAAGATGTGTAAAATGGATACATAGTCTAAACACGTGTTTTTGTGGATGGACATACACAACATGAGAGCAGGAATGCATTAACTTACATAGGTGATTTCTCTTCATTAATAGGCTCTCTTATTGCTAGACAGTACAAATACAAAGGATTGACCAGGGAGGAAAATGGAAAAATTTCCATCTTCGACATGTATGGTTTATTACCATATACATTGCACTCATGCTTTACTTGCCTTTGTACAGTAATATCTTCAATAATTTAAAACCATCACTTTGCCATCTTCCTTGAGCACCAATGTTAATAAATATACGTCATAATTAAAACAAACATTTCATTCACTATATGTCTTCCAAGATCTCTACTTCAGCAGGTGAATCCTAAGTGACTCACAGTTGAGGCAAGTTTCTGTAAAGATACCTCTACATAGGCTGTTGACCTCATTCCCTGCTGAAATGAGGTTTTCAGTGCCTTTACTGAATCAGATCTTAAAACAGAAATAACCTGTTGAGTTCTTAATGATCATAGAATTTGTTTTAAAAATATTAATAAAAAGCTAAACATTGTTGGACTTGCAAGACTTTTTCTGATTTTTAATAGTAATTTCCTCAATTAATGGGCTTAATGAACTTGAGTGCTGTAACAGCCCTTACAGAGTTTAGTTCCATTGTTAATTTAGTGGTATGCAGTGAAAGCTATAAATTAGGTTTTTCAAAGGATATACAGTAGTTCCACAAATGGGACATTATTTCACCTAATAAATGGGGAATAACTCAGGGAATAGCAACAAGAACAAAAATAACTTGATGGCTTTTAAAAACTCCTCAAAACTTACACGAACCAATCCCTAGAAAGTCCTGTCCTGGAGAGAAAGAATTCTGTTATGTTACATCTGATCAGTTGATCTTAAATGCTGAGCCCTGTCTATGTCATTACAGCCTCCTATCCTGCTGATATAAGGAGAAGAAAGATTCAGCAGGTCAGCTAAATGTTGGTTCAATAAAAAGCTTTTAGCACTGGATTTACAATCTGCCTGCTCTCAAAAGAGCAATTAAAATACGGACAAGAACAGCATGTGTCAGAAGCTCTTCTATAAGAGTACAAGAACTTTACCAAAATAATATACTACTACTCACATCTTGGCTATAAATAGAAAATAGAACAGGACTTTCAAGAAATTTGCAGACCATGCAGGGGACTGTTGTTTGAATCAGATCTTGGGGGACAGTTTCATCAGTGGATTAAGTGTCTAGGTCCCAGTCTACTCAGGCATATATGGGGATCATATGCCCCAGGCATCCTAATGGTAGTTGCTATGTATATTTAAAAGCAATTAATGTATTCCTTATATAAGGTTCTGAATTAGTTGCCTGGAACTGGCCTCACACAGACGCTGTCTGTGCCTCTTATAACAAGTGCCACAGGTTGTCTACCTCTGATCTATGGAATTATTCTGGTGATGTTATTGCTATAACACCAACCATGTGAAAAGTCCTTCACAGACAACTAAAACATATAGCCTTGAAAAGCTTACTGTCTAGAAAGATGAAATCTAAAAGAGAAGATGCTACACAACATAAGTCATAGGTCTAAGACTCCATATATGAGGAGGGGCTAGGTTGGAAGACCAATGCTGTGCCCCTAAAACATCTCGAAGAATTACGTGAAAGCTAAGAGTGTCTGTACACTATAGAAACTTGTCCTTCATTGGGAACTGCAAGGACAGCTACCTGTGCAGGATCTACACTACCCTAAGGGTTGTGTGAGGTGTCAGGGACTTGCTTTCAGAACCGTCTTCCTGGAAATTCTTGCATCTCCTAAAGGTTCCCTGAGTTTCACTAGCTTTGCTTATTCTGTGTTTGTGTTTTGTCCTGCTTCAAAGGAGAATAGTGGAGGTTTTCTGGGTTTTGCCACAGTAAGAGACAGGCTGGGCCTGGGAGGTTCAGCCATGTTCATGGAATGCATCTTTTTTAAATAAATATTTTTGCTTGTATATTTTGTTACAAGCTCTTTGCAAAGCAGATAGAGGACTTTTGTGTCTGTGACCTAGTTTAATCCTGCCCTATCACATTTACAAATAATGTGTGCTGATAGACTATAACCAGCACATAGCCCGATTCTCAGCTACAGGAACAGGATGACAGAGTATAGGAGGATTTGTAGGAGTATAGACATGCTTCTATAAATACACTTCTCATTTGTCCACATCAAATTAGTCTCCTTAATTACTACATTTCCTGTTTCCTGTAACTCAGCCCTGAAATTAGAACAACATATTTGCAGAGCAAACTAACTGCATGTGCTGTTTTCATTTCTTGAAGTATTTGACTATTAAGGCTGTGCAAAGCTTTGGTCCCTGATTCAATTTGATGGAGATTTGGCCCAAGTCAGTGGCCAAATCTCCAAATCCAAATTGGATCGGAGGACTCTTTAATCTTTCTGAATTGAATCAGAACCCTCCAAATTGATTCGGAAAGATTCAGAGATTTAGACATAATCACAACTTTAACTGTTTTCTCTACATGCTTCTAGGTAGCATGGGGCTTGTGAATGCTGCGATGCTGGGATGCATGGAATGTCCCACAGAAGCACGGAGAGGGGAGTCCTCAGCACACTCAACAGCAGACATGGAAGTGGACCAGAAGCACTTCCCGTCCATTTCTGGGTTCTCCAGGGAGCATGCTGGAGGCCCCCCTGGCTCAGTGACTGGTGCCTCCTGTGTTGTGGGGGGACACCCGGGGTCCCCCCCTGCAGCCAATTGCTGAGCTGGGTAGGCTTGGGGAAGCCCTTGGTACACTCCCCGGCAGACCTGGAAGTGGACTGGAAGTACTTCCAGTCCACTTCCAGGCTCACTGCCGAGCACATGGAGGGCTTCCTTGCACTCCTGTGTGATGTTCCATGCACCCCAGCATCACAGCATTCACAAGCCATGTCTGCTACCTCAAAGTATGTAGAAAAACCATTTAAAGCTGTTTCTGTGTCCGAATCTCTGATTCTCTGAACCAGCATTGAATCTTCAGATTCAGCCAAATCGAATCAGGGACAGCGATCCGAATCAACAAATTGAATCATTGTCCCTGATTCAAGCTGAATCCAAATCCCAGTTGAATAGGGCCTGCTTCGTGCACCCTCATTGCCTATGTACTTTCCAGTAGTGTTATAAAACATACAAAATTGTTGATCACCACTATTTATTCCATAATCAGATGTGGCCTAATTCTCAGTAGGATCTTGGCTGCTATAATGTTAAGCAAATTTCATGTTATATGTTGTTTGAAGACTTTTAACGTGACCTAAATATCACCAGGCTTGTGTCCTGTCAGACCATTAAAGGAAATCCATTTCAAAATCAGGGACAATTGGAATTCCAGGCACTTTCTTTTTCTGATATGATTTGATGTGAATTTGTTCTTCCTCCTTTTTTTTCCTTCATTATTTTCCATTACTAAAGCCCACTATTATGTTAAAAGAGCACCTGAACCTGTAAAGATGGTAGATAGTTGATACTATATTTTGCTTAGCTGAGATGTGAGAATGTGCTTCTTGTGTTTTTATTTTAGGCCAGATTTAAGTTGTGATCCAACAGTATGCTGAAGCTTGTGCTGAACTTCAAGCATATTAGAGTTGCTCACAGACATACTCAAAGTTAAGCATGTACTTAAGAGCTTTCCTTTCTTGGAGCCTGAGCAAAGAGTTCAGCTAAAGCATGCACTGATTCCATTTCTATTAATTAATGGTGCTTCATCTGTATTAATTTTTTTATCCCTAAATTTCACTTTATTGAGTACAGAGAAGGCAGAGTCTTTTCTAAAGAGCTTCTAAACTGCAAAGATGTCATATAGACAAAGTCGGTTCAAAAGGAAGAAATAATCACAGAACCATGAAGATAAGTATGTATCATGTTAGCCACTTGATTTATTTTCTAATTGTTGAATAGCCTTCATATCAAGTAGGAACCCCCTTCCCTTCCCCTCCCCTCCCCTTGCCAGCTGCTGTTGACAACTGGCCAGAGGCAGGGTTGGGGACAGAGCAGGCAAAGTTCCAATATGCCACCCAATGCAGGGGGAGGGAGGACCTGCAAAGCAGACTGGGATGCCAGTGGACAGTAACCTAATTCAAGTCAGGAGAAGCCATTTTTAAATTAGTTTATGTGCATTGAACTTGTTTTCTGTTACAGGTTTTGACTGGCTTCTGATCACTTATGCTGGTTTATATGTAATGTCTGTACCTAGCAGCAGTTTTGTTAGACTTGTATCAAAACAGGAACATGCAGATGTAGTACTTAACATTGTTCAGTTACCAAACAACCTCAAGTTTTTGTAATAGAGAGGTTGGTCCTACCTAGTATAGTGGTTTTATCTTCTAATGTATAATAATATGCTCAAAGTACTTGGAGTAGAGGACAAAGACTTGTAAGGTTGGTGAAGGAATACATTTTTAGAAGTTGCTCTATTTAAAAAAAAAATATACCTTTGGCCTTCTATAATGCTAGCCGTAATCGTTTCAGATGCTGATTTGGCTCGTGATAAAATCCCAAATTTTCTGTTAAAGAGTGGAGCACTTTTGGAACGGTGTCATATTGCCTGGTCTATTTGTAGCATGTTTTCTGAACTGCAGGCTTATATTGGACATATCCCTCTTATTTGATGTAATTCTGCTGACACTTCCAAATGAAAACAGATCATAACTGAAATCATGGGATTGTGAAGAAAACAGATTTGGAAAGTTTTTTCTGAAGAGTAAATAGGCCTATTCATTTAAGGAAATATAATTAAAAATAAAATCTGATTTAAATCCTTACGAGGTTTGTGTGTAAAATATCTAAGAGCTTAAAATTATGTTTTCCTTATCAAAATGTATTTGAAAGATATGAGTTTTATAAAGAATGTGCCTTCTTATTGTTTTTATCTCCAAATCAGGGATAAAGTCTTCCAACTAATATAATGAAGTCTTTTTAAAAACTATTTGTAGTTTGTAGAACTTGTAACAAGAATTTATACCTTAATCTCTTTTCAGTGAAGGGAAGTCAGAAATGTGAACTGAATTGCCGAGCAATAGGCTACCGATTCTATGTAAGACAAGCTGAGAAAGTGATCGATGGCACACCATGTGATCAAAATGGAACTTCAATCTGTGTGTCTGGGCAGTGCAAGGTAAGGCCTGTGTGACAAAAGAAAAAAAGCTTCCAAAGCCTGTGGCCCTGCTCCCTCACTATGTTTGTTTGTTTGTTTTCTTTTCTTCTCTTTCTTTGTCTTTTCACATGTCTGTCAAACTGGTTGTATAGGCAACCAGGTTGCTGCGTATGTGACCTGGCTCAGATAGGAGGGGGTGGGTCTAGCTTCACCATTGTTCTGAGTTCTGACCACATGCTGTGGGCGCTAGGCTTAAGCCAATGTCCCTCCAATAGGTAATGCTGATGTTTTTCAAATTGATTGGTCGGCATCAAATAACACTTTTCCCTGACTGGGCCCAGGTGATGAGGTGAGTAAGGCTATTTAAGAGGGTCCCTCCATGTTGTGTAGTGGACGGACATCTTATGGACACAGACTCAAGCCATGTACCTCCAGAATCCTCTGGGCATTGCTGTGAGTAACTTATCTACATTGTAGCCAGTAGCTTAAATCTAAGTGTTCTAGACATATACTAAAAGAGCCAATGAGCCCTTTATATTGTTTTGTTCAAGACTGTTTTCTTTCAAAATTTCTTTCAAAAGCTTTTTGGTTTGTATTCCTTCCCTATGTCTTCCCTCTCCAATCAATAATGCTACCTATCATAGCAAGTCTGGCAGTGAATGTTTGAGAAGGATTGGGCAAGCCTTTTTTTCCCCTTTGCTTGACTGACTAAGGAAGGCTACTTTCTAGGCTTCAGGCTATAAGAAGCACCCAGATATATCCTGCTGGGGCTATCCAACCCCATAGTGATTGAGATCTACAGGGCCTGTGTACCTCAAGTGGAACAGGGCCCTAACAGACTGGAGCTTGGGTGGTGGCAGTGGTAACCCCAGGCTTGTGGGTGTGCTCCACGCAGGGGGTTGGTCAGAAGTTGGCACCTCTGTGGAGGCACCTGAAGCTTGCTTTTGGTTGGGTGCAGTATGGGGAGCAGCTTGGCACTGGAGCACCCCATATTGGCCTGCCACAGTTTCTGTCTTAAATGGGAACTTTTGCAAGTCAGCCTGTGGCTCTTATGTCTTACACAGTTTCTGCTGACAATTAAAACAAATGTACTGTGGAAGACTTGGGTGTCTGGTGAACTTTTAAGGAACTTTTCAAATACAGAATATTTTTAATAGTTGTGAAAATTAAAATAGTATCTTCATGATTATAGTTTTACTATAATTAGTATTATTAACTATTTGACTGCAAACTTTTGAAAGATGCTTTTCAGAAGATTTCTGAGCAAAATTATGATGGTTTCCCATTTCTTTAGGTCAGATATACATTTCAAAGTTTACCCATATAGCCACATTAGATAAGGATGTAAAAAAATCACTCCTTCCTCTCTCTCCCTCCCAACTAACACAGCAAGGTTAGCAAAACCCCCGGTGCTGAGGCAGCTGCTTTGACTTTTGTTGTCTTAATTTGTATCATTGTGGGAGTGGGCTAGGTATGCCAGCAGAAATTCTCCTTTTGTTGGTGTATGCTGCAACTCTCCTAGGTAGTTCTGATACAGTTTCTGGTGTAGCTGCAGAGGTAGGATCTCTGTAGTGTAAGCAAGTGCTTCCTGAAAAAAAGGTGTCCATCTCTTTATCATATTAAATTTCCTAGTAATTTATAAAATACAAAGTATGTCTAAAAAAGGAAAGGTGTGAATTATTACCTTTAAAATGTAGTTATTTCCCTACCTTCTTAGGTGAAACAGCTGATAAAATACAGTAGTTAGCTTTTATTGAATTATATGTTTATTTCGATTGTCATTTGCTAGTAGCATTTTAATTTCTCCAGTCAGGCTGTATGAGCGATTGAGACCTTCAGTCACTGTGCATTTTGGTTATCTGCTTATTCAACGATAGCATACTGTTACTACTAGTAATTACAGATAGGATATGCAGACATTTCTCAAGGGTCCAGAATGAGCTACTGTGTTGACTCGACATAATCTGTTGTGTGGTCTTCCCCAGCATAAAGAGTCAACACCCGGTAGCTACTGCAAGGTGGCAGCCACCTCACAGGGAATGTGGTATTGCCTGTAATGTGTTTATTTGAAAATTCTGATGCAGTAAGATTTTAAAAAATGTATAAAATACTGATAAACAGCGTTTGATGTGTTGCTAATTTTTCCAGTATCTGTAGGCAGAAGCAGCCTGGAAGATTTAACAGCAGGTCCAATGTGACTCATGAGCCCAAATATTGAAAGGTCAAATTTAGTTTAAATGTTGCACTGCCAGAAGAAATCTCTTATAAATACAACATTTTCTGAAAGTCCAGATTCCTCTTGCTTGTGCACATCTGGACAATACCAAGGATGTGTCTGTTTTGTATTTTTAGCAGAGTACAGTCAGAGATTAACTTGGAGTTTTCCTTGTAGATGATAGATATGTGTGAAGCTGATTATTCTTTAAATATTCCCTTGATCTAAAACTGATCCATAAAAGAGCCAGGGAATTGTTTTAATTACAATTCTGATCTGAGACTGATAGAGGAATTGAAATATGGACTTTTACTATATCAGCTGCCTGCCACAGGGCTTTCTACAAACACAAAATAAAGGCTGATATTTGGAGGTGAAGAGTAAAAATAAATAATGGTTTAGTAGGCTAGTAAGAAATATTGTTCCAAAATCTGAAAAATCGCTATGCAGTGCATCAGTGTTCAAAAATCTGCCACACATTCTAAACTGCTGGTGTAATTGGATGCTACCTGAACATCTTATATTTTATTGTCATAAGTGTTCAAGGCCCTAACAGCAACCAAATGAGTTTGTACAGGAAAGGCATCTGAGGAGGGGCATAAAGAACGGCACTATTAAGTCATTCTACAGCCATGGGCTTAGTGGTCATTCTCTGCACAACAGTATAGAGCACTTGAGAAGTGATTCTCAGCGTGGGTGCTGTGGCACTCTGGGGTGTCTTGACATCCTTTCAGGGTTGCTAGGTCCCATGCAATGTTAGCACTGCTAGGAGTACAAATATGATTCACAGGATGAATGCAAAAACCACGTCCACACATTCAGGTGTTCTCTGCACTACAAGTTGGAGGTGGGGGGTTGACTCTGAGAGACCCTGGGTCAAAAAACCTCACATGAAAAAGGTGGAGTGGTGCATGTAGGGGCAGTGTGCACCGCCCAAAACCCGAGCCTAGCTGGTTGGACTGATGTTCCAGCTGCCAGCCAGGCTCCGAGCAGAAGGATTGATGCAACTGCAGCTTCCCCAAGACCCCAGGTAAGGCTGCTGGGGCCAGCGCAGTTGCTCACCTCAGCCTCCTCTACCCCACTCAGGGTAACGTGCCGTATGCCAGAAGGCACATGGCACAGGTGTTCCCCAGGGACAAGTAGCAGTGGCACAAGGTATGCTGCTGCTGCTTCTCCCCAAGGAAAAAAATGGCCGCGCCTGTGTGGACGTGGCTAAAGCTTTCAAATAAGAGTTCATAGTGTTAAAAACATTTTGACTTGCTGTGGTCTTTTTGAGGTCTTTGTAACACAAGAATTGCTCTCGTGTTTTTTGACTGCAGAAAAATAAGTTAAAGCTAAGAGCTGACATTTTTCAAGGGCAGCCTTGAGTCTATCAAGTTTAAGAACCACTGGTATAAAGTGAGAGAGTAAGATGGGTAAAGAGAAAAGGAGGGGCATAAGTTGTGGGCCTTGAATATGTAGTGAAGCTTCCATTATGTGCAGTACAGTTATTTTAGCAGTAAATTATGGCACACTGAGATATTGAAGTAAACCAGTTCACATTGTTTTTCTATTTTTTGGTGACTGAAGTCTAAAAGAACAATATTTGCAACAATTTTTCACATTTTTTTTTATTTGGAACCATTAATACTGCGTTAATTACTGTAAATTTGGTTAAAATTTAAGGTAAATTAGAACAGGTGTTTCATTCCCTATCATTTGTTTTGAGTGTGATAGCAAGGTTTTTTGACTGTTGTGTAAAATTTTAGCCCAAATCAGAACCCCAGTCCTTGTGGAAGGTTTACATAATTTTTGTTTGCTTTCCCCAAAACCATTTGTTTTTGAATTTCTTTTATTTTCTTATGTAATTTATTTTGCACATAACTTCCTGATCCCAGAAGTGCTAAGATACCTCAGAATAATTCACATATTACTGCTCTGACATCAGAAATGGAAACTCACAAAATCTTCTATTATGAGATTTACAGTTTTACAGATGCAGATTCAGGTAACAGTCCAAACTTTTGGAGGTTGAACCTAAAGCATATAAGGTTCATTCATCAGTAAATTTTATGTCTTTGCAGTGTAAATAAACTGTTTCCTGACTTGATCTGGGATGATCTCTGTCACTTAAGTATTTAACTATAAATCTAGTTTCTTAAATGTACTTCAGTGACTCCTGCAGAAATGTATTTCACCAGCTTCAGTAAAGCTCTCCTACTTGTGGTTTAATAAATCTAATATATGTTTGATAGCATAACTGTAAAACCCATAATGTAATAACATATCTACATTGTAAAAAAATGTATATCTTTTCATAGATGCAATGTTTGTGTTTGTGTACCAGAGGCAGAATATGTTCTGTTTGCCAGATGTCATCAAATGAGTTACAACAAAGTTATTGCATAATGCTGAATACTTTCCTTGTGGATTTAACTTAGAACCTTAACATGATATGATCAAAAGAGAGAGGAAAAAAAGAGATTAGGAGATGACACTCTAGATTAGTTTATCATGTATATACATATAAGGGATTTAAAAAACACTTATACTTAATAAATTCAAAATAACTCCTGTCATGTCATTCTGCAGTACACTGCAGACTCAATTCAGACAAAGCTTTGCACTTCTAGGATGCTTTTCATTGGAGGACTCAATTGTGGATGACTATTTATGACATGTAAAGTTGCGTGTGAGCATCCTTATCCCAGTTGGTGTGTATGCTTTAAGGGATATAACTTAAATTCAGCATGTTCTTTTTTTTTTTTCTCCCCTTCGTGCACATTTGAGAATGTGCCCAGTAGCTTATTTGGCTTACACAAAAGGCTAAGTTTTAAACCTATTTCTGTGATCTAAACATGCTGCTAGCTTAAAACATATTTTCTAATAGTACCCTTCTTTTTTCTGTGACTATCTGAAGAGTTCTGGAATTATTTGCATGTGTTCCTAAAGTTTTGTCACTATTTTCATTTCCTGACCACATGTTCCAACATGATTCTGACTCTCTTCAAAATTTCTGTTTCCTGCCCTGATAAATGTATCTCTCTATATCATATGCTTGTATGCTGTTTTACAAACATTGAGATTAGTAATTCAATATACTCCTTTTGCATTCTTTAATGAGTGTCAATGCTATCTGTATAATAACTATGTGATGATATAGTGTGTGGTTACCATTCTTTTTAATGAAACTACTGTGTAGTGCAAAATATAGCCTTCAAAATACCGAGCAGTTTTGCTGTAATTACAAGAGGTAGACACTTCTCATGTCATAAGGACTAAGCTATAACTTTCCATTAAAATGATTTAAGAAAAATCTTTACTGTAGTTTCTTCTCTGCTTAATATTTTATGTAATTATTTCTTATAAGTTTTGTAGCTAGACTTTAAAAAAAAATTATAATTCTTTTAAATCCTGTTGATTTTCTAGCACTTGCCATAGAGCTGCGTGAACTAAAAACAGTTAAGGTGTTTGTCTGCTGTCTGGATCTCTTAGACTGGCAAAACTTAGCAAGATTTCTTTTCCCAGAGAATAGGTTTTTTCTTGCAACATATCTGATGCTTCTTGTTCCTTGTCAAGTCAGAAATACTGCAAACATCTATGGTCTGTACTGAGCTTCTGGTCCTGAATGGAAATAGGTGCATTAAAACAGTTTGGCTTAGTTTTAGACCAAAAATTAAGGATAATGGGCACTTAATTTGTCTCTGTAGCACATGGCAGATTTATACTTTCCATTTTCTTGTGGTACATTATTTTCTGAACTGACAGCAGCAACATGGTTCATTGATTCAGATACCACTTACAGTTATTTTTACCATTCTGTATTAACCAAGCAAATAAGCCAGGCTTTTCTAGTATTAGCTTACTATTCCTAGGTACAAAAGTGAAGGAGTAGGTAGGAACAAACCCCTTCTATTGCTCTACTTGTCATGGGTATGACAGGTGTGACCAAACAAATATTACTGCCTGGAGGTGCTGGATATTTTCAGCACAAGATTAAAGCTTCTGTCTTCAAACAAAAGCTGGTTGCATTTCAGGAAACTGTTTCTGAATGGAGCTGAAACGTACAAAGAAATCTTGCCAATAAAATTACAGCACTCAATGGCATCCAAATGTTTTCTTTGGGGATCATGACTGTTTTGCACTGTATGTACCACCCTTTAGGTGGAATGGAATGTGTCAGGGTTTGACAATGGAATTCAGGTTGTCAAGTTTAGAATCGTGGTAAACAAGTTAGACAGGCTTAAATAGAATGAACTTTTTACATACACGGTGGAAGAAAACAATTGTTTCATTTATATTTCTTGCACACTGTAGGCCAATTTTGCTGTTGGATGGATGTGCAGGATTTGATTTGGAATCAGCTGGAGACATATGTAGCTATCCAATAGCATAGACCATTGCAGTATCATGGTGCATTTGAGTTACTTACTGATTTAGGACCATAATCTTCCATCTTAACTAAACATATGAAATACGGCTATTCAGAGTGAGTAACAATGGTAGATTCTGGCCGTGAAAGCCAGAAACACATCTTGAATTATGTCAGGTTGCTTTCCCTTTTCCCTTCCCTTCCCATTTTCTTGCTGATGAGAAATGTTCTTATTTTAAATTTAAAAAAAAGTTACTAGGTCTAGGAAGATTTGGGGTCATTGTTTTCTGTCTTTAATACCGCTGTTGTTCTGGAATAACTCCAGTGACCTCGGTGTGTTCCCTGGAAATTGTTTACCCTTTGCTATCAGTTGCTGACAAGCAAGGGATTACAGCGATTAAAACAAGATTGAGCAAAGCCAAATTTTCAGGGGATATACAGATCTTACTGTATTCCATGGCCTTTGCTAGTAAGAGAAATCATCAACACCCCTTCTTATATACAAATACAGCTTCTCCAGACATCCAAACATAAATCCTTACAAAGTTCTAGCTAATGTTATTCATGTTTCAGTCTGTGCTATACCCTGAATATGTAGATTAGAGGTTGGCTTTATTTAGATGCAAAGATCTACTTAATTTTACAAAAATATTGTTTTAGTGTGTTTGATACTGTGCTCCCCTTCCTCCTTGATTTTGCTCCCCTATGTATTCTGAATCATTAACCTGTCAGGTTATGTAGGAAAATGTTTAGTTTTATGCTGAAATGATAAAATTATAGCTATTATAGTAGGGGTGGGCAGTGGTTTGAGCCTGAGCATCTACATGGGGAGTTTTGATCAGCTGATGCAGGTCAGGAGTTGAAGCCAGAGCACCAGCACTGGGGCAGGAGCCACCTGGCTGAAGCTGCTCTCCTGCCCACCCAGGACAGTGTGGTGCAGCATGATGCAGTGCAGTTCCAGCTCTTTGGAAGCAGCCAGGAGCTGAAGCTGGAGTCTCATGCCCTGGGGTAGAAGCTGCCTGACTGAAGCTGCTCGAGTAGTGTGGCATGGTGTGGCACGGTGCAGCATGGCAAGGTCAGGATCAGAAGCAGGAGGTACCACTGGAGGCAGAGGGCATAGAGCAGCACCTAGCTGCAGCTGCATCAGGAACGGCCCCTCCAGAAGCTGTGTGCTGGTCAGGGCCCAGGCTGGTGAGCACTGGCAGAAGCTCAACGCAGGCTGCCCCAGTGTGAGTGGCTAGGGCATGGCCCCATGTGGAGTGCTGTGAGAGCAGCCACGGGCTGTATCCAGTTACCTGGCAGGTGGGGTGTGGCCAATGCCCCATATTTTGCCCACCCCTATGTTATAGTGTTGGAATGATGTTGCACTTGTGATGGTCCTCATCAGGGGCCAAGAGACAAGGATTTTTCTGGGTGATATCTTTTATTTGACCAACTGCATGATTAGGATAGACTTAGATAAGCATTTGAATGCAGCTGATTCTTCCTTAGGTCTGAGGAAAAAGCCATTGCTATGGGTATGGCTGTTATGTTATCCTCTGTTTGCTTGGTTGCTTTGTTGCTTGCTTTCTAACTTTTTCTCTAGTTACTCTGTTCCTATGGATATAACGTTGTATTTCTGAAGAAGCTGTTTTGCGTCAATAAATATATCTATTGTTTGTAGCTTCCAGGGAAATTTCTTGCAGATGCCAAATCCATTTAAACTGGTAAGGACTGGTTGGTAAGTAGAGGTGTGGTCTGTAATTGAAAAATCTCAGGCTCTCACCCAGAGAACAGGGGTTGTGCAGAACCTGTCATTTGAAAAATTTGCACTTGAGACAGATGTAGAAAGAGTGAGAAGTGTATTTAACCGTGTAACCAGGGGATTGTCTATACAGTGGATGAATCTCCATGTGCACTTTACTGTGGGGTAGACTAATTAGCTCTGCAGTAAAGTGTTACCATCTATACATGTGCTGGTATTAGGGCTCAGTTAACTAAACACTAATGTACAATAGCACTGTTGGGGACAGTACTACCTTATGGTACATTAATCAACTGTACTGAAACATATGTGTAAACAGTGACTGGGCAGAGGCCAGGATCCTGTCTGCTGCAGCATCAAATTGTTGCTGTCCTGGGCACACAGGTAGACATTGTACCCAGGAGCAGTTCACTTTGGCTTGAACTGCTCTGGAGTTTATTGGTTCGCCTTGATTTCACATGTAGATGTACTCAGTGTGTTCAAAACGTCACTTGCAGCTCTGCCTACCCTACTTATTAATCCAAAACTGGTGTAGCTGCGTTTCTGCAGCAGCCTCTCAGGAGGCATCCTCTAAGTAGTGTTAATTAGCTCACCCACAAGTCTGCATACAAGAGGCCATTCTGCTTCTCATTTTGGGAGCACTGCTGCCTGGCTTCTTGTGCCTTGTGATATGAACAGGTTGTGTGACATACTATTTTGCCAGATATTTTGATGTTTTCAAGTTAAAGAAGCTATGGAAATGTAAGATGAAAATATAACACAAATATTTAATGTTCCTTGAGCTCAAAGGGGTATTTAAACTTATCTGAATTTCCATAGGCTGCAAACTTCTAAACCAATGAGTTTTCTTGCATACAAAAGGGGAAGCATTTTTGTCACTGAATTTATAAAACATGTTGCAATGGAGTGCAGATACTATGCAGCTATCCCTTGAATGAACTCCATGGTGAAAATTACAAAGGAGCATTCAAGAATTAACAGAACATTGGAAAGTCTGGGAAGGAGAAGAGTCCACTGTTCTAGCAAACTGACAATTGACATACGTGCATTATAATGATAATTCAGTAAAGGTTGTGCTTTTCAGGAAGAGAGAGCTAATTTATAATTTCTTTGTAACAGGGAAAAGTGAAGTTTCTCCTTAAGACAGCACAGTGTGTGTGCTCTTTTAATGGTCTACATCTGAACTGAACTCACACTAGTAACTGTATCCAGCAGTCTCCTAGATATATAATTACCACAGTTACAGACAACACCATCACTAGTAGGCTATTATGAAATCTGAGAGGAGCCATGATGCAGGGAATATGTCCATCCTCTCAGACTGCTGAAGAATGAGCTTTTGAAAAGATTCAAAAGTGGCACTGATAGAAATGCTGGATACAACTAGGGATGGACAAATCAGGCCTGCAAAGTAAAACTCTTCCATATGTGGTCCCAGGACTCAAACCTTTTTGAGGTGTTCTGAGTTATTTTGAATGTCAGGCTTTCATCCTCTGGTATTTTTTGCCAGAAGAGGGGTGAGAACTGTTGTACTAAATTTAGTGAAGGGATGAGTTGAATGGAAATGCAATGACTGATCAAACTATTCTGGCCTGAAATCACAATTTATTGAACACATCAGCAATACTTAAGCAACTCCTTCAATGCAATACTCAACTTTTAAACTAGCCCTAGTGGTCAACAAAGATATCCTTATGCAAGTCTTTGGATGGAAACAGTGATTTCAGCTGGCTAGGCAAACATCACTGGTCTAGGGGTTCAAGCAGGTGTTGTTTCTTCTTTTCTGGTGTGTTGCTCTCCCTCTCAGAGTATTTTTCCTTCAATTTTTATATACTTTTTTTGTAGTTCTCTACGTTCCATCTGTCATAAATATCCACCAGTCATCTTTCACAGTGGTCATTCTGGTTAGACTTAGACTGCCTCCTTTATCTTGCTGTCTCAGCTTGCTACTACATCCTTTTTTAACTTCTTCACAACATGGGTTTTACAGAGGTCACTCTAAACTGTGGTGTGCTTGCTCTGCTTTTAGAGGCATTGCTTACTCTAAGCACTTTGCTAAGTTGACTTTTAGGCCTACAACAACCACTAAAATATTTATGGACAATACTGAGAATCTGTATTCATGCTACTTCCAGCACTTCCAGAAGAAGAAAATACTGGCAATTTGTTTTTGACTTGTGTTACTGACCAAAATGTGAAAATTATAAAATATTCATGTTTCATGATCCTCATCCAAAGCATGGTCAGCTTTTAAATCTTTCAAGATTTGTCCAGTACTTTTTTATGCTGTCTGACCAGTGAAGCCCATTAACATGACTAAAGACTCTTGGCAGAGATTCTAGGAACAGCAGCATGGATGTAGAGGAAGATCAGAGGGAGGAAGGTATAGAAGCATGTATTTGTATTTATATATAAATTTCTTCAGGCTGTAGGCATATGCGGTGCCATGAGTATTCTTGGTTAAATATAAGTATCCTCACAGTGTTGCCTCTGATGTGCTGAATGGCACACTTTGGAAAATAGAATTTCGATCTGCAAGAAGGCTATGTCAACCAACTTCATGTTTTAGACGAGTAAGATGTATGCTATCATTTCCAACTTTATGTAGGTAGGTTGGGGAGCTGTTGGAGAAAGAACTGGCATGCCTACATCCTTGTACCTTTTGTCAGGGGAGCTAGTATTGTTGAGAATTGACATTAGTAATGTGGATCATAGGATTATTTTAACTTGAAATCCAACAATATCCTTTTAGTAAAATAAAATAAAGTATAAGAATTGGTAACAGGTAATTTAAATTAACTACACAGATTACAAGAAAGTAGGTAATCAGACTTTGGCTTTTTTCCCAAAATGGCTTGGACATTTGGAGTTTGGGGAGGGAAAGAAATAATTAAGCTGTATTTACTGGCCTGAGAGAGAGCCAACTTGACTTCGTTACGTGCCCAGGATGTTTGAATAAACTATATCTTGGGGTCAGCATTTTTATAGCTTTGCACTGCAAACCATAAAGGAGAATGTTTTGTTTAATGTATTTAAATAAGGTATAAAGCTTCCATCACTCAAAAGGCACCTGGGTAATGTCCATAAAATATCAAAGTTTAGAAACTATACAGGAGACTCAGTGGTCCAGATACATAGACCTCCAGCTGCAGCTTCCTCCTATGTGCACAGAGGGGTTGCTGGAAATACGGAAAAAGCAATGACAAAGAATAAAATAATCCAAATGCATTACCTAATGCTGAAAGGTCTAGAGTTTGCCCTCAGTGTTTATAGTGTCTTTCGGTGGCCCATGAATTTAACTACATATGTGCAGCTCAAAAAGAGCTTTAGGTAGTTTAAAAGTGGAAAATATTTAACTATGAGTTGATTGCGTGTGTGCTTGACAGTCCTAACACCCACTGTCAAAAGGAAGTGAAATATATTTCAGTAAGAGGTTATGGAAACAGTTTTACATAAATCCCCCATTTTAGCCTGCTTTTAGCTTTAAATTGCTCAGCTGGTCAGTGTTGTACACCTTCACTGTAAGGTAGGTAAGTATTTTGTCACTTCTGAATCCTGCAGGAATTTTCTATATGGATGTGATGTTCTGCCTGCTGATATTGAAGGGATTGCCAAAGGGACTTCAGTTATACTAGTAGAAATCACAAGCATAAATCATATGCATAGCAAATGGAAACTAGAATGCACATTATAGGCAAGTTTCTCAGTTGGTAAAAATCAGCATAATTTCATACATGGCAAGGAAGGTATGACAAATTTGCACCATATGTGGATCTCGCCTTTAGATAAGGGCAACAAAGCACAGATAAAATATTACATCTATATATGTGCATGTTAAAGTAATACTGAGATAGCAAAATCCCTAAAATATTTCCAATGAACATTGTTAGGTTGTCTTAAGAAAAATATACATGCTCTTCAGCTCATGACTTATGTCTGTTGCATTGCAAGTGGCTGAGTGCCTTTAAAAGAATAAGATGTGGTATTGTAGTTAAGAACAAGAAAGTTTATTATATAAATCCACATTCTCAGTTTTCTTTCTAAAACTACAGCACAACTCCCACTGTGACTGATCCCGATGTGCACTGGGTGTCTTGAAAAATCTGGCATGGGTATTTCAGAATCTCTCTCTTCACTAGTTTCAGTCTTGATTTGGCATTTGAAATGGATACTCTGCTGTCCCTAATCATAGTACACAGCTTCGCCTTCTGTTTATTATAGGAACTGTAGTTGCACTCTTCCTTTTACCCCTCTTGGAGACAGGTTTCCCCATTCATTTTCCTGTTTGCTGGATTAAAACTGAGGAATATGGTCACTGCAAACAATCCAGGTAAAATCTTGACTCCAGTAAATATTCTAGCATGTCAACCCACTGAATTGAAACTAAATTGGTATATATTACCTTAGGGGTACAAATACATGTACATTTAGAGCTATTTCAAAGGGGAAATGTTTCAAATGGGTATCAATTGCTTCATCTAATTGTTACCGGTGAGAAGCTGGGAACTACACAAACATAGCAAAACCACTCCAACTTTTACATTGCTTCACCCAGTGTTAAAAGTTGGAGCAGTTTTGCTATATTTGTATTGTTTCTGGCTTGTCCACAGGTAACAATTAGAATGTAACAGCTGCTACCCTTTTGGAAAGGTTCCAGATATAAGGCTAGAAAAAGATACCACCAAGTGAAGCAAATCAGCTGTGCCAGGATATGACCTGGTATAGATGATTCATTTTAATGGGTGAAATGCATATTGCCTGTTATCCTGCCTGTTGATGTTGGAGGACAACAGGAGACATGTTCACCTGAGGCTTGAGGGATTTGGTCCCATGCATCCTAGGAATTCCTGCACAGGATTGGACACGTTAAATTCTGAGAGGGCCTGCCTGGCTTCCCCCACTTATCCAGACACGGTCCTGGGGTTTCCAAGGTTGTCTCTGGCTAAATAGGTAAACCCTGACTTTTCTTGCTTACCCAGACATGTCCTAGAGACCTCTGAGAGCTTGGGGGCCCAGTACTGTGGGGGAATCCTTAATTGCTTGGGAATGGGCTCCCCTGAGGAAGCTGGAAATGTAGGGAGCTCCAGGCTGCCCTTGCTCTCCTGCCATAAAACAAATAGATATCCACCACAATAAAGGACGGAAATTATTATTACTTTTTTTTGAAGCTGCAAATTTGGCCATCTGTGGCATGACAAAATGTATGGATGTCTATCTGCTTTCACTATGCACTGCCATAATTTTTTTTATGGGTGCCCAAAGGTGAGAAAAGACGATGCCTGTTTTCGCTCTTAATGTATCTCACTTGCTGCCCTGTCCCCCTCTCCCCCTGCACTTTTCATTGTGATAAGTAATTTGGAAATTATACAATCTATGGGGATCCATTTCCAACTGTGAGCCATGTTTTACTAAAATAGGAGATTGCATGGCTAAGCAGCAGCTCTGCAGAAAAGGATCTGGCAGTTAGTGTATAATAAACTGAATATGGGCCAGCAGTATGCCCTTGTTGTAAAAGAAGATTAACAAGATACTGGGCTGCATTATTAAGAACATTGCCAGCAGATTGAGGGAAGTGGTTCTTCCCCTTTATTTGGTGCTGGTGAGGCCACATCTGGAGTGCTGTGTCCAGTTCCCTTCCCCCCCGACAGGTTTTAGACAAAAAGGGATATAAACAAATTAGAGAGAGTCCAGTAGAGGGTACCAAGAATGGTTAGGGGGCTGGGGCACATGGCATATGAGCAGGGATGTGGATTTTTTGTTTCCCTCAGAAAAATGGAAAAAAAATGTGGATTTTCCCTTTATGCAGATTTTTCATTTTAATGGAGAAACACGCAGATTTTGTACATTTGCAAACAGCTCTCTGCAGGCTGGCAGAGTTCCAGCCTGCAAAGAACTGCGGGGAATGGGAGAAGGGCAGTCAGGCAGGAGGCACCGTGTGCACGTGCATCCTCACATATGTACATGGCTGTCAGGCAATGTGGAGAGCAGCTCCCGCAGGTAAGTCTTTGGATGGGTGGGGTATTGAGGTCCCCATAGTGAGGAAGGGAAGGAGTTGGGTAGGGCTGAGGCTGGGGCTGCTGCCCAGCCAGGTGGTGCATGGGGTTTGGGGCCTGGGGCCAGAATGCGCATCTGCAGGGCCCCAGCGGAGAGCAGGACGGAGCTGCAAGTGGCTCATCGGGGGCAGGGAAGGGTGGACTGGTTCCCCACCACTGCGCATACTCCCAGGAAGAGGGCAGAGGGGGCGCATACTCCCCATATCTGTGCATCGGGAAGGGGCAGGCTTCCTCCTGTAGGCTTGAGCTCCCCACCCTGCTGCCTTCAGCCCAGGCCCTTTGCAAGCCAGTGGGTGGGACCCAGGTTGGGCAAAGTGGGGCCAGGTGGAGAAGCTTATTACCACTGCAAGCCCCACACCACCCTGGAGAAGCACCCCCTGCTCAGTCAGCAGGAATGGGGGTGGTGGCACAGAGCTGTGCCCCTTGCTGCTGCTGGGTGGGCATGGGGCACCTTGCCATGGTGGCACAGAGCTCTCAGCATCAGCAGTGAGCTTCCCCAGCCAGCCCCTCTCTTCCCTGCCATGCTAGGTCCCACCTGCTGGGCCACAGAGGGTCATTAGAGGGGGGGGCAATGGGCAGCATACACCAACCCCACACCCCCTAATGGGCTCCACTCTCTCTGTGCCACCCATGGGGGAGGGGGAGTTGGGCTCCACCCTTTGCTCCACTATAGCAGCTGCCACCTCCTGCAACTGCAAGCCATGGCTTGGGTGCTGTGGCAAGGGGCTGTGGACCTGAGCCCCTGGCCCTGTAGACTTAGCAGCTGGGGCCCCCCTCTGGCTGGGCTGGTGGGATGGGGGAGCTATGGGTGGGCAGTGAGCGGCACTGGCAGGGTCAGGGTGGGGCTGTGGATGGGGAATGAGTGACAGTAGCGGGGCTGTGGCTTGGGAGTGAGGGGCCTGGACCTGTGTCCTGGTAAGCAAAGGGGGCAGGGGGAACTCTGATTTTCCATGGTAAGCCCAAAATCAAATACCAAAATTTAAAAGTACTTAGAATGTATTTTACTATAGTGACTGAGACATTGGTAGGCTTCCATATTGCTTTAACATTGCAAATATATCAATAAAACATTGTGTTTAATTGATATGTGTTTGTGTTTGTGTGTGTGTGTAATGGCATTCATTTTAATCACTGATTTGGGGTTTTTAAATTAGAGATTTTGCAATTTTTAAACAGAGAAACCCAGGATCCCTGCTTATGATGAGAAGCTGAGGGAACTGGGCTTTTTCATTTAGGAGAAAAGGACTGAGAGGGGATTGAATAGAAGCCTTCAACTATTTGAAGTGAAATTTCACAGAGGATAGAGCTAAACTGTTCTCAGTGGTGACAGATGACAGAACAAGTCTCAAGTTGCAGCAAGGGAAGTTGAGGTGAGTTATTAGGAAAAACTCTCTCACAGGGACAGGAGTAAAGCACTGGAACAGGTTACCCAGAGAGGTTGTGCACTTTCCATCCTTGGAGGTTTTTAAGACCTGGCTTGACAAAGCTTTGGCTGGGATGATCTAGTTGGGGATGGTCCCACTCTGAGCAGGGCATTGGACTAGATGACCTCCTGAGATCCCTTCCAATTGTCCCTAATTGTCTATGATTCTATTTATTGCCTTCTACCTGAAGGAACACTGGTATACAAATTAATATTTTAAAGCAACTGATCTCTTTAGACCACAGATGTTATCTTTTAAATATTTGGAAAGCACCACACATCTTTTAAAAACTCTATGGGTAACAATAAGTCTCCTATAGAGTATAGGAGAATCCTCTGATATATCACCAGAATGTAATAAATTAAGAACTGACAATTGACTGATCTTTGCCTTTCATACTATTTATAGATTCATAGATTGATAGATAGTAGAGAAAGCATCACCATGTCTGACCCCCTGCCCCAGGCAGGAAAAGGACCAAGGTCAGATGACCCCAGCTAGGTCCCTATCTAGCCTCCTCTTGAAGACTTCCAAGTTAGGTGATAATACCACCTCTCTTGGCAGCCCATTCCATATTCTGGCTACCCTTACTGTGAAAAATTTCTTCCTAGTGTCTAACCTGAATTTACTCTCCACTAGTTTGTACCCATTATTCCTAGTTACTCCTAGGGGTGCCCTGGTAAATAACGCATCTCCAACTCTCTGTTGTCCTCCCTTGATAAACTCATAGGCTGCTACGAGGTCTCCTGTCAGATGTCTCTTGTGAAGACTGAAGAGATCCAGATCTCTCAACCTCCCTTCACAGGGTTTTGTACGGAGGCCACTATTCATATGAGTGGCCCTCCTTTGGACCCTCTCCAGTATATAGTATAAATTTGCATCCCTTTCCCAGGAAATCATTCTTTCCATGTCTCACTTTTTCCATACATACATTTTTCCAAACAGAACTGTATTTTAAATGCATAAGCGATTTATGGAAAGGATGTCCTTTGGTGTCTTTGGTTAAGTCAGCCATTGCTTATGTGTTGATGTGCACCTTACAGGAATTTGATACATTATGCTTTGCTTGACAGTTTTTCCCTTAAAATGTAAGAAGCAATCTCCTTGAATTTGCTATAGATAATAGGTGAGTAAACTGGTTTAGATAAAAGAAAAACTGACTTGGAAGATAAGGTTGGTTATATTAAAAATATATTTATAATAACACTAACTTAATACCAACTGTTAAAGGTAATGGGGCTACTCACTCCCAGGTCAAACTCGAAATATCTCTACATGATCAAGTTTATAAAAATCTGTACCCTGTAACTCTTCCTTAACTCTAAATTATTTTGGATTCTGTGAAAAAATATACTTCATAAGTATGTCTTTTAAAGAAAATATGTAATGCTATCTGAAGAACCAGTTTTCATGGTCTGTAGCACACCCTATTGGACATTTTGTTGAACTGACATCCCAAGTCAAAAATTGTTCTGATAACCAGTGTTTATGAGTTACATTTTGTTTGCTTACTCCTTGATCCTTATGCAGTAGTTGAAGAAAAATATGGTAAAATGCTAAAAATATAGGGTACAAAACGAAACACTTTATTAATAGAAGATGTATGATGTAAAATGAAGCCAAATATGTTTTTTGTTAATCATAAATGAGTAAAACATATCTTGCCAATCTGGCATTAGACGTTTACTACAACGCCATCATGATTAATTTAATAGGGAGTTTTGGATATCTGAAATAGTGTCATGTCCCATAATATTCATCCATCTGAAAATTCACTCAGGTGAAACATCAGTTACTTTTATTTTTAGAACACTCCATGCCAGCAGATAGCTGAGTGTGTATTGCAAGGAAAAAATTATACTTTTACTACCACTTATTTTTAATTTACCTGAAGCCTATTCACAGCTCATTCCAATTAAGATGGAAACGATTGTTTTGAAGGAGGATAGTTCTGGGAATATGATCCTCTACCTACAGGGAGATGAACTATTTTCTTTTCATATAATATTGCATACCTTATGATTGACTTTGCGTTTTGCATTTGATTGTGGGGTATATATGAGGTAGTTATATCTATTTAACTAGATCAATGCATACGTGGTCTCTTTTTTGGTTTGAAATTACTTTATTATATATTTGTCTCAGTTCTAGGAACAGCTCCTGCTCTGTTCTTTTTCTGGTCTCTGTAATTTTCAACCAGGGTGCCATGGCAGCTTCAGGTGCCTGGAGATCCTTTCAAGGATGACACAAGGTTTTGTCCAATGTTAGTACCACTAGGTAGGCAAGTATGATTCATATGATAAATAGGAACCCATAATGTTAAAAACATTTTCTGACCTGTTGTGATCTTTGATCCTGAGTTCTTTGCAACAGAAGAATTGTTCTTTTTTTATTTTGTAGTAAAAAAGCCCATGTGAAAACTAAGAGCTGGCATTTTCCAAGGGATGTGTCAGGACTGTCTACTGGTGCCTTGAGTCTAAAAACGTTAAGAATTACTAGGTGTTCGCTAGTTTTTTTCCCCCTTTTCGGATATAGTCACTCCATTTTCCCTGGTAGATTGGGCCTTGCTAAAAAACTATCTGGATCAAATGTGCTTGCTGAAAAGGTTTGACTGGACTCAGTATCTGCGGTTCTTCTATTTAGGAGTCTTTGGTAATGAAAAAAATGACTTTAAACCGAAGCATGGTTTAATCTTAACAGTAGGGATAAAGTATAACACCAGAGAAGAGTTTAAAACAGTCATCTAGCCACATTTCTTACCTCAAGCTCTACCATCCTGTCATGGTGACCCAGGAAAGCCCACCTTCTTCAAATAGCTCCAGTGGGGTTTATGTATGTCACACTAAACAGCACCTTAGCAACAATTTTCTGATGATGAGAGAGAGGGTGTGAGCATGTGCACTTGTGCATGTGTATTTAACTCTTTATAGTCCCTTTGATCCACTTGCTCCCAACATTGACAACACAATGTATGTTACTTAGTCATGCCTGCAGGTGGAATATTCATAAACCACAGTTCAGACATGATATTTTAATCAGACTGACATGTTCATGGGGGGAGGTAGATTAACTTTATAAGTGATTGTTACCTGCTTGGTTGTGGTTTTTTTCCAAAAAAGTAGAATATGAATACAGTAAATATGCTGATAACCATGTCACGTACAGTATTATAAATTATTACAGACCAGGCTCCATGTCTGTTGCAACAACCATATGCTTTCTGAGCTGGCCTCTGAATTCTGAATGAAATCATCATCTTTTCATAGATTCATATGTTCATAGATACTAGGGTTGGAAGGGACCTCAACACATCATCAAGTACAAGCTCTTAACTTTTAAAAAAATAACCCAGGAGAAATTAAGATTTATTGTGCTTTATTCGGCCCATCCAAGTGAAGAAAATATCAGAAAGCTCCTGACAATCTTTTTTATTCACTTACTGAATTGCATTTGTATGCATAATTTTCATCTGTTCATGTAGGATTCTTCATAATGTGTTTTAGGGAAGAATTAAAATTCATTGGACTTAACCTTTCTAGTGTTCTTAATTATTGTTTGGCAGTTGCATTTATTGCCCTGGGTGTGTAGTATTAATAGCATATATATGGTTGGAAAGAGTTTATTTGTGTTTTCTTGTATTTTAATATGACTTTTTAACCTGACATATTTCCTCCATATTGCCCTCATTCCTCTAAACCTCCAAAATTCTTAGTGTGACCATGTCATTGATAGACATGCCTTTTGATTAAAGATAAACGTGGCTTTCTTCAGATGCCTTCCAGCCATAAGTGATTTGATTTTAAGACAGGTAACTTTTTGGTTATAAATCAGTTTTTTTCTGTTTTTAAAAATCAGGAGAGCTTACATCAAAGATTGATTTTTTTTTATGTTTGAAAGAAAAATATAAGTGGAATACTGCAGGTTTTTTTAATAAATAAGAGAAAATACTAGGAAATATTGATTTTATAGAATTATAATCCCAGACCACCATTCCAATCTCATTTTTGTAAATCGATCTATTTTTGTAGCACATGTGGAAGTTTGTCTCCAATATTTGCTAAATTTGAGGCATTTGGTATTTTTTACTCATGAAATATAATTGGGATGGGATGCAGTTTCAAAAAGAGAAAAACAGAGCAAAATTACGTGAAACAAATGACATTTTGCAGAGACATTAGTAGCCACACAGTGGCGCACTTTACAAGAAGATGAACCAGCATGGGAAAGGAAGACCAGTTTGCAATAGAAATTGTCTCATACCCTGAGTTAGATCTCGATCTAAAATCTTTTATAACCTGGCTATATTACCTGAAATAGCTTTTTTCTTTCTCTTCTTCTTTGTGTCCAGTTTTCCATTTTGGGTGCTAGTTGACATCTTACCTTCCAGTTAACGTCTTATAATAGCTGAAATTGTGAAACTACTCCAAGCTTTACCAGACAGTCAGTAAGTAGCTTAAGTTTAGTAATGAAAGGATCCTCGGTCAACCTGCAGACTTTTTACTTCACAGCTGTCTAAAGGAATAATTTACATTGAGAAAAACATACATCAAATACTTAAATGCGAGTAGACTTTGTTTTAGTCAGCCATGTGAAATATGGCCAGTTCTTCTGCAGCACCAACATACTAAGTATGGTTGGGTAGGGGCCTCCCATTGTGATCCATCTGCCATCATGGACCCTTGTCAAATTAGCAAAGTGGGCACTGTACCGTAAATAGAAATTATGAAGTTCTTAAAATTACATAAATAAGAGTCAAAAGTGAGAACAGTAAGAGCTGTGCGGATCCTGTATGTTGGTGCTATTCTCATAACTCACAAATGGTGGAGTATAGGTTTTAGAAGGGCTCTGAAAGGTTATTCCTATAAATAAAGTATGTTTCCCACAGGGCTTCCAACTTAATGATATGCTGTTTATTTCTCTTCTAGCATAGCATTAAATTTTTTTAAGGGTTTAATATTGCAGCCAGATGTCCCTTCTCCTTCTCTTGACTTCTTAGTTTTCAAACTCGTCGGGGCAGAGATTTTGGGTAAAATGGGTCTTATTCTGTATTGGTCCTTAGGCACTAGAGATAAATATAACAAATACCAACACACTGCACCTGTCTCTTGCATTAGTAGTTAAGAGGCCAGGGTACAAGGGCCAGTGTACTTCCCCCTTTGATTCATTCATATGAATTGGCTGTCCATACCATTTGTCTGTCTTGTACCAGACTCATTATTGCCACGTCTGGATCCATCTGGAGAGCTGATACAGTGGGATAACTTTAATTAATACACGGGGGACTTTATAAAACTTTGTGCCAAAAAGTAAAATGGATCTTGGAACTTTATGCAGAAGTAATGCAGTTCTGCATTACCCTATACACTGGAGACCTATGCCTTACTGGCACAATCTGGCCCTCTCAGGCAGCCTGAAATATGGAATTCTTTGCATTTGGAGAAGGACAGATTAATGGAATATTTTTAGTTATTTGACCCTTGTCTAAAAGCCAGTATTGGAATATACAATTATTTAAATTCTTGTCCTCCATAAAATGTTCTCATGTGCTACTATGTTAAAAACTAGAATTCTGCAGTAATATGTATAACTGATGACTTTTGTCAGGGTGGGACCACGCACATCTACACCTACAGAGTTGTAGAAGTAGGTTACTTTTTAGATTATGAAGAGTTAAAGGTAAAACATACTTGGTTTGGCAGTGTTGTTTTTCCTCATGTCCATAATGATTGAGCATACCATACTGTGTGGCTTAACCTCAAATTATTGTCTTCTCATAAAATTTAGGAAGCCTTTACAGTAAGTCAGTTAGCCTAACAGGCAACACTCTTCTCATCTTATTTGTTGTTTTTACCTGTCTTATTTTAATGGGGGTGTTTCTGAGGTTAGAGATTTTGGTCTGGAGGGGCATACTTTGAGGGAAAAATGCTGAGTTCCAGCACATGCAACAAAAATAATACTTGATGTACAAGAATAGAATTAAAATTGATTGAATTATACTAGAAAGTTTTCACTCGCTGTGCTTCTCCAAATAAGTCCCTACGTTTCCTTGCCTGCTAGAAACATGACTCTCCATTGTTTCTGACCATAATGACTTGCTAATACCAGGCATTGGATTGGGAAACACCTGCCTGGCATTAATAAGGTGTTAATGGAAGAAACAGGTTCCTGGGAGCTCAGAACCACATCCCTTCTCCCCCGCCCCCATTTCAGTCTACATAGTTTCATGCTAACAGTGTTTTAGAAAGAAAGTGGGCTCTGTTGTATTGTAGTTCCCTCTATTGGGACTTCAAAAAAGAGTTGGTTCACGTCATCATCTCTCAGCCAGTTATGTAGCTATCTTCAAGGTATTGAACAAGATTATCTAATTGTTGGCATTTTATTTTTAGTCATACTCTAACTCATTTCTGAATGTTGATATACATAAACTGAATGTAAAAGAACTTGCAGGGATTCCACACAATCAGTATTCAGTATCAACTTAGCAATATTGAACTGAAATGAAACTAATGCAGTCTGATGATAACTAAGCCAAGGGACAAGGTCACTTACCCCGAGGGAGATGAGTAACTGTAGTAGACATTCCATCCAGGAAGAGCACACACCAACTGCTGACACTTACTTAGCCTGACGAAGAGTTTTTGAACCCAAAAGCTTGCTTAATAACTATTCTTCAACCATTTGGGTTGGTCTAATAAAAGATATCAAATTCACCCAAGGAACCTTGTCTGTAGTAGACACTCACACCCTTGAGCCTGCCTTTGTCCTACTCAATATTGATGGTTTCTGGTGTAGAATGTTGTGCTGTGCTGTGTGTATGGAAAATTGGATTCGTTTTCTTGCCCTATCACTGATCTACTGTGTGACCCTTGAAATCATTTCACTAGAGCTGGTTGGAAAATGTTGTTGGGAAAAGATGGAGTTTTTTATACGCATACTTTTTTTCCAGTGACGTGCCGGAGATCCACCACTTTGGAGCAGACTTGATTAATCAAGATTGCTCCACAAGCAAGCTGAGGTGAACTGCACTGTGCCGCATGCAGTTGTATAAGTGGTGAAATGTGTGTTATTGTGCAGAAATTTGTGGTGGTGCACTTCTAAACTAAAGCACTTCCAAGGTGTTTTAGTTCAAAAGCACACTGCCACCATGTATGCATTTCAGTGCCAGGTGCTTTTCAAAGCTCTCGATGCTGTGATGCATGCATGTGTAAAAATGCCCTAGTTTTTAATGAAATCATTTGATTACAATTTAAATTCCTGTGGATAAAATTAAATAAAAATATATTTGCCAAAACTTTCAAATTTTGAAAAAAATAATTATATTGGCATTTCAGGATCATCTGTCCTAGATCAAAATGCCTCACACAAATGTTTCATTGCAATACAAACAAGACACAGCTGACTCAGTAGTGATGGTACTGGCATGACAACTGAAAAAAAATACAAAATAACATTTGAATTCAGATTCAAATGATGAAGGGTTTTTGAACCCAAAAGCTTGCTTAATAACTATTCCCCAACTATTTGGGTTGGTTTAATAAAAGATATCAAATTCACCCAAGGAACCTGTCTACCTTAAGATGGTCATCTTTTTCCAGGAGGGGTTGGAGATCATTAATAGTGTAACTTAGGTATTGAGGTTGGGAGCTGTAAGTGACAAGCAGAGGTAGTGTACAATAGAAATGCACTTGGTTGCCATCAGCATATGTTAAAAGTATACATTCTAGGAATTTCCTGGCAGGACAAAGTTGCTCATGATGAGGTTTTGGAACATGCCACCATTCCAAACATCCTTCCTCTTCTTGGTCAGTGGTGACTTTGGTGGCTTGTTCATATGTGGAGAATGAATGAGGCTATATACCTAAGATCTCTTTTACACAGAACTTTTTACAGAAAGAAGACCACACAAATGTCTTTATCTCCAGTTCAAATATGCTTGCAAGAGAGATATGAAGGCAATGAACATTGAGCCAAATAACTGGGAAAAGAGTGCTGAGGATAGAAGCACTTGGAAACAGTCTGTTGAACATAGAATGATGGCTTCTGAGGAAAAAGGAGCCCAACTTGCAGAGAAAAGAAGAAACCTCAGGATTGTTTGATATGAACTTGAATTGTGATAAATTGCAGAAAGGACTGTCATGCAAGAATACAGCCGTATTCACAGAAGTCCAGCAATTTGGCATAATCTCTTTGTGTTACAAGACAGAGAGATGCCTACTACTACTTTAAGAACAAAAGGGCATGCCACCTTACTAACCCACCACAGTGGCATCATGTTCTATACATGACAAAACAGTGAAGAGAGAAGTTGAAACCTGTGAATTCTCATAAGCTTGTCCTTGGTAGTGCTGATTAATTACCAAAAGCTGTTTGGTGAGAAAGCAAAAGCCGCACCTAAGAGTGGGCCTATCACTTCTACTGGGGCCCACAGGCAAGTCACCAACTTATGATCATAGCTTAGGCTTTTAATTTGAATTCCTGTGCTCAGTTTAAAAAAAAAAAAAAAGACAGTGGAGGAAAAATTTCAGAATTTAAATTTAAATTCAAAACCAGACTGCTGTTCCCTGACTCTCTCCAAACTAATAGCCATATTCAAGCCAAACAAACCTGGGTCTGTGCATTAGTGTAATTGGATAGCCTTCTGAAGGAGGGAGAGCCTTGTGGTGCTTTTGCAAAGGGGGCAAAATAATGAAGAGTGAAACAGGCCTCCTTTCACGTCTGCACTGTGGTTGAGGGGGCAGCAGCACATATGATGCCTCACATTCAAGAATTACTAATTTATAGTTAACGCCTTTTAAGTAAACAAGAGAACCAAATCTGTTTCATATTATACTAACTCAAAATGAAGGAAACACAGCAGTTCAAAGAAAAAATGTACAAGAAAACACAGCCAGTTGAAATTCATTTTGAAGATGCAGGAAGGCAATTGTAAGTGAGGATCTTGCTGCTAGCAAGAGAGCCTTCTTCTGAAGTCAAATAGCACAAAGGAGCAAAATAATTTAGAATTCACTGTAAAGAAACATTAAGCAGAATAAATATTAGGGTTGATATGCAGATTTATGGAACCCAGTTAATACTTGAAGAAGGGAAACATTATTTCCCTTCTTCAAGACAGAGTATTGCTGAAAGATGCACATGCTGTCTAAAGGCCCCAGATACCACAGAATATGAGCTGACACATGGTGCTTTGTGTAAAGTACCATGAGTTAGAGTGCCTCCCCAACAGGCTGCCTCCATTGCGCATATGTCCTGTAGAAGTTTATACAATCTTTAAGTATAATAAATAAGTAGAAGTTTATACAGTCTTTGAAAGCCTGTCTTAACATTAGTTTAATGCATTTATTTCAGCTTTTCAGTGACTGTGGCCCCCTCCACACATTATGTTTATGCCAGAATGAACATGTTCTTTGTGGTATAAATGGCAAGGGTGCCACATGGGCCATCAATTTAAGGTGGCATTTACTAGAAAACTAGCCATAAATGTTCTGTAATACAAAGTATATGTAGAACATTTTTATGGCTGGTTTACATGGCCCCCTAAATTGAGTTGGGGGGTGTCCAACAATTAACTGGTTTTCAGAATCAGCCTTGGACTCCAACTTGCATGCTGACAGTATCGTTGGCACCAGCCTAGGGCAGCCCTGATGTCCCATTTTTTAAACTAAGATATAACTAAAAAAAGTTTTTGCAGAATGTTAAATAAGGGATTTATTTGACTGAAACTTCAATATGTAGAACCAGGGAAAATAAAAACAATTTTCAGCTGAGTTTTACTTGAAAAGAAACTGTAATAAACTATAATAGTTTAACACCATCAAAGTCACAAGCAAAATAGAAAAATTAAAACTGGTAATGATAGCTCAAGGGAATGCTTTCTAAAAGCCAGACTGATTACTGCTAAGACATGAAATAGCAAAAATGATTCTTAATTTCATTTTGGTGCATTTTTTAAATTTAGAAACATTAGTAGATTGGATAGGTACTTGGCTGGGGTCCTGTGACCCTGGCACTCATTCCTGCCATTGGTGGGGGGTCAGACTAGATGGCTTGCTCTAGGCCCCTTCTGACCCTGGATACTATGAAACTATGATACTATGAAACATCAACTTGAAGTTTACAAGAAATACAGCATGATGGATCTTGTTAGTTCATAAAAAACTATAACATTATTATAATTAAGATGTAGTATTATATATTTTATTTTTGTTTGGAAATACAAATAACTTTTAAGATAGATTTTAAAACCTCTGTTATTCAATGAAGAAAATGTTCTTTCTGAAACCCTTCTGATCTTACAGGATATTAAGTATTTAGGTCATGTTTTTCATTTAACTATATTACGATATTCATTAGAGATACTGGAGTAGATCCAATATGTACTTAAGTATTTCTCCTAATATATGAATTCTATATTTGCTAGACTAAGTTAGACCAGTTGTCATGTAAAAAAGTAAGTCCTCTCTCTCCCTGTGTATATGTGTGTGTGCGCACATGCATTTTGTGCACGTGTGCAGTTTGGAGGGAGTGGGGGTCTGGGAGGAAACAAAAAATCCCAGGCAAAATGTATGAAGTATATACCCAAGAAGCAGCCTGGGAGCTACTCTGCCTTGTTGTGTAAATATTGTACCTAAGGGGTCACTGTATTATGTTAAAAATGGAAAAGCACATTCACTTTGAATAAATCATTCATTAGTCAAACAGTTAGCCCCCTTAAACCATTTGATATGTTGGCCTTTGTAATACTATTTATTTTGGTATAGCCAAAACTCTTAGACCCTAGCATTGTTGCCAGGATTCCTCTGAACTAGACAGAGTTTCCTTAGAGTTTCTTCATAAAACGTTGAGTGGGTAAAGTAACTAGTAGGGTGAAAGTGCTAGACTTTAGGAAAGCTGATTTCAATGAACTCAGGTAATTAGTCAAGGACACACTGCAGAGCAGGAGTTTTGAAGTGATGGGAGCCCAGGAAGGGTGGCTGTACCTTAAGGAAATGATCCTTCGGGCACAAAGCAAGACGATCCCAATGTGAGGTAAAAGAGGGAAAAGGGGCCAAGAGGCTTCCTTGGCTGACTAGAGAAATCCAGAGCAGCTTAAGGGCCAAAAGGGGAGCGCATAAAAAGTGGAAACAGGGAGAAATCACCAAAGACAAATATACCTCTTCTGCTTGTGCTTGTAGGGAGGCAGTTAGATGGGCCAAAGCTACCATGGAACTGAGGATGGCATGCCAAGTAAAGGACAACAAGAAATAGTTTTTTAGCTATATAGAGTGTAAAAGGAAGGCCCAGGGAGGAACAGGATCCCTGCTAAATGGGCAGAAACAATTGGTGATGGATAGGGGGGACAAGGCTGAACTCCTCAACGTGTTCTTTGCCTCAGTGTTCCTAAGCGAGGAGCAAAACAAGTCTCTCACTGTAGAGAGGCAGCAGCATGGCGCCAGACTACCAAGCATAGACCCTGATATGGTGCAGGGTCACTTGGAGGAACTGGATGCCTTTAAGTCAGTAGGCCCGGATAAGCTCCATCCGAGGGTATTGAAGGCACTGGCTGATGTCATTGCGCAGCCACTGGTGGTAATATTTGAGCAGTCATGGCACACGGGCCAGGTCCTGGAGGACTGGAAAAGAGCCAATGTGGTCCCCATTTTCAAGAAGGGGAGGAAAGAGGACCCAGGCAACTATAGGCCAGTCAGTCTCACCTCCATCCTTGGCAAAGTCTTTGAAAAA
>JAGPOW010003364.1:28327884-28352876 GCA_030014935.1 Caiman crocodilus | reverse complement strand
TGTGACCCTGGCACTCGTTCCTGCCATTGGCGGGGGGTCAGACTAGATGGCCTGCTCTAGGCCCCTTCTGACCCTAGATACTATGATACTATGATATTCACCCCCTTTTCATATATCTACAGTATGTTTAGCCTATTTTTACAAAGTATGAAATTCTGACTGCATACACACATTCGAATCATCTGGGAGTATTCTCCCAATTTTGTTCTCCTGGTAGGAAAACTAACCTGGAACTGCCTGAACAGACATTTAAAGAGCAGAGCGTGTGCAATGCTCGTGGTGCCCAGCCAGGGGGCCCCTATACATACATCTCATTATGCTCTGCAGACTTCCTCAGTCTACCCAGAGACAGAAATGGCAGCAATGCACAGGGCAGCCCTGATTGGCTGACCCAGACTGCTAAAGTTAGCTTGCGTCTCCCTGCAGCATGTGGGATTGTGAAGGGAATATGTTTTGCTTCTTGCTCAGCTACAGCTGCAGAGTCCAGCAAGTGACACAGTGTTTCCGAGGAAGCTGGAGCAAGAGCAAAGCACCCTGGGATACTGAAGAATTGTGCTGTGGTATCTCTCAGAAGAGAATATATACAAACATTATCTGTCCCAGAAGAAGCACACCTGGGAGTGATTTAAACGCGGTTACTCCTGTGTTATTTTTCTCCTGGAGTAGACATTTTTGCTCAAGTTATATCAGCATATCTGATAGAGCTGGCTGGGGACTGTCCTGTTTCAGGGTAGGTCCCAGCCACCTCTGGGCTGCAGTGAAAACTTCATGCAGCCCAGGGCTAGGCGGGAGCTGTTCTGGTCTGGGGTAGGTCCCACTCCTGCAGTTCTTTCCCAGCCCTGTGCGCGAGACATAGGGCTTGGAAAGAGCTGTTGGGGAAAGGCAGATCCTAGCCCCCTGGCCTCATCTGCTGGTGGGGCAGCTAGCGAGTATGGGATGCTTCTTCGTGGGGACAACAGGGGTAAGAAAGAGCAGGCATTTAAGTAAGCACATGTGACTCTGAATTCACACAAAGAATAGATCTGTTGTACGATAAACTTTCATTTTAATGTTCACAGTTTAACAAAGAAACCCATTTAAAACTCAGAACACTACTTCTATATTCATTGTTTCCAACATTCCTGTCTAAAAAATGGACTTTTGAATATCACTGAACAGTATGAAATGCTGCAGTATGCTTTACTTGTGTTAGACCTGCTCTAAAAGTCATTGTGCTTAAAATTATTGTTAACCTGTTGTTTGGTAACCAACTGTGTTACAGTAGATGGCAATACCAAACTGTAAAAACAGACCTACCAGTCTAACAGATAAGCTTCAACTTGTAGGAGAATGGTACTAAAGACAAGAACAGTCTACAAAAGCTGCCTCTGTTTGAATCCATTGAACTCCTCAGACTGTGCACTCCCAGACTAGGGACAGATAGTCGAAAAGCCTGAGCTTGAATTGATTCAGTTTTTGCAGCGTAGTCTAACCTGCAGAGAGTGAACTGGTTTGCAAGTGGATGGATGTTCAGCGCATGCCTGTAGTGGCTCAAGCCAGAAGCCCAGAGGTGCTAGAGCAGCACCCCCTTCCACAGAGAAGCTGAGTTGAGGGGAGACGCATGGCCAGGCCCTTGTAGGCCTGCCCCAGCACCTCCCTGACAGTCTGGAGCAGTCCAGGCATACAGAGCTGCTCAGCCACAGGGGAGGGAACTCTTCCCCCTCCTCCTTCTCCCCCACTGCCATGAGGCTGGGAGGGGGGCCCTGTTTGGTGCTAGAGGGGCTCTTCTCCCTCTTCCTTCCCCACCATGGTGTAAGGTTGTAAGGCTGCCTACCCCCAGAGGGGGACTCTTCTCCCTGCTTCTACCCCATTGCTGTGGGGTGGGGAGGGGGGACTCTATGAGATGCTGCCCAGCCCCAGAGGGGGACTCTTCCCCCCCACTCCTCCCTGCCATGGCAGTGAGAAGCTCTGTTCCATGCTAGGGGAGCTTTTCCCCCTGCTCTTCCTTTCCCCAGGGTGGTAGGAGTGTGGAGCTCAGCTGGGCAGGGTGTGGGTGTGAGGCAGCCAGCATTGCACTGGAGGCAAGGAGCACAGCCCTGTGTAGCCTCACTGGCCGTTCCTATCTCTGTGGCTCTGTGCTCCACACCCTTATGGGGAAGCCCCATGCTGGACTCTGTTGGAAAGGAGAGAGCGGAGCTTCCTTCAATCCCGGCACAGAGCCAGGACCTGAATGGCAGGGGGAAGCAGCTGGCTCCAGTGAGGGGCTGGAGCTGCAGGCTCAGGCTCAGGGACCAGAACCACAGGAATAATTACAGGCTCCAGTCCCTCCCCCCATGCAGTGGTGGCTGGAGTCGTGACTGCGCCAGGCATGAGCAGCCTGACCCCACCATCTGCTGCTGTTGCCAGGCAGTTGGGACTGTATGCCATGGGAAGAGTGAGTGAGGGTCCCTATAACCCCCACCCTCCCTTACACACCCACACCCTGCCCAGCTGAAATCCGTGCTCCTTATGCCCCTCTGGGGGAAGCAGAGAAAGGGGAAGAGTTCCCTTGAGCATGGAACAGAGCCTCCTTCTGCATCCTGCCTCTGCTACGGGGTTGGGCAGCATTACATGGAACCCCCACTTCCCAGTCTGGCAGGGGCAGGGGGGAAGGGGAAGAGACGGAAGAGTCCCCATCCAGAACCTCACAAAGTCCCCCTGTCCACCTTGGGAGGAGGAGGTGGAAGAATCCTCCCCTTCCAGCATGAAACAGAGCCCCCCCTTGCCACCCTGTGGGACAACCAACCCAGCATGGCCATGTTAAGGTGAAGAGGGCAGCAAGAAGGGTTAATTCCTCCTTTCATCCTTTCCCTGCAGCTGAGGTCTGCCAGCTTCAGGGGCCACTGCTGCAGCCCTGTCCCCTCTGCTCCCTGGTAGACAGGCTGACCCTGGCTGCTGTGGTGGAAAAAGGGAAGGAGGAAAGAATTAACTCCTTCTCTGCCCACTTTGACCTAATGGTACCATGCCAGTGAGCATCTCTGCTAGGACCTGTCCCTGCTTTGGCTAGAGAGTAGAGGGGCAGGGCCAGCCCTACACCTGGAGCAGAAAGCCCCACCCAGCCCAGAGCACATGCGTGGTTTATCTTAAACCAGCAAAGGGTCTGGGACAGACATTGCATAAATTGTTTTGACTCACATCAGTTAAGTCTGATACTAAATTCAACCAGGTTTACCTCAAACTGGTTTTGGCCATTTTGAAACTGGCTTATGTGCGTTTTATGTCTGTTCTGTTACAGGTTTAAACCAGTTTTTGATCACTTAAACTGGTTTATGTGTAATGTCTGTTCCTAGCCCCAGTGGCTAAGATAAATGTGAGAGAGTGTTTATGTCTGTAATAAATTATGTACTCCATTTTGTACTAGGTAATGCACAGTACTCTAAAATGCGTGAAAGAAGCCTACTATGTTGGAAACAGTTGACCTGCTTGGGTTGTTTGACATCACAGAGAGTCATCTGGAACTTTGAAAGACCCTCAAGTACTAGCTCCTTATTTGGAACTTCACTTCTGCTGACATTCACACTCATGTCCTTGGGTACAAAAGACTCCTCCTTTCTGTCATCAGGGTTTTTCTACCTAGCCTAATGCAAAAATGTTTCTGTCACTGGCTAGCAGCACTCCCAGGCCTTCTCCTGACTTCTGTAGTTCCTTTAGCACCTGGTGCCTTCCCAAGATGCACTTTGCAGTCTGACAGCATAGCTGGTGAGTAGATCCATATGGAGCTTGCAGAAGTGCCTCAGTGTGGGGGCTGCTGTCTGCCACTGGGAATTCTGGCAGTCAAAGTGTTGCTAGGTTTGGTATAGAGAGGGCCAGGAACAGGAGATTTAGGTGCTTTTATTGAAGGAAACTTAAAGGGATTAGAGCAACTAAGTAACTTCTCATTACAAATGAGGTCTGTGCAGTGGAGCAATAACTACTCTGACTCATACCCATGCAAAAATTTCTTTATTTTCCCTTTTTCCTGGCATATGAGATGGTTACTGAAGAGTCACCTTCTTGACAGCTTTTGCAGAAGCAATGACACTCTTAGCAGTGTGAGGAGCTAAAATCTTCTAGGTTGGATGCTATTGTTTCTCTGTAAAATTATTGCATAGCTTTAGAGAACTGTTGGAAGCCATTGTAAGAAAACAAGTAGACTTGAAACTTACCAGTGGTAAAGACTTCCATTTTGGGCTTCTACAATTCTTTGATGTTTGATTTTTAAAACATTTCTAGTAGGACTGTGTGAAGCTTCAGTCCTTGATTCAATTCAGCAGAGATTTGGCCTGTTTTGGTGGCTGAATCTCTGAATCCAAATTGAATCAGAGGACCCTTTAATCTCTCTGACTCGAATCAAAATCCTCCAAATTGATTTGGAAAGATTTGGAGATTTGGACATAGACACAGCTTTAAATGTGTTTTCTACATATCTCAAGGTACCAGGTGGCTCATGAATGCTGTGATGTTGGGGTGCATGGGGCATCTCACAAGTGTGAGGGATCCCCAGAGCATTTGGCAGCAGACCTGGAAGTGGACCAAAAGCACTTCTGGTCCACTTCCGGGTCTGCCAGGGAGCACACAGGGGGGCCCCCTGGCTCAGCAACTGGTGCCTCCTGGGTCTGGAGGGGGCACCTGTGGTCCCCCTGCAGCCAATCGCTGAGCCAGAAGGGCACCGGGAGGGACGGGGGAACACGCACTTCCCAGTGGACCAATAAGTGGATTTTAAGTACTTCCAGTCCACTTCCAGGTTCGTTGCTGAGCATGCAGGGCCTCCCCCTGTCCCACTCCCGTGGGATGCTCCATGCGCCCCAGCATCACAGCATTCAGAAGCCATGCTGGTACCTTCTCTACATCAGCATCAAATCTTCGGATTCAGAGTTGGCTGAATCGAATCAGAGACAGTGATCCAAATTAACAAATTGAATCACTGTCCCTGATTCAGGCCATATCCAAATTGAATAGGGCCCACTTCAAACACTCCTAGTCGCTTGTCCTTTGCCAGTCATTTTACATTTTTAAGAATATCATGAGACTATTTTGATTAGTACTTATATTATCTTGTTATAAAAATTGTCTTAGGTTTTTAATTCATCTGTTTCAAACATATGTTTTCAAACACAGTGAAGGATGGAAACTTCACAGTTCTCTAACTTTTATAGTGATCTGCTGCTTCTAATTCACTGCTGATATCTTCAGGCTATCGCAATATGAAAACAGTACACAAAGATTTCAGAAGACTCCTTGAATCCTATTGTCTTGAAAGTAAACAAAAACAATATTAAATTAGAAGTTCTGCCAACTATTTTTTCTGGTCTTAGATTATTATACTAATTTTTGAAAGAACTGCTTTTCCTGGTTTTTAATTGTGAAGAAATGCCTTTTAAGCATCTTAGAGGTTTTTAATATCTTCTTTATTTAGACCCAAAGGCTACTTAAGCTGAGCTAATTTCAGTCCTTTCAAAATGTTTGTGACAGGCTAAGTTTCATTGGGTTACGTATTTGATACTCCCAATATACTTCTATAAGGCAAGAGCAGAATTTGGCCCATGTCATCTCACTCCAAAGAAGAGGGCAGTACAATGAGCTACTTAATTCAAAGTGGTTATTCAATGGGTAGGTCTTTTCTTCATTATTTAATATTCTCATCAACCATAGTTTAGCCATGATTCTCAAAAATAACTATTGAATAAATGGACTAAAAATGTTACCGGTTATATTTTGGTGGGCAAATATGATCCCTCCATTCATTCCTGGTCAGAATTGCAATAGGCACACGTTTAAATGTAAACTAAAGGGCTAGTAGTTCATGAATGTTAAACCCCATGTACCTGGAAGAGGGTTAAATCACCTGCATAGTTTATAAAGTGTTAGTTTCAAATAGTTCTGTAAGACCAGTAAATAGATGCGATAACTATCTATCACTGAATCTGCTACCTACCCCCTTATGCAGAAAATATTGTTGCAATTTATGTTATCATTTCGAGAAATGGGCCATGACTTGAAAGTTCTTGACCTAGGGAAATCCTATCTGCACAAGGATATTGTTTTACAGCCTATAGAATTTTATGAAAACAAATAAATTTTATTACTGCGAGAAATGTTTGTTTAGAATTCGCTATATGTGGCAGATGCAGTTTATCTTGCATGCACTATGTTTGTTAAGCCCTTTTATCAACACAAAATCATACCGTGATGGACATGACTTCTGATCTCTGGAATGTTTGCAGTGGACTTTTATACTGCCTGCAGGTCACTAACCTCTGTTATGGCCACTAATGAATTTGTACAGCTACTATAGTTAGGCTGGGACTTGGAACTTGCTTTTGAAGTTTTCTTTTGTTTTAAATTATTTAAAGGGCTTAAATTTTCATTCCCACAAAACTATGCATAGAACAAATGTTGGGTTGGAAGCACTATTTGTACATTTTTTTCATTCCAGTATCAATATAGAGGTATAGAGACAATAATATATAAACTTTTCCATTACATTCCATATTGTTTTGAGATTTACCATTCTCTTCTATAACAAGAGTAACATGGACAGTGTTGGTCTGTATGTCATTTGGCTATTGCCATTCGGCTTACACATGAAGAGCTCCTTCCTTATTTTCTGTCATAAGTTGATTTCTTTTGCACTCATGTTTGTGTATGTGTGCACACATGCATGTATCTCCATTTGGGCCTCTACATGTGCAGATAAAGGTGTGATGGGATCTAGTGTGCAATCCATACACTTGCATGTTCATGACAGGAGGCATGATTGTGGGATCATGAATCAGAGCCCATCATGCCTTATTGCCAGTGCAGGGGGAGCCTGATCCTAGGTTTCCCCTGCATCAGCAAGAAACAAGCTCCTATGCCTGATAGCCCCCTCAGCTGACAGGGCTCCCAGTCACAGGGGCCCTTGGCAATACGCTCATTTAATGGCATGATAGAAAGCAGCTGCAAAGTTATTATACATATTTTGTGGAATAACTCTGTAGCTTATTCCTTTTTTTATAACGTCATTAATTGAACATGTGGCCAAGTGATCATTTAAGATGTGATTAACTGGTTAATCATGCCTTAAGTGTAACGTGTTGGTGGGGCGGGCCTTTGTTGATTTCCCTTGTTTCCTTTGATCTATATATGGTAGGTATAGCAGCTTCTCAATAAAATCACCAAAACTCAGTCTTGTTTTTCTACCTTTTTCAGTTAACTTCCTAATGAGCATGTCTACATGTGTACTTCAATGCATAGTAGCCAATTTTACTGCACATTAAAGCGTCACATCAAAAGCTTAGTGCCAATACACTAATACACAATAAAACTAGGCTGCAGTGCATTAGGTGTCACTAAAAAACCATGCACTTTCACTACTGCACATTAGGGCAGGCTAATGCATGTTCAGATATACATTAGTGAATGGGTAGATGTACCTAATGTGTAGGATTTGTGTTTAATACGTTGGGTGACCTTTATTTCAATCTTGACAGGTACTTCATAAATTTTGTCCACTGGAACTGCTGAGCTGATTTGGACATCATGTTTGTTTGACGTTTCTAGGTTGTATCTCTGTGGATACTTTGTGTTCTAAAAACAAATAGTGTTTTTCAAACATTGCATATGATCACATATTTTATATAAACATAGGAGAATTTTGTTAACCATAGAGGATCAAAGCATCCTATCATGTCATCTCTCCTATTTAAAAATTAGCAAGGAGACAAGTTGAGGAGTAAATTTAAAACTTCCTGATTCCTAAAATGTTAAAGAATATGTGAAATTGATGTTAATAGTATCATAGACCTATAGCGAACTGTATCTCTAGGTTGTGATTATATTAATTCTTATAAATTAGTGGGTTTGGGCCAGTTCAGCCCTTTGTTTAACAATGACTATGATCAACACCAAACTAGGATAATTAACCAAAGAAAGTTAGGCTAGATAGATTTAGTGTTAAACGGATATAGAATTGGCTGAATAGATGCAAAGAAAAAATAACCAACTATAAATTGATCAGTGTCAGAACAGAGGATGGTTTCAAGTGTGGTTCCACAAAGGTCTGTTCTGGGTCTGGTAATGTTTAACATTTTTAGTAATGATTTGGGAGCAGGAATTTAGAGTTTCCTGATCTAGTTTGCAGGTAAAACACAGCCAGGAAGGTTTTCAAACACTTTGAGGTAGAATTCAAAAGAATCTTGATAGTCTGAAGAACTGGGCACTGGAGAACTCAGTGAAATGCAGCAAAGTAAATGTAAGATACCACACACGGAGCACGGGTACACATGCATCAGACTGCACAGTTGTTACTTCCTGCTTCAGCACATACTAAATGACTATGTGGGGCGACTGGGGTGTGGGACTGACTGGGGTACTTGCCCCAGACAAATACTAAATGACAGCATTACCACGCAGTCCTGTCGTCTCACAGGTTTTTTTTTCCCCATGCTAGGGCACAGTAGCAATGAGCTGCTGAGCAGTAGCTCATTACTACTGAACAGTAACGTCAGTGTCACAGTTGGTGCCTGCTGATGCTACGTCGCTGTAGCAATGAGCTATGGTGGCATAGCTCATCACTACAGTGATGTAGCATCTGGTGTAGTCATGTGCATAGGGAAGGAAAAAACAAATCCACAAATACAGAATAGGAGATAATTGGTGAGCCAGTAGCATTACAGGCTACTGAGGACTTTTGATGGATCACAGGCCTAATGTGAACCAGCAATGAGATGCTTTCACCAAAAAACCCCACAAATATAATTTTGAGCTGTGTCAAAGGAAAATACCACTCTGCTCAGTGCTGATTAGACTTCAGCTTGAAAATTTTATTTGGTTCTGGCTTTACAATTTAAGGGGCACCAGGCTTTGTGTGGCTCAGGGGCTGTGCAGGCACCCCATGCAGGCAGCCTGGCAGCAGCCTAGGACAGCCGGCTCCACCAAAAACAAACAAACAAAAAAGCCTGATAAGCCTGATCTTCCCCACTCCCCCATCCCTCCAGAGTCTGCCTGCCTGCATGAGCTGTATGGGGACCCAGTCCTTCTTATGGTTGTGGTGCTCCAGGAGCCCACAGGCGGATGCCTTCTGGAGGGGGTTCCACCATTGCCATAGAGGGAAGCACCATCCCCCTTTCCACCTTTCCCCTGTAGCCCGGGGTTTGCTCCACCTGCCAACAGCTCGCCTTCCCCTCCCCACTGCCAGAGAGGCAGAGAGACAGGTGTACATGACATGGGGGTGTACTTTGCCCTAAATTGAAGTGGTGTTTTTAAAAACCCACTGCTTCAATTTAGGGCCCCTTTTTCGTCTACACACACCCTAGGAGATTCATGTTCTTCTGAAGTGGCACTGAACAAATTCCCAGTGTGGTATAAGACGCAGGCAAAACTGACAATCCAGGGTCTGTCCACTTACGGTACTTACAGGTCAATCCAGTCTTAAACTGTGAGCAAAATATTTTCAGTACAGATAGACAGTAGACACCCCAAAATGTCATGTGTCCTACTAACTTCTGAGAATATGGACTTTGTTCAGGAAATATTGTGGGTAGAAATTTAGAAGGTGCATACTTTCTCTCTCAAAATGTCATGATCCTTTTGTAAATGTGGAAATGTATACTTGTGTATTCTGGAGAGAGATGTATATATATTAATTAGTCCACTCACATAAATTTCCTGTAATTTCAGATGTGTAAGATGTGCTTTTTTTTGGTCCCGAACACTTGCATAATGACATTAGCTGCTGTGTACTTTTCCTCCAAATAGTTATTTCAGTGATGAATGATGTAATAAATGGATGTATACAATAGAGAGAATGTTTGGATAAAATATATAATGTAAATATCATCGTTATATGCAAATTACTTTCCCAAAATATTGTGTCTTGGCACTGCCCAATCAGTAACAAAATGTGAAAAAATATGACATATTATATTGCAGACCCTTATTCTTCATGCTAGCTTGCATAAGCAGCAGGATCACCATGAACAAATATACATAATGCAAGTGTTAATGCATAAGACCAGGATCAGAATATCTAGCATGAGTCCAGAAGTAGATTAGGAACATAGAAGCAACCAAATGGTTCCATCTCAGGTAATGGACCCTCTTCATCCCCTGCTGTACATATGTTTGAGCATCTTTTACTAAAGGTACATTTTGCATGTGTACCCCTCACATTAATTCATTGCCCAAACAATGTGTTGCTGTGGAACCTTGTTTTCAGTTTAATTATCCATAGTACTTTGAAGATGCTAAGAAACAAGGACTATTCTTCTGCATGGTGTAGAACTACAGTAAAAAAGGAGAGGAATGGCATTGGGAGATGGAGTGCTAACTCGAAATAGCTGGAATTTCTTTCCTGCTGTGGGTATAAATATCTTTTATTTGTATTCTCCTGTCAGTTACTTTAAAATAGTATAAATGGCTATATTGTCATTTGAGCAAGTTCTGCAACAAATGTGTGTGGATGCTTTTCTTGTATGGATGCATGGTATAGAGTATCTGGGTTTTGACTGAGAATAAGAAAATAAATATTTTTAAAAGGTAGAACCAACTTATAAAACACTATGTTTCCACATATTTGTTGTTTTAGCTCTAACTGTAAACAGCAAAGATTTTCTCACATTTCTCTTGTAAACCAAACCCTAAACGTATCAAGTTATTTAATTTTGGGTTGAACTCATCACTTTTTCTTTTAAAAAAAATAATTCTTGCACTCTGATTTGTGACACATGCTTAGCAGTATGTAAGGTTATTTGAAAATCATTCCGGAGCCAGTACAAACTAACAGTGCTTATTTCAGTGATTTAGTATTAGGATTTTTAAATATACTGCCTGGTGTTTAATTTTTCAAGTCATTATGCTATTTTTAATTCTGCATTAGGCTATCAAGTAGCCATTGTAAGCAGTACTTAAAAAGCTTTGGTTTTATTACTTCACTCTGAGTCATTGTTCAAAAATGAATTCATCTTATTTACTTTCTCCTGCTGTGCAGCATAGCTAAGCAAAATAAAAGCAGAGCTGGAATTTGGGAGCTCTTCCTCAGGAAACATTTTCTGTGAAGGTATTGTCCTTGTGCTAAATTTTTGGTGTCAGATTTTTCACAAAGACATAAAAACACCAGGAATGAGGCATTAGGTCATTATAGTGCTTATCAAATATTTGTGTTTCTTTTTTGCCATATGAAATATGGGGTTTGACCAGCCCTGTGAGACAAAAACTGTCTGGATTAGGTCTTTTTTCCCCTCAGAACCTTATTTACCTGTATGAATTCTGATGCTTAGAGAATGTGGTCAGTGTTGATGTCGAGCTTATGTTACTTGTCAGCTGCTGGAAAGACTAACTTCTATTATGCCAATAGTCTGTAATAATCACTGAATAATGGAAATAAAATCAATGTAATTTTATCTACCACCTTTCATTACCTCTTGCACTATGACTTCAGTACTATAGAGGAAACAGTCCTCAGTTCTGCCACTCAGAATTTGTCCTAATTCTCAGCACTGCACTGTTTAATACTTCTCTGTGTTTGACTTTGTAGCTACCCTTGGGCAAGAAGGAAAGAAACAATTTATCTGCAGGTTGGTTAAAGCATTTCATGAGTTTCATCAATCATTGAACTGTTAAGAAATGTATTTTTCCTTTTGAAAATCATATGGTGCAGTGTCCTTTCTCATTGCAGTCCTGATAACCTCTGCTGAATTTCTGGATGAGTCAGTGCAGGGTATTATCAGAGTGGTTCAGTCTTTCAGGGCTTTAATGCATTTCTAGAAGTCTTTGCTAAAATTACACTTGTATATTTGTCATTTATTCTGTTTCAACTTGGCTTACTGCTTCCAGTCACTTAGGGTGCATACAGAAGTTATATTTAGAAGTCTGGGAGATTAGATTAGATAAAAAATGGCTGCCCCATCTAACTGAGTGATTCCTCGCTTGAACAGTACAGGTGTTCCTGGGACCCTATCTATAATCATGCAGCTTAGTGTAAGCCATGTGACTGTAGATTAGGTACCAGTTTTACAGACCTTTGCCAGTTCTGGGAGCCCAAATAAGTATGTCAGAGTTGGGGAAGGGGTAGGCAAGATTGGGGGGCCTATCAGGATCTGCAGGGGAGATGGTGGGGTTCAGGGGGTTTGGGAAGATTGGGGAAGCTACTGGTATCTGTAGGGGGATTGGTGGGTTCTGGTGGGGTTGGAGTGATTTGGGGCTAGTGGGGCTCATGGTGACTTGTGGGGTCTGGGGGTTGTCAGGATCAGGGGACTGAGGGGGGCCTATGTGGAGGCTGGTGGGATCCAAGGAGTGGGGTGGGCAGGATCAGACAGCCTCTCTGATCCTGCCAGCCCCCCAGCTCTTTCTGGCCCTGGTGCCAGTTTTGCAGGTGTTTGCTGATAGAGTGCGGGGAGAAGCAGGTAGACTGGGGGACTAGCAGCTCCATGGGAGGTGGGGGGGGGTTGGTGGGATCTGGGGGGCTGGCTGCTTATAAGGGAGGTTGTTGTGGAGGGGTTGGGGGGGTTGAAATATTCAGAATAGACGATTGAGAGCTAATAAAGGGGGGTAAAAATAATCAAGATACAAAATAAAAATCTAGACATGCTGATGAGAGAGGAAGAAAGAAAATGTTTTGAAGAAGGAACAAGGGTTGAATATAGTTTGAGTGTACAGCGCAAGAGAGGAAAAGACAGATTGTCCTCTCTCAGGTTATAGGCTAGAGTGACAAAGTGGTATCAGAGCAATGAGGAGATAGAAGCTTTGTTTAGACCACATTGGGTGCCTGTAGGCGTTGGGGAGGCTGCTCTGACATGCTGTAATTACAACATGTAGAAGCAGACTCAGTTAATTGAGTCTGCTGGAGCGTGCTGACCCAGCCTGCAACAGCTCAACAAAACTCCCTAAATGACTCGAAAGCCCAAATAATTGCCAACCCCTGCCTTAATTTCACCTCTGACAGTTTGGAACAACGTAATTTGGTAGATGGTTTTGCATCGCATTGAGTGCTAGTGATGCAACATAGAGTATCCAGTTTCAATAGTTTTTAGTTTTCTTAACTACCTACAGGGAAAAAGAAGTATTGTCTCATTTTATAACTTCCAAGTATGGATTCATCTACCCTTTGTTGGTTTGGGGCATTAGATCTCAATTTATATATACTGCTTTTCAATGAAGACATTTGGAATGGAAAATATTTTGTTAGTAAAGATTTTTTTGGATTTTTTTAAAATTTACTCTCTATTAAATCATAGTAACAGGAGACACTTATCAGAACAGTCTGCAGCCTTTGACATGTTAAGTAATGGACTTTAAAAAAAGGCAATCACAATACCATACTTTACAGCCTATGTTGATTTATTTACCTGTTAGGAGATTTCTTTCAGAAATTTTTAGCCCTGTTATAAAACCCCATTTTCTTACATAAAGGGGGATTTGACATTAGAGAAGGCTACTTATATGCAGTGACACGCACATTTAAGTGCTTTGCTGGACTGAAGCCCTAGAAATGGATGATGAGTATCATACAGAAGTCATCATAGCCTTTGACTTCAAGATTGAACTAAGCAGGACTCTTTTCATTCCTAAAGTTATACACATGCTCCTGTCTTTGTACAGACATGGTCTTTCTTATGTGGCGATACAACCACAGTGCATGTAAACAGTCAGAGCTCTGCTCCCTGATGTTTCTCCATGTTAGCCTTGAAATGCCTGTCTTCCTTTTCTCTTATCCTGCAAGGCGATGCATGCAGTCATTTCCTTACAGCAAAGTGTGGATTCCACTGAATATGATGGGATCTGGTATGTCAATAAAAAAATGTAGCCCCTTGAAAGATAAAGTCTTTTCACAGGAAGTATATGATGGAGGAATGATATTATTGATCTGTTCCCAATTCTTTGATATGTGAGTTCATTGTCAATGTATTGGCACTGTAAAATCACAATGTACAAGTTTAATTTTTTCTAAGCTATGCATTTTGTATTTTGGCTCTGGTTTTGTAACCTGGCACCAACCTGATAGTTAATTAGGACAGCTTTGAGAGGTTGGCAGGCAGAGAAAAGGAAAGGATTTAAGAGATGTGCTGACTAGTATTTCTTGTTTAAAGCCATTTCCAGATTATAAAGTTTTAATGACAGATTTACATCAGCCATATTTTTCCTCCCTGCCTTGTCTGTGACCTAATGTTGGGTGGAAATTGTATTTATTTTGTAAATTAGCAGTGTAGATACCACTTCTCACTTCATAACATGGACAAACTAGCGCTTACCGTATTTTTGTGGGGACTGCATATACACAATTTTCTCTGGCTTAGAGGCATATTTTGGTTTTAAGAGAAATAGTTTAATCTAGCTTTATGGGGCACACACACTACTAGTAGTAATTGTAGTAGCAGCAGCACTGAAGTATTTGACATGCTTTTACAACCACAGAATAAGTTCTAACCTAAAAAGCTTACAATCTAAGTTTAAGATGAGAGGTGGTAAAGTAGGAAAGCCAATGAGAAAATATGGGTCAGTATGGTAGCCAATGGTCACAGTGTAGCAGAAGCTTAAAGAAACAGCAAGGGGAATCTCTGCTTTTGGAATACTTTTTCTTTTCACTGTTGTAATTTAAAATGGTTATTTGTAAAGGAATATGGAGGTTTTGATATGAAATGGGGTTTTAATTTCATATTGCTGTTATTTATAATAAGCCAGGGACTAAATTACTCAGCTTGAGACCCCATGGTTGCAGTGAGTGTGTAAACACTCACTAAGAAACAGCCAAAGAGTTGGAGGGGAACCACAGACAGGTAAAGTGAAATGATTTGCCCAGAATCACAAAGGTAGTGACAGAGCTGGGAAGACAGCCTGACTTCTAACTCAGGCCCTATCCACTTCACTACGCTTTGGATAATTTATTCTGCCTGCATTTTATTCAAACAGAAGATCTGCTGTGTTTGCATTCAAAAGTATTCAAACAGAAGTTTAAAACTGAGAACATGTGCAAATATTAATGATGGAATGGGATAACTAGCTCTCAAGGACTCACAGGGTTTATCTACATGTATACTTTACTGTGGAGTTGACTATAAGGCATCACTGTCTACATGAGCACCAGTATTGGGGTGCAGTAAATTAATCAACTCCACCATAAGGTGGTACTGTCAGGGACAGTACTATCTTATGGTGGAATAATTTTTTTTCATTATTAACTTCAATGAAACACATGTGTAAATGCTGACCTGGGCTTAAATTGTTCTCACTCAGCCCAGAGAGCAGAGGGCCAGACCTCTGCCTGCTGCCTAGCCTCATGGCTCTACACATTTAGCATGGAAATTTACAGTTACATTGTTAACTAAAGATAGACCACTTAATGTTTGGCTAATCATTCAAAACACATTCTTGTTAGGATAAAAGAAAATCACAGTCATTCTACCTTCTCTCCCCACCTCCCTAAATCCTATACTACTTATATATGTTCAGTGGACAGCAGAGAGAATAGTGAGTGGTATATCGTGAATATGCTCATTATCCTTATTTGTGTTGCACTTACTTTTCTTCTTTAAGTGTTATGGTTCCATTACAACACGCAGAAAGACAGAGAGAGAGAGATCCCTTGTATTAAATTGTCTGCCATCATTTCCAGTTCCCTATTTTCGTAGGAAAATATTGCCTCCATATATGTATTTGAGAAAACATGTTTATTTCTAAGTTTTGTGCAGTGTCATGGACATTATATTAATCCATTACCACTCATTTTATAGTGTGTGACAATTTTTCCTTCTTAGCTTTACCTTCGATAACATTTCTGAAGCTGAATGTCCCCTTCCCCCACTGGAAGAAATTCTGGATCTGGAATCTCCCCTCCCCTGGTCAAACCCATGTGTGGAACTGCACAAACTTTACTAGAGAAATCTAGGAACTCTGTAGACTCTAGAAGGTCTTTAATAGTCCCATGGGGGCCATGGATCCTAGTTTGAGAACATCTGCTTTGCACAACACCAGGTATCAGTATTTAATGGAATGCTTTCTGGATGCCAAATTATGGAAGGTATTTTTTCCAGCTGGAGCATATAGTTGCTTTAAGGCTTTAAATGGTGGTTTGCAGTGGTGTTGCCAGTACTGACCTCTGTGCCTCATGTGGCCAGAATACTGATGCACTGTATCCTAATTACTGTTTGCCATTTTATTTTGACTAGATATTTGGTTGGAGGAATGAGCCATTTTATTACATATAAGAATAATGATCTATGCAAGAGGCTTCCAAGGAGGCCTTTCCCTCCCTTACTTATATATTCCTTTTCTTAGAGACATGAGGAAAATGAACACATTTGAACCTGGGAGGGTTTTTTTCACTTAATAGATGTATTTTATATGTGGCAGAAAAATAAACCAACCATCGTATTTCCCCCCTTGAGTATATCCCCTAAATTATCAATGAATAAAGAGTATATGTATGTATGTGCATTAACAAGGGAGCACATATATGCATGTCATGTATAAAATAAAATACATATGTATGTAATAACTTCCATTCTGGTATCATCTGTTAATCATATCATGTCATCGGGACTCTGCTTCTACCTCTGTACTTCCCATACTATGAATATAAAAATGATTAACATTCAGACCTCATCACTACCTTGGCTTCACTCATAACCTATCTCCTGCTGGTAGCTTGGAATGGAGCTTGAGAATTTGGAAGTTTCCACTTTTAACCTATTTAACACATCTGACAACCTTCATTTTCAGGAGCGCAGTAAGTTTTTCCATATTCACTAAAATGGGAATTTTCAAGTTATCTGGACTCCCTTTAAAATTATTGCCACTAATTAGTCTAACATCACTGTTATAAATCCCATCATATTATATATGGTTGACACACTAATGATAAAGCTTAGTACCAGCTAGCAGAGTAGAACTGACTAGTCCTCACATCACTGTCTAGGATTAGGTATTTCATGTAGATGAATTTGTGAAATCATATGTGGGCCAGGTAGTAGTGTAATCAAATTGTGCGCAACTAAAACCTGGCTTAAAAGAGGGGCCAATTCTCACTCATGCATTGGCATAACATGGGTAAATTATAGCTGAGTTGCTAGGACAGCTTATGTTGTGTGAAATTTTGCAGGGAGTGATTAGTTGTGGGGGAAATTGTTTTATGTGTAATTCTGTTTGCTGCTTCAGCCTGGAGGCTGAGATAACTACAGGTTATTTAAAAGAGGAAAAGGGAGAATGACTTAAAATTACCCTTCAAAAAACATTTTGAAAATCACAGATTTTCTCCCACAAGTTCCATTGTTAATTTATTAAGTGAAGTTTATTTTCTGATACTTTAAAGGCATATGGTTTTGTGATGATTATGTATTTGGGCTTAGTTATCCACACACACAAATACACAAAGTCAGTGGATCTGGAATTTAGTTTGTTCTGTTCCCCTTGCTTGTTAACAGGAGAGGGACAGCTACAGTGCAGAGAACTGTTAAATCTGAATAGTTCCATCTTACTTCATTAGGGAGCAGTCACTGGAAAACAACAGTATACAAGTCAATCCACTGTAATGTGTCATACTGGGATGAATTAGTCTGAGCATCTATCAACCCAGCATGATGGAGCACAGTGCGAATTCAAGAATAGCTCATTCAATGCTAAGAAGCAGTTCTCTGAAAACTTTATGTTGAGTGTACAAGACTCACTTTCTCTTTCTTTTACTTGCCCTTTTAAATGTAGACCCTAACTTTTCACCAAACTGAATTGGGGCTCTCAGAAATTGCAGTATCTGGCTTTAAAGTTTGCAATATGATCACAACATGGAGTTATAGTAATCCCTCATATACCTTTGATAATTCCCATAGAATTACATCAGACAAATTTGGCATTGCCTTTTATAAACTCTCTTTAAAGAAATACAACATCCAAGTTCCAGTGCTTGTCATGCTATTCTTTATTGTTGTGGCTCCAGCAGAACCCATAGAAGTCATTTTCCCAAGGTGCTGCCTTTTTCTGCCCTAGAAATCTGTAAGTGCTATGAACTTGCACAATGAAAAAAATCCTGTAAAAAATGGATACTTCAGCCTCCTTTACACCTGACAGATATTGCACAATTATCTGGTTAATTGTGCAATTATCTTGAGACCAGCTTCACATGCAAAGTACCTAACACAAGATAAAAAGCTCCATCCAACCAGCAATAAAGTTAGACTTTGAAAATGTGTACTAACTCTGTAGTTGATTGCTATCCAGCTTTAATCTGCATGTGTAACAGGGTCTCCCTTGTCAGCTGACGGGGCTCCCAGCCACAGGGGTGCACCATGCCCAGCTGTAGATACTGGGTTTCTGGGGCATGGCTGCGATCTCCCAGCCCAAGAGATGCGTGAAGCCCCTGGGTCTGGGAGATCAAAGCTGCTGTGTTTTCCCAGCTGCCAGGGTTTTATGCACCCCTGAGGCTAGGAGACTTGCAGCTGCATCCCTTAGCTGCATGGGTGCATGGGGCAGCCCCTTGGCTGGGAACCTCTCAGCTGAGGGGACTTCCAGCCACAGAAGCTTGCTTCTTGCCGGTGCAGGGTGAGAGCAGGATTGGGTTTCCCCTGCACTGGCAATAAGGTGTAATGGGATTTAATGTGTGATCCCACAGTTGCACCTCCTGCCATGCACATCTGACATGGCAGGAAGCATGACTGTGGATTATGCTTTAGATCCCATTGCACCTTTACCCATACTTATGGAGAAGCCCTTGGGCCTATTATTGCTTTTACTGGAACAAAGCAACTGCAGATCAAAACTTTTGTTGATTTTTTTTTTTTTTTTTTTAAACTTTCCCATATCAGATGCTTTCTTATGCCTCGTTTTCAACGGGTACTATGTAGAACACTCATTAGAAAAGTCAGTGTACATCTTCAACAATAGCTTTAGCAAAAGCCATCCCGTCTAAATGAAAATAAGTTTTTGATACCTGAAGCACACTAAATGTTACCACACTGGAAACCTTATTCAACCCCACCACTTCCAAAAGTTCCCTTCTTTAACCTTGTGGGGGCCGAGAAACGCTGGCGGAATGGGGCCGCTGATGAAGTGGAATTGAGGCGCTAGATATGCAGGTTGTCGGAAACCAAAAAAACCCTTTACTTACAGTCCTTAGGCTGTAGGCACATTCCTTGAAGTTACAAACTTAAACAGGAACACAAACACACAGAAGCTCACACTCACACAGGGTATGGGGCGTCGGATGAATCCAGCAGGAAATCATTGTCAGTTGATCAGGCCTCCTTCGTGGCTTGGAAACACATGTGGGATCTCTACTCATGCGTGTCCCAGCTCTCCTCCAGTTTGGGTAGGCATCGCCCAAGCCTCTTATTCGGTCAGCAAGCCAATCGCCGACTGATACATATGCATAATTTAATGCGAGCCAATCACAAGCATGCACTCGCTGGTGCAGCTGCAAGGTTTTGGCGGGCTCTGACCGTGCACCGAAACTTTTCCTGCTCTACAGGGGGAAAATCCCTGCATCCGTGCTCGCAATGTGCTCAACACAGCTGTGCCGAGGCATCTCTTAACTGTTTTGCACAGACATGTCCCCTTGCCGAAGGCACAGTTGTGTCTGCAGCACATTCGGACCGGTTACGTTGCACTCACACTGTTGAACAGGTTCACATTGTAAATGAGCATAAACAAGAGAGGACAATGAAGCAAGTTCGTTCTCCAAAGATCTAATTAAACAATATCCTAACATAACACAGCTACATATTAGTACATTCGTGATGAACAGTTTGATCATCAAAACTTCATTGGACATCATTATGTCCTGGTCTCTTGAGGTTCTCCCCCTCTCAAAATGCTCTCTCTGGTCTTGTCTGCACACACGTCTTAGCGGACCTGCAGAGATAATTCACTCTTTTCGAAAATCTTTTTCTCCCTCTGATTCGGTCTGCACATGTTCTGGCAGACCTGCAGAGAAAGAAACTCTCAGGAAAAATTAATTAGCTTATTTACAGGAAAAATAATCATTTTCGCAAGATGATTTATCGTCTGTTTTATCTTGGCATTGGAACCCCATTTCATAGGCCAGGTTCCATTGACCCTCATCACCTAGCACTCTCAACTGCTGCTTGGTGAGCCTGGAGTATTGCATCAGGAACCTAAACATTTTGCGTTCCTCTGGTGTCCTCTGTGTTGGTTGGAATCGTTGCAGGGTTGACTCGTGTGCTCAATGCTGCTCTGGGTCGCTGAACTCTCTTTGACCCGGCTTTACCAAAGCTTGCAGTCGCGGTAGCTGCCTCAAGAAATCACTTGCAGGCATCTCTTAACTGTTTTGCACACACAAACCTGACCCATTTCAGACCTCATGCAAGGTCAGAACACTTTCACCAGTCTGTGGTGCCTGACTGTCTGGCTGCAGTTCAACCAGTGTCTTGCGGATTTCTATAGCACAGATAGTTCCAAATGGTGACCACTCTTCTTAATACTTCTGTCCCAGAAGATTTTAATCTACACAATGGCAATTTCTTCCTTGATCTACAATAGACATTTTTTACTTGGGATTTCAACTACCATGATTAGGAGCCTACTGAATTCACGGTGGAAGTGGGCTGCATGGCAGCTCCTTTAATCTTGCAGGTTTCCCTGCTTACCTCCTCTTCCCCCTTCCCCCTGTTGCTGATTGGCTAAGGGTCCTGGTGGCCCTGCTGCTTGTTGCTGACTGGTCAAGAGGCAAAAGCAGTGTCATATTTAAAACTGCAGGATTTGCCTCCCTGCCGATCAGGAGTGAGCAGTGGGGTGCCTCCGCTGATCAACTGGAGAAGTGCGGGGTGGGGGAAGGCATACAGGGGAACCTGCAAGATTAACACTCATCCATTCTCATGAAACCATGACCATTGTTCTCATGGGGTAACTTGTTACCCCGCAATTCAACATTGTTGGTCTCATGGGATAACTTGTTACCCCACGCGCATGAGCAAAATGGAACCAGTGACAACAATATAAATGTACAAAAAACTATATATTAAACATACAGATTGTTTGAAAGAGCATTTGTGATGATTTGAACCCCCAAAAATCTTTAACTAGAATGATGAACAAAAATTTAAACTTTCTTAATAGTTTCAAAACATGAATGAACAATTTGCTAAGTCTGCAGTTCACAATGTTTTCAAACTAACAATTACTTTGAAAAACATTTCCTAATTGTTTTATCTAAATATTGCATTCTTCACAAAGCAGCAGTGATGTACTGTGGTGCACACAAGCAAATCACTTACAATCTTTACATCATTTCTTGGTTTTGCTGTCATCTGTCCTTGGACAAAAAGTACAACATCCACTCATGCTTGCAGAAGGTTCTACTGGGGTGTGTTGTGGTAATTTGTAATTTAGGACAGTCATACCAGATTTGACAGATTTAGACAGATTATATGTATCGATTTAGGTCTGTGTGAAGGAGCTAGTATTGACTTTGGATTTGGATCCAGCCAGTTGATGGACAGTGATTCCATTTGGATCCAGCCATTTGATAGATGGTGATTCCATTTGGTGATTAAACAGTGCCCCGAATCGATTTGGCCGAATCTGTTTCAGAGATTCATCTGCTGCCTAATCTCTGAGTCTACGAATCACACCATCCCATCCCCCTCATGTTCTCCCAGTTCCAGCAATGGCTATCCTGCCTGCCTCAGCTCCTGGCACTTGGGGGAAAAAAAAGCCCCGACTCAGCGGGTGCTGCCAGGTGGGGGGCGATCCCCACTGGCCCCCACTGCCCCACACTGCATGGGGGACTTTGCATGAGCCCCTGACCCCCCCCGCCCACTCCCTCACTCCCTCCCATGGCTGTCCTGCCCACCCCAGCTCCAGCCCTTTAAGGTACCCCCCCCAAAACCCTGGGACTCGCCGTTCCTGCCGGGTGGTGGCTATCCCTGCTGTCCCCCACTGCCCTGTGTCACGTGGGGGGCTTTGCACAAGGCTGTTGCAGGAGCTGGTGAGTTCCAGAGTTTTTTTCTCTTTTTCCTTTTTCTTAAAGAGCCAGAGCTGGGATGGGTGGGGTAGTCATGGGGGGGTAACTGGGGGAGCAAGGGAGCATCGGGGGGCTCATGATAGAGCCCCCCACATGGTGTGGGGCATTGGGGGGCAGAGGGATTGCTCCTCCACCTGGTAGTACCCAGTCAGTGGGGGCTTTTTGAAGCTCTTTGAATCTTTTCTGAAGATTTGGAGAGCTTCAAATCAATTTGGACCATTTAATTGTTCCCCTGATTCAATTCGGATTCAGAGATTTGGCCACCAGTTCGGGCCGAATCTCCTTTGAATCAAATCAGCACATGAAGCTTTACCCAGCCCTATATCCATCATTCTTTGTTTTATTTGTCTGGTGATCAACTGTTCTCTAAGTTCCTGCAAAAAAAAAAGTGCCATCTTCTTAAATGTGATCTTTGCTTCCAGTTTGCCTTGTGGCCTAGCCAAATGATGCGACTGGCAATGGCAGCCACATCCAGCACATGGAAAAATAGTGTCATTGGCCACCTGTTGACTTTTTGTCTGCAGGTGGTCTTAGAGCTTCAGTGGTCAAGGTTATCCATCTTACCCTTGTTTTTATTATAGTCATGGATAATGTCTGGCTTTCTTTGCTCTCTACCTACTGACAGGTCACGGTGCCTGCTTGAAACATATTCCTATGCTTCAAAGAAGTCCAAAGTTTTGCTGAAGAAGTCCAAAGTTGTGCTGACAAAGACTCACTAGTGTGAGTTCCCCCTTAAAATAAAAAATGGATGAAAACGTTTTCCTTCTTTGATTTGCTTGCATTTCGTTTGGGATGTTGGTCTTGTTTTTCTGAATCGTATCCACATAGATCAAGTCCTGCTGTAGCAATCTTTCTGCCAAGTCTGTACTTGTGAAGTTGTCACCCACAATATTCCTTCCCATCTTGTATCAGGGTTTAACCAGTTTTTCAATGACCTGGGTACCAAGATTACCTTGGTGTGGAGCTTCTGGTTGTTTGCCCAGGTAGGTGTCTCCAGACAGGGGGAATGATGGTGCTGCATCACAGCACCACCAGATATTCAATCCATATTGGCAGGCTTGCTGGACATATACTGTTTGAACTGACAGTGACCCCTAAACACAATGAGCTGCTCAGCAACCATCAAGTGTATTCCTATAATATACCATTTCCCAAGCTGCTCCAGAATTGTGTCCAAATATCTCTGAAGGCAGCAAACTTGTCCACAGCCATCCTTTCCTCATGTCAATTTGTTGCCAAATCTCGGGTAGCTGGTGATTTGATGGAATCATTTTAAACTCATGGTAGCACAGAAGTAAGGATGCCCAGTTCGTTGCTCCCACAACTTCTCCAGTGCCTTGTGACTACTGTGGTATAGAGCAGTAGGAGTCCAATGTAGGCTTTCAGCACTGTTTCATCATGCTTTTTCCACTCCTTTCTATTTCCAGGATGGCTATCATTCCACTCCCTGAAACTTCTTTCTGCCTCTGCTTGTTTCTCTTATGATAACAGTCAGGATATCTTATGAGAGAAACAGGTAGAATGTTTCCATCACTGTGTCTTTATTACTTTCTCTTGTTGGCCCACCAGTTTCATGGACTATGTGCTTGGCTGTTCTTCAGTGGTGCATTATCTGTGGCCTTTTTTCCCCACACTCTGCCATTCCTTCCTATTAAAGGTGTCATCATCTACAATGTTTTCTGGGGTGGTGGCAGTGGTGCTCTCAACAATCTCCCATGTCTGGAACAAAGTCAGCATCCTCACTGCCTTAGGATAAGATTTCATCTGTGGATGTGTCACTGTCATCCCTGGTTACCTGTGCTAGACAGACTTCAGCACTGAATATGAACTGCCTTCTCATCCTGGACTGCAGAAACAAAGAAAAAATTGGTTACTGATGAATCGATATAAACACCAATCAAAGACAAGCCTGTCCACCTATGCTATCATAGAAGCAATTTGCCCTGCCCTTTGGCAGACCAGGTAGCATCTTGGGCACAGAACCCGGAGACCAGCATCCACCCTTTGCAGGCAAGCCAGATGTGGGCAGGTGCTGTTTGGAAACCACACATACAGGGGCTTATTGAGAGCAGGTAAAAGCGGGGTGTCATGCCTTTACTGTTGTAGGGAACTCCCTAGTGTACACCTTGTTGTACTATGATGTTGTTCTATTTCTTCTCTGCTGTCTCTTTTCTCCTTGTTCTCGCTTCCAACAGAGGCAGAGCAAAGTAGCTTGTATGTCATGAAAGGGGTAAGTGAGGTAGAGTTTTGCCGTGAGAAAAGAGAGCAGAGGTGGATTTGGGTGTGACAAAGCATTGTTTTTTTATTTTTTGGCAAAGGACAGAGTGTTTTGACGGCTTTGCAAACAAAGTGGTTAGCAAAAGGGATTATCACATCTTCTGCTAAAGCAGAGTGGAGGATGGCCATTCATTAGTTACCAGGGACACGTGAAGTGGATGTGAATGAGGTGTGAATGAATGCTGACCTTTCAGATTCATCCACCCAAAGTGGGAGAAACATCAGAACATGTCAAAATAGCAAAACAGTTTTGATGAAACGAAATGGGACAGTGCTTTGAAAAATGAAATGATGGAATGAAACACTGGTCCCTTTGAAACTGTAAAATGGATGTCAAAACATCTATTTAGGGAGTGAAAGGAAAGTGCAGGGCAGTGTAGGACACCTACCGAACAAGAAGGAACAATTAGACAGGGGGGACAAGGCTGAGCTATTCAGCAAGGTTTTTGCCTCTGTGTTCCTAAACAGGGGTCAAAATAAGTCTCCTAATGGGTTCTTTGTTGGGCATCAGAGGAACACCAGCCCACCAACTGTCAATGCTGACTTGGTGCACAGTCAGTTGGATGGACTGGATGTGTTTATAAGTCAGCAGGCCCGGATGGGCTGCATCTGAGGTTACTGAAGGAATTGGCCAGTGTCATAGCAGAACCACCGGTGTTATGCTTCAGCCCAGGTCTGAATTCGTTGCCCGGTATGCGTGAGCCAATATACAAATACCAGTTGGAAGTTTGAAAGAAAAAAAGTTTTTATTGCTAGCAATAAAGGTGCAAGG
>JAGPOW010003364.1:28303201-28327784 GCA_030014935.1 Caiman crocodilus | reverse complement strand
AACAATCTTCCAGTCTCGCCTTGTATCCTGTCTCGGGAGGATGGCTCGAGGCCATTTATCATGCCTTTAGGAAAATGGCTCGAGGTTATTCACAACAGTATAATAAGGACAAGTGCAGAGTGCTGCACCTAGGGTGCAAAAATATCCAGCAAATCTGCTGGCTGGGAAGTGTCCCTCTCAGCGGCACAGAAGCGGAAAGGGATCTCAAAGTCATAGTAGACTCGAAGATGAACATGAGTCATCAGTGTAATGAAATCATCAGCAAAGTTAACCACAGTTTAACAGATGCATAACAAATAGAACCAGGAAGGTGATACTTCCCCTCTAAGCAGCATTGGTCAGACCACAGTTGGAGTACTGCATTCAGTTTTGGGCACCATACTTCAAGAAGGATGTTGATAGACTCAAGAGGGTCCAGAGGAGGGCCACTTGTATGGTTTGGGTCTTAAAGGACACACCCTATCAGGAGAGATTGAGGGACTTAGACTTCTTCATCCTCCACAAGAGAAGGCTTAGAGGTGATCTTGTGGCCTACAAATTCATTAGAGGGTTGCAGCAAGGGATCAGAGATGCTCTGTTCACCAGGGAGTCTTTTGGGGTAACAAGGAACAATGGTCACAAGCTGACAGAGAGCAGATTGAGGCTAGATATCAGGAAAAGCTTCTTCATGGTAAGAGTGGCCACAATTTGGAATGGGTTTCTAAGGGAGGTGGTGCTCTCCCCTACCTTGGGGGTCTTTAAGAGAAGGCTGGACAGGCATCTGGCTGGGGTCATCTGAACCCAGCACTCTTTCCTGCCTAGGCAGGGGGTTGGCCTCAATGATCTGTTGAGGTCCCTTCCGACCCTAGCATCTATGAATCTATAAAGCAAACCAATGGTATTTTGCACATCCCTAATATTTAGTTTTAGATTAATTAAGAAAGATAATATTATTATAATTTGAGGAACAATCTTTCAATTTTGACAAATTTGAAAATAGTTTAAATACTGAGTGCAAAAATGTTGGGTTTTTTTTAACAATCTAATTTTCTGGTTTTGATAGTTCTGGCTAAACCTTCACGCTAGGAATAGACATTCAAAAAGCTGGAGCCTGAATTGATTCAATCTTTGCAAGTTAGTTTAATCTGCCTAGGTTTAATCTGCCTAGGTTGAACTGATTTGTAACAACACAAACATTTCCATTGGACTGAGAAAATGTGGGCACATGTCTGCAGCTGCTCAGGTCAGATGACACTAGAACGTGCCTTGGATGCAGGGAAACTGTGCTGGGGGGACATGGCCAGCCTGGGTTAAACTGGCTGGAGAGTGGACTGGGGTTTAATTCCCCCTGCCTATCCCACTGGCAAAGACCTGAGCTGGGTCTGCTGGGGGCTCCCCCCTTACTGCTGCAACAGCAGACCACCATGGCCCCTGAGGCAGAGCGGGCAGGGAGGAGGGTTATTCTGCCCACTGCCCCCGGGGGACTGGAGCCAGGTCTGCCTGCTCCGACCACTGCCACTGCTGCTCACTTCCTACTTGAGGCAAGCAGTGGAATAAGCCCCCTTCCTCTGCTGCTGGAGGGAGGAGGAATAACCTCCATCCATGCCCCCTGCTTTAGGGGCCCTGACTGCTGGCATCTGGCTGCATACCTGCCCCATCACTGCAGTGGCAACCCTTGATGGGTCCTCTGACGTCCAGCAGAGGGGGCTTATTCTGCTGCTTGCCCCAGGCACAGAGCAAGTGGTGGTGGCAGCTGGCGTGGGCAGGCCCCACTCTGGTGTCCCAGTAGCAGATGGGAATAACCTCGCTCCCTGCTGCCCCACCTAAGGGGCCCTGCTGGCTAGTGCCTGGCCCTGCGCCTGCTCAGCCACTGGAGAAGTGAGGGGGAAGTGACCATGACAGGGGCAGTAACCCTTGTCATTGGCGATGCATAGGGGGTGCATGTGCATCACCTGAGATTGGCTGTGCTATGCCCTGGAAGCACCAACCACAAAACCAGAAGTGCCAGCAGAAGTGCATTTCCAGTTTTGCTGCTGGTAGTTCCACACTCGGCAGTTGGCCACAGGGGACTCCCACCACTGGCAGTCTGGTGCCCCTGTACACTCAGGAGGCACCAGTCACCCATGGCCCCTGTCACGGCTTCCCTGAGCATGAGCTCCTTCCCAACAGTAGGGTGTGCTGTGGGGTGAGGAAACCTGCTGCAGTGGGTGGCACTGGAAAGCTACCATGGTGGCAGCAGCTTGGATGGTTCTGGCCCCTCTGGGCCCTGGTGCTGGTGTGCACAGTCTGCCACAGCTCTGCCTGCCGCAGTGGGGCCCCCCAGCCAGGAAGGGGCTTGCGCTCGCTGATACTATGACAGGGGCTGCTGCCCCCATCAAGGGTCCTGCCCCCTCACTGCTGCAGTGGTAGGACAGGGGCATGGCAAGATGCCAGCAGGCAGAGCCCCTTGGGCGAGGGCAGGGATGGGGGTTATTATCCCTCCCTTTGGCATTGGGGGCAGGAGGTTTATTCTGCTACTTGCCCCAAGCAAGGAATGAACAGCAGCAGTAGCAGTCAGGGTGGGCAGACCCAGTTGTGGTCCCTTGGGGGCAGTGGGAGTAGAGGGGAGAATAACTCCCCTCCCTTCCCCCTTTTCCTCAGGTGCCATGGGGGCCTACTGCTGCAGCAGCGATGGAAGAGCGCCTGGAAAACCTGACTCAGTGGGACGGTGTAGGGGGAGGGAATTAAACCTTCTATGAACAGACCCCCGTCCCTGCCCGTCCCTGCTCTTGCTGGGGTACAGAGGGGTGGGGCCAGTCCTGCTCCACAGGAGCAGAGAGCCCAGCCCAGAGAGCATGCCAGGACGCTGGGGGACTCTGGTTTAAGCTAAGCCTGGAAGGAGTCTGGGAAGACATTACATAAACCGGTTTGAACTCGATCAATTGAGTCTGATGCTACTACATTCAACCAGGTTTACCTCAACTGGTTTTGGCCATTTTGAAACTGGTTTATGTGCACTGAATGTCTGTTCTGTTACAGGTTTAAACCGGTTTCTGATCACTAAAACCTGTTTATGTGTAATATTTGTCCCCCGCCCAGAACCCTAACACGTTTTCTGGAGAATCTTGTTGATTTTTAGACCTTATTGGCTCCACCTAGAAATGAAGTGTTGATGCCTGAATCTGTAGATTCTTAGTCACACCAATAGTTCTTTTTTACATGAAAAGTCCAATGAAAGACAATGGAACTATTCATGTTAGTAATGTTTTGGAGGACCAAGTCCTTGAATTTTTCAGTTGGTGGCATGGCAGTTTGGGTCTGAAAGATAAGCAGTTTTGTTTTGTTTTGGCCTTATGCAGTTTCCCCACCAGAACTGAAATTTCTCCAGATGAAATCCAGCTCTTAGATACATATGTAAATGGGTTGCATGGGTGTAATAAATGTCAAAATGCAACCTTCCAGCTGAAACTGTTTGGGTCTTTTTTGTTCCTATTTAAATCACCAGGAGTAGAGAGTGCTAAGTGTCTTTCAAAATTGGGCTCCCAGAATTTTTCTGGCTGGAAATTTTTAGGTACTGGAGAATTTCAGCTACCTAGGCCTATGCTAGTCTGGTATTAACGGTATCACAACAATTCTTGCGGTCAAGAGCAGAAAACTAAAATGAAAAGGATGATGTTGTTTAATTGCATAGTATCTGTTTTGTCAAAGGTACTGTCTTAAAAGTTAAGATGCTTGGTCACAGCTCCCAGGGCGAGCAAGGACATAGTTAGGAAAAGAGGATTAACAATAAGAAATCTCCATACAATTATATGCAGATCAACTTGATGCCCTATAGTAGCAGCGCTATTTGAGATGGGTGTTTAAGAATTTAGAAGGGGATTAAACTATAAGACCTTGCAGATGAACTAAGAAAGGTTTTATTGTGCATAATTATCTTTTAAGGTAAATTTCAAGGCAGAATCCAGGTATTTCTCACCTAATTTTCTATAAGTGAATCAGAAAGAATCCCACTACTTTTGACCGAATCAGATCCTAGATTTCGCAGGATGAGAAAGATGTTATCTGACCTAAAGTCAACTTGCCTTTGCAGACAACTTACTCTCTTATTAGAAGTTACTTTTAGTAAGACAGTGGCCTAAAGCTTTTTAACTTTAAATATATAATGCTTCTTTTCTAAAGCTGAGAATTCATACTTTCTTCTCAGATGACAGTACTCTGTTGCTAATCACTAGGAAAGTGAGACATTCTGACTCAGTTTCAAATGACTGGTCTGCATTTTTGAGGATTTTGTTGGGTGGTGCTCAAATGGGCCATTGGAGAAAGTAACTGCTGTGGTTAATAGCAGAATATTGGCTAACATTTCTGTCACCTATCTGTAAGTGAAAAGGTATTTTTCTTAATATTTCCTAAAAATTCAGGGGTAGCTTATTGTTCCATAACTGAAGCAGCTGTAATTCCCCCTATAACATTGAATAACCAGTGGCAGTTGGACCCTGGATATTTCTGTGGTTGGCAGAGACAGTAGAACATCTGCTAAAAAATTAGTTTCTGTTTCTTTGTCTTGGATATGTAAAGGAAGCCTGATATTAGTACAGTTTCTTAAATGTTTTGATGCTTTCCTTGTGCTACAAGAAAGACTGGGATTTCTCAGAAGCAAAGATTTATAGTAGCATGGGATGATGTCCCTGTACTATGTTTGGCATATCAAATATTGTAAAGCAGTGTGAGAGCATGTGGGAGACAGGGGCTGTACGAATATTTTCTTTATGTGAGAAGAAAATCTTTAATAGTAGTCTAATTGTTAGGGGTGTGTGAAGCAGGCCCTATTTGATTTGTATTTGACCCAACTCAGAGACAGTGATTTGGTTCATTAATTCAGTTCACTGTCCCCAATTTAATTCGGCTGAATTGAAATTTGAAGATTCGATGTTGATTCAGAGAATCAGCAATTTGGATGCAGACACAGCTTAAAAATTGTTTTCTACATACCTTGGTGACTCATGATTGCTGTAATGCTGGAGTTCATGGAGCATCCCACAGGAGTGCAGGGGGTGGGCCCTCCACATGCTTGGTGGTAAACCTGGAAGTGGACTGGAAGTACTTCTGGTCAACTTCTGGGTCTTCCTGGGACCAAACACAGGGCCCCCCCTGTGTCCCCTGGCTCAGTGATTGACCACAAGGGGATCCCAGGTGCCCTCCCACCAAACCCAGGAGGCACCAGTCACCAAGCTGTGGCAGGCAGGGGTGGGGGCCCTGCATGCTTCCCGGAGGACATGGAAGTGGACTGAAAGTGCTTCTGGTCCACTTCTGGGTCTGTTGCCAAGTGCGCTAAGGAGCTCCCTGTGCTTCTGTGGGATGCTCCATGCACCCCAGTAGCACAGCATTCATGAGCCATCTGCTACCTAGAAAAAACATTTAAAGCTGTCTCTGTCTGAATCTCCGAATCTCTCTGAATTGATTTGGAGGTTTATGATTTGATTCAGAGAGATTAAAGGGTCCTCTGATTTGATTTGGATTCGGTGATTTGGCTACCAAATCAGGCTGAATCTCTACTAAATTGAATCAGGGACTGAAGCTTCACACAGACCTACTAATTGTCCCCTACAAAGAGCAGTAAGACTTACCCTGAAGCTGTCACTAGATACACAGGTTATACCTGTTCTTTTTAGTATAGTAAAGACAAGGTTTAGAAGTCATATAAAATATTGTAACTTGCTTTGTGCAATTATTTCAGTTAATAGCCCTTCTCAGAAAGAACATGAATTGTATAGAGAGCACCACCTAAGGATAAACCTAAATTGTACCATTACCCCAAGTGATTGACACCCAGGTTTGAGTCCCAGGTGCAAATGTTTGCAGAACAAATCTCAGTCTGCATTACTACATACTCTGCACTTGCCCATTTAAATCTGGGGAACTCCCTCACAGTTCTTTCAGTTCTGTCCCTATTCAATGGGAAGACAGGACATTTAACTGTGCCTCAGTTGTGGGCAGCAGATTATCTTCTGGTAGTGGAATACAGAGAGGCTGCTTAGTCCCTGACCTCGATAAAATCCCTGTGATGGAGGGTTTTATTTCTCACTCTCCACAACCCACAAAATACTGTCTTTAGTTTGTAGACGGGCAGCATCACTTTTCTCTCTGGTTACTATTTTGCCATTGTCTCCTATTTTCTACTTCCTGCTGGACAAGAGAAGCCTTTGTAGATGGCCTTCACTCTTAGCACACCCATCAACTCAGGCACCCAATATATAACAGGAGAAAAGCTGGTGGTGGCACCATACAGCTGGAGAAAAACAAATTTTTACGAAAAGTAGATAGTGCCAGACTTACCTGCTATGTTTCTTTGATAAAATAATTTTATAGAAAAAAGTGGTGTTGTAGCCCTGATAACCAGAAAATATGTGAGAAGCAAGAGGGATTGTGTGGGGTTTTTTGATAATTACATTTATTGGACCAACTGTATACTTGGGAGATATATTAAACAGGTGCTTTGTGCCCAAAATATTGTTTAACATTTCTCCCAAGTATACAGTTGGTCCAATAAAAGATATTACCAACAAAAATCAGTCTCTGTTCCATGTTTCCTGAATCATCAGAGCTACAACGTCACTCCAACATTGCAATTTAAGATAGAGTTTGATTGTTTATGAAAGGAAGTATTGGATAGGGTTGAGAGAAAGGGACTAAGTTCAGTGACCCAAGAGGTTCTTTCTAGTCCTGTGTTCCTCAAGCAGTTGCTTCCACCTCTGATACAGAGCATTGAGTTAAAGGACTGTCATTGTCTTCTTTGGCAATCTCTTGCAGTCAGGAATGATTATCTTCCATGATTATCTTATCTATTTATCCAGAGATAACTGTTGACGCTTGTCTGGGATTGACCAACTCTACTGCACATAGAGATGTATTTCTACTCTCTATCTCTAATACTTGGATATGTGTTTCCATGTGAGGTGGGTGGTGCTGGATTTCATGTGGGGTGGGTAGCACTGTAGCAGCCACAATAAAGGAGCAAGATTCAGGATCTTTCAACCGTGCTCCTATACCTGTGAATGAGTTGACCTGCAAGAAGACATGCTGTTACCCCAATCCTACTGAAACCCACCATGTGAGTTTGAGTTGCCTCCTAAATTTGGATAACATCCTACAAGGTTTGTGATTCTGCTGCCCTTGTCTTTGCGGTGATGTCAGAAAGTACATCCATGGGAAGTTCTGAAACATTTTCTCTTTTAATCAAGTTATTCTTTATCTGAGAAATCTAAGGTGTTTCTTCTGAGGTGACCTCACATACAGTTTTTTCATCCAGAAAATAGTAATTTAGAACCATATGTTTCCAAACAAATCAGCTAAATATGAAACGTTGTTTAGTATTTTTAAAACATTGTTGTCCAGTGTTGAAAGATTATTGAAAAGTCTTTGTCAAAAGCTATTTCAACACTGTGAATCTGACATTGCTAATATTTGTGTAATAGTTTATATTTGGATAATTTCTTCCATGTTTTGAAAGAATGTGCACCATACTTTTTAACCAAAAATATGTTGGAGTCCTTCAAACACTGAAATCCTAATACATATACAGTGCAACAAAGACATTCTAGTGTACTGTATTTTGTCTAAAAGTCTCTTTCCTAATCATATTGTCTCCCTCAATTTTTATTGTTGGGAAGCCAGAGAAAAGTTGGGCAGAAATGTTATGTGCTGAAATGCATTATATAGGCTCCTGTTGGAAATTTGCATAGCAGCTATAGTTCCAAATACAACAGCTGCACAATTCCAACAGGAATACATAAAGCATGATTTGTTCTTAAAGGGTGCGAGTTAATTAATTGTAGGAATGATGTAATAAAGCCTGTGTTTCAGCATAGGCTCACTCTTTCAGTTCCTAAAGTTCCTTTCTGGGCATGTAAAGTACTAACAATATTGACTGCCCTCTGATGCAGTGATAGTCTGACTTACCTGTTTTGTTGAAATGGTTTTTGGACTGGTTTCAATAGGTACTGGATACTGATCAAGTTAGAATTTTGTTAGGATGCAGGGTACATATTGTTTAGTGACTGAAGTTTTCATAGTTTAAATGGAATTTATGTTATAAAAGGAAAATACAAGCAAATACATTTTTTTCCTATTTGTACTAGAGTAGTATATTAGAAAGCAAAATGGGCTAAATAAATCTCTCTCTCTGCTGGAACCGCACAGGTATAACTCTCAGGAGACTGTGACCTTTTATAGTACAGTGCATTGCTTTACCAGACACAAATTAAGGTAGACTAGCACATAGGATAGCTTTTTAAACAAGCAGGCTACCTTAAGACTTGCATTTGGTACAATCTGAAATTTTGGAAGCTCCTGAATCCCACTTCTCTCACTGTCTCTGTTCCCAACTTTCCCTATCTGCATTAATGCAAAAAAAGCATTTGCTTGATTCTGAATAGTATGGTATGCACTGTGAATCTTCTGTAGGGGCCCATGGCTTTCTGCTTCCTCATCTCAGGTATGCCCACATTGCATGTTATACTTACGACGTGTTAAGTGCACTTAAAACTCGAGTGTCTGCATATTCAAGCAGTTAAAATACATGCTAAGTGCAATTCTATCATAGCAAAGTTAGAATTTTTTGACAAGGAGTATCTCCAGATTGTATCAAGTAGCACATATTCATCTATTTTTCAGCTACTCTGTGAAGTATTATGAGCAATTTGCAGTCCCAATGCTGATTGTGGGTCTTACTACACCGGAGTCCTGAACAAGCTATGATGTGGTGCAAACATGGTTTTTAGAAGCTCCAGACTGGAGAAGCAAGGCTCTTAAACTGTCTTTATTATGGTCTCCTGGCTAGGACTGACTCTCAGCTGATGGTCCCAACCCCTACACTGTACTGGAGTCTTGAGCTAGCTCTGGTGCAGGGCTAGGGCTGGGAGTTATAATTGCTGCTTTAAAAACTTGGGAGATGGCCACACATTACAGTGAAGGAGGCTACATAACTATCTACTGGCTATCTAGAACTTTGACTTTCCCAAGCTATTTGAAATGGGCAACTTTAAAATATAATAACTACATTTTCAATAAGGGCTGGACATGAAACTCAGACAAATAAGGAAAAAGTAACACTAAATAAATGAAAGCTTATACATGTTGACCAGCTGTTGAACAGACTAATAACTGTGGAATTAGTTTTAGACAAAGGTTATACAATTAAAATTAAGAATGTGTGTACGTGGTTGAATTCTGTGAAGATATTGCATTTTAGTAATAGGAAAGACATCTTATTTTTAAGGTATAGTGATAGTATTTTCATAATAACTTTGGAGTGGAGAAAGAGACTGCTTGATAAGAATGAGGATCATTTTTTGAAATATTATTAATAGAAAATGAGGGTTGAAAGGGACTTTAAGAAGTCATCTAGTCCAGCCCCCTGCTCAAAGCAGGACCCTCCCTAACTAGAGAATTCCAGCCAGGACTTTGTCAAGCTGGACCTTAAAAACCTCCAAGGATGGAGATTCTACCACCTCTTTACTTCCAGTGCTTCAACACTCTCTAGTGAGAAAGTATTTCCTAATATCCAACCTAAACTTCTCTTATTGCAACTTGAGACCATTACTTTTTGTTCTGTCATGTGCTATCACTGAGAACAGTCTAACTCCATCCTAGCTCCATCCTTTTCGGAACCCCTCCTTCAGGTAGTTGAAGGCTGCTATCAAATCCCCTCTCAGTCTTGTCTTCTGCAGACTAGATAAACTAGTTCCCTCAGCCTCTCCTCAGAAGTCATGCACCCCAGTCCCTGAACCATTTTTGTTGATCTCTGCTGGCCTCTCTCCAACTTGTTCACATCCTTTCTGTAGTGGCAGGGAGGGGCAAAACTGGACACACTACTCAAGATGTGGCCTCACCAGTGGTGAATAGAGGGGAAGAATTACTTCCCTTGACCTACCGGCAATGCTCTTATTGATGTAGCCCAGTATGCTGATAACCTTCTTGGCAACAAGGGCACAACTGTTGACTCATACCTAGGTTATTGTCCACTGTAACCCCCAGGTCCTTTTCTGCAGAGCTGCAGCTTATCCAGTTGGTCCCATATGTCTGTATAGGTGCATGGAATTCTTCCATCCTGAGTTCATGATTTTTCATTTGTCTTTGTAGAACCTCATTAGATTTCTTTTGGCTCAGTCCTACAGTTTGTTTAAGTCACTCTAAATCCTAACCCTGCCCTATAGCATATCTACTAATCTCCTAGCTTGATGTCATCTGTGAACTTGCTGAGGGTGACAGCACCTAATACTTGTCCATAAATAGTTTATTGTCTTTGTTAAATTATTACAGTGTTTATTATAAATGTTTATTCCATTGAAAAATGCAAACACACAAGATTTGTGTTTAAGGTAAATGGATTCTCTTTTAGACATGAACATTTTTACACATGCACACATCAAATGCCCGGTACTGTGTCACATGCAGTTGTATAAGTGGTGAAATGCGAGTCAGCACTGAGAAAGTGGTGGCAGCATGTTTTTGAACTAAAACACCTTGGAGGTGCTTTAGTTCAAAAGTGCACTGCCACCATTTTCTCAGTGCTGATGCACATTTCGCCACTTATACAACTGCATGTGGCGCAGTGCAGTTCACCTCAGCTCGTGGGCAGAGCGGACTCGATTAATTGAGTCTGCTCTGAAGCGAGAGATCTCTCGTGAGTTGCTAGAAAAATGGTATGTATATAAATGGTCTATGAGACTATAAATAAATGTAAATCTTCCTGCTATAGAGTCTCTCTCTTCAGTTTTTTCCTGTTGCTTTATTAGTTTACAGTATGTTAAGTAACAGATCATTTGTTCATAAGTTTCTTAAGTTTTGTTTAACTTTTGTTTAAAGGCTGTGTATATCACACATGTTTCTGTGTTCTCTTCCAGTCAGTTTTTATGAAATAAGCAGATTTTGGTGAAATAAGCACTAGAAGAGAATCCTGCAGGGATCTCACGGTGCTGTAGCTTATGTTGATGCAGTTGTTGGTATCCCTGTAGGTGGTTACATTTCAATGGTGGGTGGAATACCTCCTATATATCCTTGCAATGGGCATTGCAATCCTTCATGATGCAAATGCTCTATAAAACAGCACATATTAATATAATTATGCACAGCTGTACATATTTTAGCTCCTTTTCCCTTCTTAAATTATACAATTTATCTGTAATTAGTAGATTAGTTTTTGTTTAGCTTTTTTTTATCTGCGCTTCTTACTTCAATGACCCAGAACATATTGCACCATAGTAAGGAACATAAATAAATAATAAAAAGTGTGCACAGCATATGTATTAAAGGATTGGTATAGAGAAAAAATAACAGCATTTTATGATGTATCTCCACAAAGTATTTTGTTACCACTTTTGGAAATAGTACGACTATATTAGCATAGAACCTGTGATACCATGGTGCTGTCTATTAGTCCCTACATTGTCATGATCATTTACATCTATCTGTATATTCTATATACTATCTAATATTTTCTCTCTCTCTCTTTCTACATTGTAGCCCTGAATGCTATTTACAGCTATGGAGTTTTTGGTCAGATAGATTGGAAGTTGTATTAAATCATTTCACAGTGGCTGTGGCCGAGTTGGAACCGATTTAAAAAAAAAAAAAAATCATGGTATATCAATTCCAGCTAGACAGCAAGGGCTTAGTTTTACTCTAGTGGTGATGCTGGCTGTTTCCATAGTAGGTTTTTGCCCATCTCTCCTGTGCAAAATTTTGAAAATCTAGTCATAAGACTCCAATTGTCTGTGTGGGCCTGCTATGCAGAGAGGAAACTACATTAAGAGAAGGAACTCTTGGGAAAAATTTCATTTGGTTCCTGTTGCTATGAAAACAATTTCCTCAGTTGTACACTTTTAGAATAGATACCTTATGTGAAGTCTGGCTTTAAGGCAGCCTTTAATATTTTGTATCTGGTGTGAAACTACAGAAAGAATAAAAAAAATGCCCAATATTTTAAAAAAGTTTTTCAATGCCATTTTTTTTTTTTATGTACCATGGATGTATCTGTTAGAATCTAGATGAAAAGTTCTTTACACACATTACATGGGAAGTACAGAAGTAGGCAGCTAGGGTTTGGTTAAAGGGAAAAGGATAATTAAAGCAATAAGATACTAGAATGTTGAAGTTCCTGGAAATAATAATATCTTAATCAGAACAAACTGGTGTTAATTTTGTTATTTAGTTTTTCTTTCTGTGTCTACCTATCACCTTTGAATTATTTTGGGGGTCTTTATTCTTGTGATGTGAGTAACTGCTTAGCAGTGAGGGTAATGGGTTCAAAAGCTGATCCTTGATCCTTTCATACAGTTTTGCAGATTATCAGTTTTCTTATATTATTAATTAATTTTTCTATACTGATGAGGTTTTTATAAATAAAGTAAAAGAGGTGGAGGGAAGAAGGAAAAATAAAAAATCTGAAAATCAAGTACTTCTGTGTTTGGAAATTATACTGAAATATTTTCAGTTGATTAAATATTTTGGTGCAGCTCCAACTCTAGAGAACATTGCTACTATAAATATTACATTTCTAGTTTGAGCCTTCACAAAATCCCCTTGGATTGAGAAGCTCAAAAAAGTGTTATAACAATGCAACAAATTCTGACTTTTATGTTCTGTATGCCGTTACAACTGTAATGAATGTATGACATGTTTTAGTTAAAGGCCAGACTCTGCCTTCAAATATGTATGCATCATCCCTGTTGACTCCAAGTGCAGTTTTGAAGGCAGGATCTGGTCCTAAAAGATTTGGTTTCAGAGTTTGCTTAGCTATCGGACCAGTCTGGTAGCCTTCAAACTAGCCAAGGAAAAAAAATGCCCTCTGGAGATATCTCCACTGGATTTCCTTTATGTTTATGCACTACAGTAGCTCATTTTGCAAGCTGTCAGCATGGCAGTAAGACTAATAATAATGCATGTTATTTTTATTTCTGTATTAATTATACTCAACATTATGACTATTGGAGCAAACAAGCAGAGATGAACAGTAGCAGCTGTTGGCAACAGCCTTATTCTATGAATTTTACTCTTTGTGATGTGCATGCAATTATTCTGTGTTCTCCAGTGAAATGTCTGTTTTGATATGAATCTCCCAAATTTTATAGCAAATAAGATGCTTCTCCAGCCAAGGGGGTAAATGAACATAGTGATTTATTGGCTTTACTTGAGAGTATTTACAAGGTCAAGTTGAATACTTGTATTCTGTGATTTGTTTTAGTAGATGTTTCCAGCAAGAGATACAGAACATATTGTCTTGTTTTTTTTAAGAATGTTTTTTGTTCTAAAAACGAAAGTGTGTATGAATGTTAAAGTGGAAAATGGAAACGTGGATTACCAAATATAAACATATTTTTATCATGTTTGATAGGTTTTGAGGATTTTGTTTTTAAGATTTATCCTTTTTCTTTATGGCAGTTTAAATGATTGAAGTTACAAAGTAAAGTGGAAAAGGCCAGCATGAATTAAATAGGCTATTGCTGGAGCAGTGATAGGAGATGATAGCAGCTTTGAAACATCACAGCTTTCATTCCCATTGTCAGAATGTCTGTCTGACAAGGTAATTGACCCCACATTTGAAGGGAGAATCAGAAACACATTGGCTGGTGTCCAGGATCCTGATTCCTCTTTCTTTCAAAGCAGAACAGAACAGGGGTTCATGGTGCTACAGAACCAGCGCAAGTAAGATCAGAACCTGTCCCTACCTGTACTCAATGTTTAGTGTAATAATTTTGTGACTGGTTTCCATCACTCCTTGGATGGAATGTGTGGTACGTACGTTAGGACCACCAGTTAGCCGACTGATGATCCCAGCCATGGGACCACACCAGCGTGAGGAACTCAGCCTGGTGTTGTTCTATGGCTGAGACCACCAATTGGCTGATGGATGATCCCAGCCCCAGAACCACACTGGAGTCTTCACCTGGTTCTGTTTTGGTCCCAGCAGCAGTACACCTAACTTAGCAGTATAGCCATGTTTCCTTTTCCAGCAGACCAGGTTAGCTTAGGCAGAGCACCATGCTTAAAATGCTTTTGACACCAGAGCTATCTCTGTTATCCCTAATGGCACTCCTTGGGCAGTGTGGGCCTACTCACAATTTTCTTTTTCTTCCTCATTTGAGGAAAGAGACATCTCTCTAATCCCTCTCAGCATTAGTGATGCATGCGGGTGCACATGCACCCCATGAGATTGGTGGTGCACCCCCTGAGAGAAGTGCTGCCGATGCTGCCAGTGGTGCTTGCGGGCGGTCACCACTTGCCACCCCCCACACCGCCAACACCACTGGCAATGTCTGTGAGTGTTTGGTGATCACTGCTGGCTGCTGCTGACACTGCCAGTGGCATCTGCAGGTGGTTGCTGATTGCCAGTTGGCGCTTGCAATCCCTCCCTGCTGCTGCCGACACCGTCATGGCCACCTACAGGAGCTCCCAAGTCCCTGCTGCCATGCCCCTGCTGCTGCCACTGCTGTTACCATCTGCAGGCAGTTGCCGAGCCTCCCCCTCCCTTCCGTGTTCCAGGGGCACACATAGTTCATGCTTCTCAGATACATGTAGGGCTTAAGGTTGCCCTGCTTTCCATTGAATTTCAGAGATAGACCCATGTGGAGATTCTCTAATGCAGTATTTTCAGTCTGAGAAGGCTGATTCATTAAAACTGAAATGTTTCACTGAATTGGTTTGACTCCTACAAGGTAGTGCAAGGCGTGGAACCAATCTCGTTTTCTGCCTGCTTCCTGGCAGTTTGCTTGGTAGGTGACTGGGGAAGCTTACCAGTTCAGCTCTCTGTCTAGCAGACTGTGAGCAATCAAGTCCAAAAATCCTGGCTTCTAAGTTCCCATGTCCCTCTGCTCACCTGGCAAATTGCTGTGGAATGGGTTCCCAAAGCTTCCAAGCCTAGGGAACAGAAAATTTCAGAAAACATTCCAAATTAGAATTAAGAAAAACACATTTTGACATATCAAAATCCTCTGTGAAATGGAATTGCTCTTCTCTCCATAGTTGTATTTATGGCCTCATATTTGCAGGGTTGTCCCGAGAGATCATATACTCCAATGTCATAAACTCTGGTTTACATGATCAAGGATCAAAAGGACTATTCATGGAAGAGAGCAGAGGGAAAAGTTTACTTTTCTTTCTTTTCAGTTTATTCAGATTTTCTGTTAACAACACTGAGCATACTTAGTTTTGTTGCCTTTCTTAATATCAGTTTCCTATGTCCTTTCTGGATTTTCTTTTCAGCAAAAGAGAAAGGAAGATATTTTAAGGGAAGGTGTGACCATAATCCAGGAGCTTCCATTCAGTTGGAGTGTCTGAAATTGAAGTTATTTTTTTTCTTTTCTGATAAGTTAGTTTTCTAATAGATACTACCTGTATTTCTGGAGAATTTCAGTTGCAAATAATGAAAGAAAATACAGCATGTTTTAAACATTTTTCATTTAAATATTTTTATTTGTTTCTTCTCTTCTCTTTTATCTTCTGCAAACTATTTTATTTTCTCTGCCTGTGCTCTATATTTACATGCATAATGTTTAGTATAAACTAAAGCAAACAATACTGAACTGAATCTAATAATCTGCTACTAAATCATTTAAGAATATGTTATTACAGGATATTAAATAACACCATCCAGGATTAATTAAAATCAAATGATCATGCTCATTTATGTCCTATAAATCAACATTCAAACTAATGTTCTCAATTAAGGCACATATGTTATCATTCTTCATTCTTACTGTAACCATATTTCCTGCTCTACCCAGTGACAAACTTGGCTGTCTCTTTTTTTTTATTGTATCCTTTATGATCATATTGTAACCATGCATATGGTGATATGAGTAAACTTTTCTTATTACAGTGACTCATTCTAGCCAGTTGCATTTTAAATTGCTGCATGTATTAATTACTAGTTATTAGTTGTATTATTTTAACACTTAAGTGCCGTAGCCATGGGCCAGGACCCTATTGTATTAGGAGCTGTACAAACACAGAACAAAGTGTCTCCATCCTCCAAAAATCTGTCATACTCTTGGTACTAATATTGGTGCCAAAGAAAGGTGCTGTGGGAAATTACATAATAAATATTATACAGGCCTTGAAATATTAGCAAACTGCCACAGGCTGTGGCTGTGAGGTTTTTCACCATCTTCTGAGGCACCCAGTACTGTGGATTTATAAAGTAGTTGGTCGCTTGATCCATTATGGCAAATTCAACTCTACCAATGCAGAGGGTCTACACATAGACATTCCTTTTCAGCTGAGGAGGCGATTCCCATTAGAGTCCATTTGTGGGTTTCCAATAACATTACAGTGGAATTACTGTACAATTAATAAATAAATCCCTCTAATCTAAGTGTTCTACTGTATCAATACTCTGAGGATGAGGAAGAATTATGTGTTCTTATGGATTATCTGGAATTTGCTAAAGACTGACATCTGTTCATTTGAAATACCAAGCACAACTTCTATGTAGCTAATTTATATTTTCTCTAATTCACTGATGAAAGATTAACAATAGGCTGAGTTATTCTGTATTTTGTGTAACTCTGTCTATAGATCTACTAAAACATATATCTATATCTGTATCTATATCTATCTGCATACATATCTATATCTATCTAGATTGATAGATATTAGGCCTGTGCAAAGCAGCTAGTATTCACTTCGGGTTTGGATTTGGCCATTTTGGGGGACAGTGATTTGATTCAGCGATTTGAATCATTGTCCTGAATCGATTTGGCCAAATCTCTGAATCAGCCAGGCCCATCTCCCCCGAGCCCAGCAATGACTGCTCTGTCTGCCCCTGATACTGGCACTTGGAGAAAAAAAAGCCCCAACTCAGTGGGTGCTGCCAGGCAGGGGGATGAGCCCCGCTTCCCCCCACTGCCCCACTGTGTATGTGGGGGGGCTTTGCACAAGTCCCCCAACCCCCTCTCCTCTAGCTCCCCTCACAGGTGCCCTTCCTGCCGCAGCTCTGGCCCTTTAAGAAAACCACCCCCTCCGAGAAAACCCCTGCACTTACTGCTCCTTCTGGTGGGGGGTGATCCTTGTTGCCCACTGCTGCCCCACACTGCATGGAGGGCTCTGCACAAGCCCCCCAAAGCCACTGCAGGAAGAGTGAGTCCTGGGACCCTTCTCCATTTTTTTTTTCTTAAAGCGCTGGAGTCGCAGTAGGTGGGGCATCCATGGGGGGGCTGGGGGAGTGAGGAGGGTTGGGGAACTTGTGCAGAGTTGGGCATTGGGGGACAGCAGGGATGGCCCTCCATCTGGCAGCATCTGGTGAGCACTGGAGATTATCTTTAAAGGGGCAGGAACTGGGGGTGGGCTTTGCGGCCTGGGGCGGCTGGGGGAGCAGGTGGGGATTTGGGGGGCTGGGGAGTGGGTGAGGGTTGGGGGGCTGGGGGCTGGTAGGGGTCCCCCCCCCCATTTGCCCCGGCCGCTCCCCCCCCCCGGCCGGGCCCCCGGGTGGCCGCCGCGTGGGGTGGGGCCGCCTGGAGACCTTTTAATTGGTCCCTGATTCAATTTAGAGTCAGAGATTTGGCCACCAAATCTCCTCTGAATCAAATTACCACCTGAAGCTTTGCACAGCCCTAAAAGATATGGATATAGACATAGATATAAGTATTTATATTGCATCACTAGCTTTGCAGGGCAAGAAGTTTCTGTGATGGTTGGGATGGGAGGACACCCTTAAGGGCCAAGGAAGGAAAGCTTCAGGGCTATGACTCAGTGCTAGTCAGTGCAAAGTGTGCTTAGCACCTTGCTCAGCACTCACCAAGATCAAACCCTTCAATAGGGGTTGTTTGAAAATACAGGTCAATCTATATTTCATTCTGAAAGAGAACAAAAAAATGAAGCTTTTTAAGCTCACAGAACTTTGCCAGCATTTGCAGGAGAGCAATTAAAACTGCTTGTTCTGCATCTGTCTGGATGTAGGGATGAACTAATTATTTCTTTCCCTAGCCTTGAGCCAGTTATTTTAATACTTCAGTGATTTTAGTAGCCTTTTTAAGGGTGGTGCTATGCCTGAGTCGAGTCAGTCAGAAGGAAGGAAATGAGCTGCATGTAATTACTGTCAGAAAGTTGGTGGCTTTTAAATTATTATATTTCTTAAGTTGTATATACAACTTTACATTTTTCTCATATTGGTATTTACTGAAATTGCAAAACAGTGTACTCAGAGGAACCAGTTGGCAGACTGTTTGGCTTGCTGAAGTGCAGTTTAATCTCAGTAAGGATTACAGTTTTCAACATTTTCAAACTTGGTACAGGCTCCAGTTTGACATAATTTTGCATGTCTAAATTAAACAGAAGACAATGTTGCAATAACAGAAACACCTGGCAGGAGATACAACCTCACTAAAATTAAGTAAATCAATGAGATAATAAAGCAGGCATAATTTGAGTAATGATTTTATTTGGTGTAAAGTTTACTTTTAAAAAATTACACCCAGGTTCACTTTTATATAGTGAGTTAGGCAAGAAAAGTTATCTAGAATATGGAACAATATGAGTTCAGTAGGCACTAACGTTTCAAATATGCATTTAATGTATAGCTGAAACAATATGTTAATTTACAGTCAACCTATTTGATACAGTAAGATATATACCCTTGAAGTATTATATGTATAAATGGTGATTAAATATAATCCTGTGTAATTCAAATCAGCTTTATGCTAATGTAATTTCACTGTTTTTGGTGGAACTACTCCTGTGTGTGACTGTGATTAAAGTCAGGCTTGATTTCTGTTATTTAATATGATAAATAGCCATGTGGCATTGAATGTTTAACAACTGCTACAAATGGCTTGTTACCCCAGTATCCACACAAGTCGATGGAAGTCTTCTTATCAATTTCAGTGACATCAAATTTTGTAAAGTAACATTTGTGATTTTGAACAGGATGTTCAGAACCTCTGGGGGCCTTGTCTGAATCCTGTATTAGTGCAGAATTAATTGGATACACTTGATTCTTCTTGCCTTAAAGGCAATAGGAGATTGCCAGTGATTTAAGAATGTCTATTGATTCTTTCATTGTGTGATAGATATTATTTTTATAATCCAGGATTGATCCCTTTACTTAAGCACTGTGTTTCAATAGAGGGCCATGCAAATTCATCTTAAAAATATAATAACATTACATAAAATGTACATTAACATTAAAAAGATAACATAAAGATAGAAGGGAAAATTGTTTAGCAAAGAAGGCTGTTTAGTTGTATGTTTTGATAAAGATAAGTGAAGCTGGAATCTAACTGTACTTCTCTTTCCTGGACCATTGTTTGAGTAGAAATCAAAACTGCATAATTTGTGCATTTTAAAAAAGTCATGATATATGCTTTCTGCATATCATATATTGTTTCTATTGTGCAGATACTGAAACATAAGCAAAGTTTTGCATGCAAAATGTAAATATGCAATTAAGGAGTAAAGGTTCACAGCTGCTGTTGGCAAAGAGGCATTGTTTTCCTTGGATGCCATGAAATTTTTATTTTACACAAATGCAAAGTTGGAATTGCTTTTAAAGATTAAGCTAGGTCATTGTTTTATATATAGAGAAATAGCAACTTGGTAAAAAAACCCCAACAGTTAAATTACCTGTATTCCCAAATGCAGCCATTATATTTGAGTTTGCTCCACAACAACCATTTGTGGTAAGTGGCACAGTAACTATAGGATATGGCACACATCTGTTTTGAATTGAAATTGATTCATATACTTTTGACTAATTATTTCATATTCTGTGGGTTGTTTCTGGATAGTTAATGCTGCCTTACATATGACAGTTCTAAACAATAAAAAAATCAACATGTGATATACAGAAAAATCTTACAGCTCATGTTATTAGAAATGATCTTAAAGTGCAGAAAAGACTCAGAAATATCTATTTCATCATTAAATAGGTTGATATTTATATGTCAAACAATAAGTGGATAGGTAAGTGGATGAATAAAATAACAAGTGAAGGTATTTTAAAATGAATTTTAAGGCTATACCTCTAGCATATATTAATGTTGCTTTAAAAGTTACACTACTAAAATATGAACTGTAGAAATTTTACCTTATACTGCAGAATTTAATGTTACCTGGAAAATGGAAAGTCTGAATATTGACAGGTAACCGTGTAAAAGGCCACTTCATAAACAACAAATCCTATATGACAGCAGTATATATTTGAACAGAGAAATCTCAGAGCCAAATTTTGTCATCAAGTATACCAGCCCCTTTGGACTTGGTAGAGTTTATAGGTGTTACTGAAAATCAAAATTTTTGCCTTTTTGTATTTTGAAAGGCAGTTCTTCTGTTTTGGAAGAAAATCTGCATGATCTATAGTTGTCCGACATAAGAGGATCATATGTCTGGCTGTGAAAAGCAAGCTACAGCTTGCACGGTGCTCTTTAGCACCTTGCCTGTTAGTGCTAGATCTGTTACTTCTGTGTTCTTTAGAAACAAGGAAGATCACAGTCCCTTTGCACTGCTTTGATATATATTGTACTATTACAAATAAAATAGGACACATTGTTTCAGAAACCGCTTGCACTTTACAAGGCATAATTAGTTTTTAGTTGCAACAAAAGACCAGGCTTTCTATACAAAATGGATGTGGAGTGAGATGAAGTCTTTGCTAGCTCATACATTCTCAAAAGAGAATTTAGTGAAGTGCTAATTCTAGGGCCAATTCAACTCCCTGTTACACCTGCATAACCACCCAAAGCTTAAAGGCAGTAGGACCCAGATCACATTTCTCCTAGTGAATGTTTAAGTTACAAGAATATGCATCTTGCCTCAGGGCGGTGCATTGCTGTCCCATTCTTTCAAAAAGCAGCCTAATATGCCTCGAGGGCATATAAAAACAGAGAAGGAGTTGTCTATAGGCAGCCAATAGGAAATAACAGGAAAAGGCGGGGGGGGGGGGATGCTTAACTCTTGCTCATCAGGCCTCTGACTCTGGGCTACATCTTACAAACCTGTATCACCTTAGGAGAGCAAGTGCTTACCTGAACCAGGACAGAAAAGAAGGATCCATCCAAATATCCTTTGCCATAATAATTATAGTACTTGTTGAAGAAGTGGGAGACTTGGTCCTGCGCCCTGCTTACACTGAAGTTTTTTGAAGCCACATCTGCCATTTTCCCAGAAAAGTGACCTAATCATCCAGCTAGGAAAAGCTTAAGGGCATCATCTATTCTAATATAATAAAGGGCTTAGTCTGCCTGTCGTTGTGTCTGTCTGTCTGTCTGTCCATAATGCTTTTGGCCAACTGCTCATGAGCCTCCTAGTGGGAGGGCAGCGATTGGCTGTGTGGGCACAGGCACTGTGGTCCCAAGTTTGAGCTGTTGCCAGGGAAGTGTGTGGTGGCAGTGAACATGCTTCAGCCACCGGAGCAGCAGGGCTTCCCCACGATTACCTGCTTGAGGGTGAATAGGGGGGTCATAGTGGTGGCTGCCCTTCCCTGATGCCCCCCAGAACAGCTGGCAGGGAGGGAGGAAAGGGAGCAGGAAGGGGCCATGAGAATATCCAGCGGGGGGGGGTGGCAGGGAGGGAGGGAGGCTGCATGGGTCCAGGCAGGTGGGAGGAGGCAAAGGGGGGGGGGTCATGGTGGCATCTGTTGTTGGGGCTAGGTGGCACGGAAGGAAGGAAGGGAGGGAAGTAGGGAGGGGAGGGGAACCATGGTGGCACACCTCCTGCAGTCTGTCCCTGACAACAGCCAGCAGAGTGGAAGTGGCAGAAGGGAGGGGAAGCTAGGGGAAGCTCCACTGTGAGGCGGAGGCAGGCTTGAGGATGAGGTAGTGGCAGTGGAGGGAGTTTTTTCATGGTCAGCCCTGGAGGGTGAGCGGGGGACAAGGGGGACGGGCCATGTAAACACTCCCTGAAATCTGTCATTCTTGACAGGCATTTAACTAGTTCTGTCGTATTGAAGTGGGGCCACTGGGTGAAAGAATGTGATACTCATGGAACTAGAAGGAAAGTGTGAAGAAGGACCTGGTCTCTGTAGCTGAGAGAGGAAGGCAGTCCAAGGGGAAGGAGGGAGCCCTAATTCTGTCCTGTGCTTTGATTGTGTTTATTCTTTTTGCATTAAATAATCAGTACAAGTTTGTAGATAAAATATGTGAACATCGTTGGAAGCAAAGGGAAAACTTCTAGGCCAGTGGTTTTCAACCCTTTTGAGCTTACAGTGCCCATGAAGGGACTTGAAGCAAATAAACCTAACACGGGCAGGATAGCTAGAATGCCACTGCCACTGTGACCAGTGAAACTGCTTTGTGTGCCTCTGAAGGCACATGCAAGACTATATCAGGAAGTGGCTGCAGCAGGGAAGAGGGTGCTCTTGCTTAATGCTTGAAAGAGTCTTGCAGCACTCCAGTTGGGAGTCACTGTTCCAGGCTTTGCACAAGGGGTTGATAACTGTATTTATTTCCTCTTCCAAACTGCTTTTTATAACATAGATACTTCAGCCGAAGATGAAGGTGTTACAAGCATAGGCATATTAAAGGTTTCTCAGGGGCTGGAACAAGCTGAAATAGGATCATGCTTAGGAACTTCAACACCTGAATGACATTTATGTTCCTAATAGTTGGAAAAGATCAGACTGTAGGGTCGCATCCAGAGGAGCATGGCCATGCAGTATGTGGTGCCACAATGTGTCTGAAGTGCCAAATACTGCATGTTCAGCTGTTGTCCATGCTGCAGGGGAGCTGGGGGGAGAGGGGGATGCTGACCCCTGAATATCTTGAAAAAATCCATGCAAAATAAAGAAAAAATGCAGAGCAGTGCATGCAGGTGCAGTGTGCACCACTCAGACTGGAGCCTGGCTGACCAGAGCCACATTCTGGCTGCCAGCCAGGCTCCAAGAGGCAGGATCATCACTGCTGCAGCCCCCAAAAGATCCCAGAACCCCAAATAAGGCTTCTGGGACCAGCCCAGTTGCTGACCCCAGCTTCCCCTATCCGACCCGCAATAACCTGCTGTGAGCCAGAGGGTGAATGGCACAGGCGTTTCCTGGGGACAACTGGTGGCAGCACAACGTGCACTGCTGCTAATTGTCTCCAGGGAACGAAATGTCCATGCTCATGGGGATGCAACTAAGTGTGCACAATAGTAACTGAATGCAGCATTGAGGAAGAACACTTCACTGAAAGCAGGGTGTGGCTTGCAGTCTTATACCTAATGAAGAGTGAATGAAAACAAGAGAACACAAGCTAAGATTTGAAAGTCAAACTATATATATATATATATATATATATATATAGGGCTGTCTGATAGGAAAGCAACAACAACGAAGTCTTGGAAAATGACTGCAGTCATGGAAAATGACTGCATCTTATGGGTGCCATTGAAGAACAATAGATTGGGAATTCCACTTCACCATTTTTAAAGGAACTTTTCAGAATAGAAGTGTACTTTCTATTAGAAAACAACAGATAAACAGAACACATGGAATTTCTCATTTTTGCTGTGCCATTCGAGTGGTAAGATGGTCTACAATGTAAAATGAATAAGGTACAATGCCACACTGATGCGGTATGCATATTGAGATACAGTATATGTGTTGACCTGTGGGTTCAGGGCAACTCTCAGGATCTCAACATTGCGCTGTTAGGCAGGAGGGTGTGATACAATTGCATATATACAAACCCACAAATCAGGTGCATACACAAGCACACTACCAACTCAGGCACATACACATCCAAACCAGCCTAGGCACATACACACCTATCCCCAATTCAAGCATATACACTACACACCCCAAACGTTAGACAAAAATCAGTTGTCCATACCTGCACACTCAGTACACATACACAGATCACTAATTCATATATCATGCACACAGTGACAGACAGACACACACACACACATATATACATACATACACACACACATATACAACCCACCTACACATACACACAAGTAAGTTCCTAACTTGGACTTTACGGTATGTATGTGTATGCTTGGGGTAACTGGGATACTTTGGGGGGAAAGTTAAGGTGAGAGAGAGTTAAAGTGTAAGGAGTGAAAGTTGCCAGAACCAGGATTAGAACCGGTGGACTAGGGAGAAGCTGGCTGAGGAACTGAGGCTTGGGTTTACTTAAGGTCATGTGGCCCCAGGGTTATTTGAGGACACTGGTGCAAGGGGAAAAGCCTGGTGTCAAGGAGGAGACAGCCAGGAAAGAGAGAGAGACAGAAACCTGGGAGCTTGGGACTGGAAACTGAGGCAGAGATATTGGGCAGGGGCAGGCAGATCAATGGTGGCAAGGAGGAAACAGTTAAGAAACAGACAAAAACTCAACTCAGGGTTTCAAAATAGCAGGTTTGTTAAACAGACGACACACTGCACCACCCCATGAAGTTATTGGTACGTGTATACACACACACACACACACACACACACACCCCGCCCCCACCAGGAGAAAGAGACTCAGTGGAAGGGTTGGAGTCCAGGTAGGGAAGAGAAGCAGAGTCCATGTCCTTGGTTGAAGAGGGGTTGGGGAGTGATAGCTACCTATTCAGGCTGTGTTATGCTTCAGCCCAAGTCTGAATTCGTTGCCCGGCATGCATGAGCCAATATATGAATGCCAGTTGGAAGTTTGAAAGAAAAAAAGTTTTTATT
>JAGPOW010003364.1:28291836-28303101 GCA_030014935.1 Caiman crocodilus | reverse complement strand
CCTTCCAGTCTCGCTGTGTATTCTGTCTTGGGAGGATGGCTCGAGGCCATTTATTAGGCCTTCAAAGAAATGGCTCGGGGTTATTCACAACAGCTGGAAAGGGGTCTTTATCCAGTAGGTGTTGTCCAGAGGTGGGGTCACCGGCAGGGCCTCTGGGTGGATAGGTGGTGTGACATGGTGCTTGGGAGAGGTTATCCCAAGCGGTCAGTTTCACTTCTCCTTTTTATGGGGCAGACTACCTCTGATCATCTATGGGAGGGCTGTCCAGGCAATGTCAGTCCTGTTCCAGAGGGTTCCAGGCGTCCTTACTAAGCATGTGCAGCTTGGCACAATGGTGGGTTGCCTCATTTTCTGTTTCTTGAATGCTGAGGGTTGTTCCAATGGCTGGGTCATTGGTCCAGGTATTGGTGTTGATGATTCGGTCATTCAGAGGGAGCTATTTTTAGACCTGCTGCCATTGTCTCTCAAGTACCCTCCTTCATCCCCATTCATTCAGGAACCCTGTTACATAGGAGGGGTAGGTGTGAGTCATAGGCAACACAACCGAGCCTGGGGACAGGATGAAGACAAACAAAATGGAAACTTGACATGACTTATGCTAACTTACATATGTAGGCCTAAATCATATAGTGCCAGTAAAACAGTAATATAGAACAGTAAAAATCAACATAAACATAATTATACAATGTAAAGAAGGGGAAAAAACAAAACATATACAACTCACTACCAAAATAAAATGCTGAAGCTTATCCTATGTCTTAGCTCACTTATACATACCTATAGGGAATAGAGAGGGACATACAAAGTCAGAAATGGTTGGGGAAGGGGAGGGGAATGCATTTTAAAAGAAAAAACAAACAAACTGGGGGTTTTGCTACATATGTATGCATTTATTTATTTAGTTATGCATTTATGTAATATTTATCACTTCTGGTACAACAGCAATTGAGGCCCTGTCATGACAGGTATCTTACAGAGACATAATGAGACAGCAGCTGTGGCCCCAAGAGCTTAAGCTTTGAATGGAAAAGACAGGCCAAAAGGGGGAGGAGATACAGAGATGTGAAGTGATTTATCCAAGGTCACCCAGCAGTGCACTGGTTGAGCCAAGAATAGAACCTGTAGTTCCTAATGGCCAGATCTGTACTGCATCTTCAAGACCCCACTGACACCCATGCTTATAATATGCGTTATATATAGCATATATATTCACTAAATGGAGACATTTTCCCACTCTGCAGGAGTTTTGTGAGGTTTAATACATTCCTGCTTACAAAACATTTAGAGGACTCTAGATGGAAGACACTGTATATACAGAATTCTTGTTGCTACCACCAACAGCTTTCTGGTTATTAACAATCCATGTGATAATACAATAGCAGGCTGATGCAATTTTGTTGCATCTTGTGCTATAATATGAATCTTTGTATGCATTCTATCTGTACATGAATGAAAATAGTATGCCCGAGACAAAGATTGCAGGTTAATAACCTACAACATGTAAAGAAAACCCTGTAGACATGTATATAAAGGCTCCTCAGTTGCAAATAGCTGGGGAAATTCAAGCCATCTTTCTACTTCTAGGATCCCAAGGCAGTAGGTGGTCAAAATAGCATCTAGTATCATTTAGAGCAGTGGTGCTCAACCTTTTTCCCACATGGGCCAGGTGGACAGTGCCTGGCCTGTCCATAGGCCAAATCCAGCCAGTGATATTGATCTGGCACTCAAGAAGGGCATGGAGAGAATGCAGTGGGGAGGAGGGCACCCCAGTCCAGTCCTTCAGGGAAAAGGGGGCAGGGCCCAGACCCAACCCAGCTCTATGGAGGGGTAGGAGGGGGCACGGCCCAGCCACAACCTGGCCCCATGGGGCAGGAGAGAACATGGGTCAGACAAACCTGGCCCTGATCTAGATGCAGAGGGGACATGGTCTGGCCCAGCTGGGAGAAGGAGGAACAGTCCAGCTCTGACCAGCTGTGCAAGGTTTGGGAATTTCATAAGGGGTGTAGGGAATGGGTGTATTAATGGCCATTGATCCCCCACCACCAAATTTTCCTAACCTGCGGGGGGGAGGCCCATGGGCCATATTTCAAGGCTTTGTGGGCTGCATCTGGCCTACGAGCTACAGGTTGAGCACCTCTGATTGAGCAGTACTACAGCTCTATACTCTTGCCACACCTCTTCCTACCCGTCATACCTTATAATGTACCCTGAAGCATTTCCTATGCTATACTGATTTTATAATGACTTTGGATATCCTCCAGAGTGGCCGTAGCAGAAACCTCTGATCTACACGTACATTGTTAACTGAATTAAAAAACCCTACAATATAATTCTATCTGCCACACAATATTTAATAGGGCTGTGCAAAGCTTTGGATCACAATTCTGATTCAGAGATGATTTGGATGATTCAGAGGTTGAATCTATGAATCTGAATCGAATCACTGGAAGCTTTAGCCTTTCTGAATCGATTCAGAGCTTCCAAATGGATTCGGAAAAGATTTGGTGATTTGACCATAGGTTATAATGGGGAATCAATGAACTATCTATAACTTTATTGTCTTTTAGCTGATTTTGATGAAACTTGCAGAGATGGTAGCCTCTGCTGAGAGCATGACAGATACCAAGTTTCAAGATGATAGGTGCACAGGTTTTTGGGAAACTGCACCTCAGATTTCTCAAATCAAAACTTACGTCACGTGTGTTTATTAAGCCACAGGGGGCAAAAACTGCAGCTCTTGATGAGTCCACAAAGCCTGCCAAGTTTTAAGGAGATAGGTGCAGGACTTTGGGGAAAACTGTACCTCAAGCTGTGGACAAGCAAAACTTGTGACACGGGTGACACTGTGTGTTAAGGTGCAGCAGGGTTAAAGCTGCAGGGGTGGTAGCCCCTGCTGAGGCCACAAATCCTGCAAGCTGTCAAGGAGACAGGTGCAGGGGTTCTGGGTTCTGGGACCCTGCACCTCTAGCTGCTGACAGGCAAAACTTGTGACGTCGGTGTTTGTGCAACTGTATCTGTCTTGGGGCACGGCAGAGGGGAGGAACTACTGCAGGCCTGGCTGCTAAGCTACTGTGTTACCAATCAATCATAATTCACTCAGGGCCCAACTCAATACACAGTAGCTAACTACTAGATAATGAGTTAACAAGCAAGGATTAACACCTACAAAACTACAGACTAAGGAGAGGAAAGAATCAATACAGACAATCAACTGCCCCAAGACAGAAACAGTCAGTTGCACAAGCACCCATGTCATGAGTTTCGCCTATCAGCAGCTAGGCATGCAGGGCTTCTAACCCCCCGCATCCATCTCCATAACAGCTGGCAGGCTTCGTGGCCACAGCAAGGCCTAGCAGCCAGACCTACAGTAGTTTTCCCTCTGCCCTCTGCCCCAAGACAGACATAGTTGCACAAGCACCCATGTCACGAGTTTTGCCTGTCAGCAGCTAGAGGTGCAGGGCCTCAGAACCCGGAAGCTCTGCATTTATCTCCTTGACAGCTGGAAGTCTTCATGGCCACAGCAGGGGCTAGCAGGCCTGCAGCTTTCACCCTGCTGCACCTTAACACACATAGTGTCACCCATGTCATCAGTTTTGCTTGTCTGCAGCGTGAGGTACAGTTTCCCCCAAACCACTGCACCCATCTCCTTGAACCAGGGCAGGCTTCATGGCCTCAGCAGGGGTTAGCATTCCTGAAAGGTTCATCAGAATCAGACAAGAAACAACAAAGTTATAGATATTTCACTGATTCCCCATTAGACCCTATGACAGAGACATAATCTAAGTCTGACAGAGACGAATCTCTGAATCGGCTCCGAAGCTTTAGAGCTGATTTGGTTGAATCACAGCAAAAAACTGATTTGGAGCTCCAAATCATATCACTGGCATCTGAATCAGCTGAATCCAACTATTTCCAAATTGAATAGTTCCTTACTCGCACAGGCCTAATATTTATGGGTAAAATATTTTGGAAATAATTCTGCTCTGTTTTATTCCTATAAAAAAAATCATATTGCATTCACTGGGCTTGCATCTCTGTACATGCTAACTTATTTCCATTAACCAGTTTGAATATATAATCTGAGAGAAGAATCTGGGTATTTGTCCCATTTTATTTCAATGAGAAAGACATACATGATGTTACAGAAATGATCAGAGGCCAGTAAATAGTACTTTATTTAAAAAAAACAATCTAACTAGGAGCAGCATAAGATTTTAATTGAAATTTCAGAAGTAAAAAAATACTTTTCCAGAATATTGGTTCTGTGGAAAAATAATTCTGATGATATTTACCTACTTCTAATTGGGTAAGAGAATTCTAAAGAGTTTAAGCTTCAGCGATATGTGACACTGTCAAATTTTTGACAGATATCAGTTTGTTCTTTTATGCTACACTGTGTTAAACAGAGTTGTGTATACATAGCTTTGTGTATTGGAGACTGGCTTGGAAGAGTTAAGTCATTTTTGATATCTATCTCCATCTGTGGGAGGAAAAATGGGAACAGATTTGAGACTAGCAAACAAAATATTTTGCATTTGCTGTGCTCTAAGTAGAATGAGCTGTAGTGAATTTGACTGGTTATTATATGGGTTAAGAAAGATTAAATTAATTCAGCATTATTGTTGTAGGACTCTAAGGTGCCTGCTCCTTTAAAGGAAGAAACTGGCTAGGGAGAGAGCCCTAGCAGTCAGTCAGGAACCCCTCAGCTGCAGGTTACCTTGGCAGCAGAAATGAGGGATTAGCCCTCACCTGCAGGTGGTCAGCTAACTGGAGGAGGCATCCATTTTACCATGGGACCCAAAAGGAGTCTGAGAACTCACAGGGTTCAATGAGGTCCATTAGGACTGTGTTGAAAAATACAAACTCGAGGGCAGCCTCACTATTACAGTGACAGCAAGACGTGGCAGATGAGAAAGAGGGTGCCCATGGGGCAGGATTGGCACAGGCAAGGAGCCCTAGGGGTATCATGGCCATCCCTGGGGACCCCATCCCATGACAATTATGTAGAACTACATACATGCTAATGTTGAAATAGTATTTCTAACCTGAAATATGAAATTCATGTTTCAATTTGTAATTTTAAAGGGTAATCTGATGATGAGAGACATAAAGCGATCAAAGTCCTGTTCATTGAATGAAATACTGAATGCAACTGATATGAAGTAATTGTAGCAATAGCAAATAGCACTAATTGATGGATATTATAGATCTGAATGCGTCTCACTAATTTACAGTTTCACAAATTGAAGCTTAAAGTTCCTTATACCACAGGAGGGATAAAATGATAAATTTATTACTGTTTGCAAGGTCCTTACTTATTAAAAGAATAGATGAGACATATGTACATACTCATATATCCCTAGGTAGCTTTGAGTAAAAGTATAAATGGATGTATTCTTTAAATATGGACTTTTATTTGACTTGATTTGGACAGATTTTTAATATTTAAAATAAGCACCATATATTTAATGGTAGTATATGAGTATAACAAAAACATAGTTAAGGTTTAATTTAGGGTGGATGAATGATATCAGTATACTAAATACCCTTGAGGAGTTTGTGTTCCAACATAGAATAAGTCCATATTGGCATAGGGGTTAGCATGCTAAGGGACACAGAAAAATAATTTGCACCTGGGACCTATTAGGGAGTAACTTTGTAGGTTTGCTAATGTAGTTGATTATAATTGCAAGCTTTTATAAAAATGTATTTTATAAAAGTTTCTGTCTAGAAATAGTTCAAATTTCTTCTGGCATGAAGAAATTGCTTTATGCTTTGTGACAGAAAAAGTTATTGTTTTACTAGAAGACCAAATGAGACTCCGGCTTTCATAGCACACATGAAGTAATTCAGAAATGTACAGTATATGGCAGCATGCCAGAATTTAGTAAAAAGGTTTTGGGACAGAGAATCTTCTTTACTGCATATAAATTACATGACTGTCTTAATATGTATTGCCTAATTAGCAAATAATTCATCATTAAAGCAGCAGCTTCTTCTGTCTGCTACTTGGAAATCAGGTTAGTTTCAGTCACACAGTCAAAAATGTTATTACCATTAAAGTCAGTCACAGAGCTCCTACTGATGTCTTCAGTGATAACTGGACTTGTTCCATTATTGAGAAGAATTCAGTTAACAAGCCAGTCAATTTGATGGTTCTGTTTTCAGCTGTGCTTCAGAAAAAGCATTTAAGCATGTGCTTTACTTTAAACTCTGTCTTCAATGGAACTGCTTGTAGTTTTGAAGCAAAACATCAGCTGGAGGGCTTTCCTGGATTGGTGCCACAGACCTACACCCATATCTGGAGTAGAGCCAGTTAGAAATTTTTAGTCAAAACTGGTTTTCATCAGGGGAACATTTTGAAATATCATATCAATATCAATAAAATTTCCTATGAAATATTTCCATTTTTTTTGTTAAGGATATTTTTTTTCTTGATTCTTTGGCGAAGTTACTATTTCATAAAAACCCAATTAGAAGACACTGGCCTCATCTGTACATGTGCTTGACTGTACAGTTGTTACTGCACAGTCATTTAGTACTTGCTAAGCTACTAAAATACTTGCTTTAAGAAGTACTAAAGCAAGTACTAAATGACTACGCAGTAACTGATGTTACTGCACAGTCCCAGTAGCACATGGGTTGTTTCTGATCCTACTATGCAGTAGCAATGAGCTTTTGTACCCACCAATGCTTTGTCGCTGTAGCATCTCACGTAAATGTGCCCATTTTGACCTAGAGAAGATAATAACAACTGTAAATAATTTAAAAATGAAATGGAAATTATACAGTGTTTACACTATTATGTCCAGTCAATTTGATATCAGTAGTAGCAATCTTTGTGATAACATTATATACGAATAAAACCCAGAAAATAAAACCATTCAAAGTGAAATTTTGAAATTCCTTAACACAACATTGAGATGTTCCAAAATTAAGTTAAAAAAATACTGAAACTAGTTTTTTTTTATAATTGGAATGAAAACAATTTTTGAAATATCAAAATTCTCGTGCAGTTGAAATTCTCAAGATTTTTCTGTTAAATTGAATGCTTTCTAGATGATTCCTCATTTATTGCAATAATATGATAATGACATGTAGAATATCACACTGTTATGAAAGACTGGAAGTAAGTAACATGTTTAATGGGACTTATATGACTCTAATGATCATTAGAGAACAAAACATGATTGTATTTAGTGGCATACAGTATGGAATTTTATAAAGCAAAGAGGGTTTATTTGAGCAATTTTCCCCTTTGTCTTTAGGCCTACACAGTCTTGTTCTTTCAGAAGAAAAAATGGAGTTGTGTACTCTAATTGCTTGTATTCTTATTTTAGTTTGAAAAAGTTATGAAAATAATTTAAGAAGAAAAATTCTTAACCGAAATTCATTAGTAAAGAGATGATAAGCAAATGCAGAAATCATTATGCCATATGCCAGTCTTTTCCTCAGTTGGAATTGTTTTGGTTTCTTGCTCTCTCATAATCTTGTATGCTGTATCCTTATTTCCCTAGAACGTCCCTTCCATTTGCCATATTCTTGTATCGCTTCTTCTCCTTTCTTTTTTGGTTTTTACCTCCTGTTTTTTTTCTTTCTCTCCCCTGCCCCAACCTTTATGTTTTCTTTTTCAGTTATTTTTTTCATCCCCACACTCAAGATTCAATGGTTCCCAGCTTTCTAGCATCACCATCATAGTGGAGGGACAATATAAGCCATCTGTCTTTCTGTAGTGATTTTCAGAGAATATCTCTCTCTATGCAGCTAATTTCTGCATGCCTCAGAAATCGAAGCAGAGGGGTTGCAAGGTTAATATTTCGTTTTTAAGAGGTGGAAGAGGCAAAGTAAGAGCTTCCATGATAGGAGAAACATGCCAATTGCACAGTGGGACTGGAGAGAGGAGAGTTTGGATGGAGAGTTTGAATAATTGTAGTTAAATATATGTCTATCTGGAAGTGGGAAAAGCTCCCTATTGTTTTTAAATCAGTTAGTAATTGATTCCATGTTTAGGAGCTTAGCAACAAAAGCCTTTTCTTGTCTATGGTTTGCATTTATCTTGGCATATGCCAGTACCAAATCCTTGGTAATGTATAAATAATCCTATTTGAATATGTCATGTTGGGCACTTCCATGGATTGATTACCATAGTCTTAAAACCAAATTCAAGCAACAGCACTTGGGGCTGAATCATGTATTCTTTGATAAACTGAACGATAGAATTAAATTTACTTCACTGACAAATGATAGTGGAAACACATATTGCAGGGTAAAGTGTTGTCCATTTTTCAAACAACATCAGAGCCAGTTTGAAAAATAACATAAAAAAATATTGACAATATAATTTACTTCTGAGATCCATGGAAGATGAAAAATGAAGAATTATAGGTTAGATACTGGCTAGGTACAGCACAATACATTTCAATTATACTAAGGTGACTTCCTGTTGGGACTGTTTGTTTGGAAATTTGATCTCTAATTGTGAATGTCTGTGCTTTTGTGGGTTTGTCACAGTCTTAGTGTTCTTTCATTGTAGCTTTTGTTTGTGTATTTACTTGATATTTTACTTTTCTTAAAGGGTATTGTTTACACTGGGATTGGATCTCTGCCAAGCAAAACCTAATGTAAATGTATGAAAAATCCATATTTCTTAAAAATTGTTTACCTAAATTGCATTAGAAGTAATCATAAATGTGGACTTTGCTAATGTGACTCACTGCAGCAACAGGTTTGATAATTGTGCAGATATTTATCACCCTAAAACTGTGTGTTCTTCAAAACTGATACCTATCACTTGCAAATAATGCATTATATTCTGGAAACTATCTTAAAAATCTTGACAATATTCTAGTAGAGACTGCTCTATTGGAATTATTGCATATTACAAGAGGGAAACAGATTTAAACTGTTCCTGATTCAGAATCTCTGTGCTGCCTTAGATGGGTTGTTTCCAAAACCAGAAATGGGCATCTGTACAGGTGGATTGATTGGCTTGGGGCATGTTGTTTGACACTGTCACTCAGCAGTTCTAATTAACCTGCCCTAAGAACTGTGACAAGGCATCTGTACCGGTTCTGATTTAGGATACTTCCTGTCTATTAGCACACTTGAGGGTAGCAACAGCAAGGATGGCATTATATAGACAATCTTACTCAAGGACACAGAGGTGAGTCTTTAGAGCTACACTCAAGGGTTAGGGACAGAAGTTACACAGAAACTGGTTTAAGTGATAAAAAACTGGTTTAAACCTGTAACATAACATAAGCTCTGCACGTACACCAGTTTCAAAATGGCTGAAACTGGCTTAAGATAAACCTGGCTGAATATAGTATCAGACTTAACTGACTTGAGTCAAACCAGTTTATGAAACTTCTGTCCCAGATGCCTGCCTAGTTCAGGTTAAATCACAATTCCCCAGCATTTTGAAGCCCTGGGCTGGGCTGTTGGGCTCTGCTGTCTGCTGTAGAGAGCAGTGCTGGCCCTGCCTCTCTGCTCTCTAGCTGGGACAGTGAGGGCTGGCTGACAAGGGGTGTTGGGGGGGACAAGCTTGGCTGGGGATACAGCTTAGTTTACCGGGGGTGGTGGGAGGCACCAGGCAAACCCTGGCTAGGGTCTGGGGCCAGGGAGTGGGGGGCTAAACAGCCCTTCCCCCACTCAGACTTACTGGTGGCTATATCTGTGGACTACAAATCCCAGAGACACCTGGATGCAGGAAGAGGAAGTCATGAGCAAAGCTGCAGAGTCCTGCTGCTGTGATTCTAGAATGCAAATCCCAGAGACATCAGGGGTAGCAGGAAGAGGAAGCAAACACACAGCCAGAGAGCCATGCTTTAGCACCGTCCCCGGCTTTTGGCCTGAGTCACTGCAGGCTTGTGGCTGCATTTCCTGAATCAAAGGTCAAATCACTTCTGTTTCAAATTAATCTATGCATTTTAGACTAATCTGAAAAGACTAAATTGATTCAGCCTTGGGCTTTTTGACTCTCTGTACCAAGCCCAGCTGAGCACTTAAGCATTTGTTTGTCTTTGAAGCATATGAGTAGTCGTGCTTATTTCAATGTGAGGGTGAAGTTACATGTTACACTTAGACAATACTAAGGGCGCTTAAAACATGAACCTTTGCACATAAAGATTATTAACTCTACTAACTCTGAGCATCTCAAAATTATTCTAATTTAGGTGAGGGTTAACTCTTGGGCATGCTACCCAGCTCATGTTAGGGTAACTTCATCTGCTCCATGGAGATCAAATGAGCAATTTGCAGCCCTCCCAGCATCCAAGGATGCATTGCTTCCAGCCTTCCCCCAACCAAGAGTAAGGATAGTATTATACTGTTTACAAGGTCAGTGAACCAATTTGACTGTTACAAATGCTCACAGAAAGTAAATACTGAATTATACACTTAAGCGTTTTCAGGGAAGGTGTCTTATTTTATATGTGAGGCTAACTGAAACAACAGATGCACAGGATTCTCCAAATCACTCCTCCGTTGATGCAAGCTAAAACATGCAGCACAGAGTCAATTTAATAAACCAGACATGGGTCTGACCTTGTCACAGGCCTGAATATCTCTACACAATCACAGACTGGAACAGTGAAAACACATAGGGGGTGCATGTGCACCCTCTGAGACTGCTGGTGCACCCACTGGCAGCCAGCACTCCCCACTTAGGCAACAAGCGGAGGGGCAGGCGCAAGTGCCAGCTGGAGAGTAGGGGCTCCAGGAGAAGCGCTGCTGGCACTTCCGGGAGTGCTGCTCATGGCTCCCAGTTGGTGCAATTGGCTGTAGGGGGACCTCTCTTCTTCCCCCCTGCCCCCCGGTCACTCACTGGCTGCTGTGGGGGACACATGCCCCCCCCTGAGGCACCAGTTGCCCATGTAGTGGAATGTGGTGAAAAAAGCCTATTGTTCTTCAAAAGTAGGAAAGCACTCACTAAAGAGTGGGTCTGAGTGTCAACAACTGATGCTCGGGTAAATTTGCTTCATACAAAGAGTGTGTGTGGATGGGATAGGGGTGGGGAAAGTAGCAATAATCTTGAAGTCCCCCTCAGCCTCCTGTCAAGAAGTAGAATCTAAGAATAGATTCTTCCTCAATCTAGCAATCTTGGATATTTCAAGGCTTTTTACGTGAGATTAAAGAGTGGTAGTTAGCCATGTTAGTCTCAAGTTAGTCTTCCTAAGTAGGGACCAGAATAGCAGCCTCCCTGCTGGGCCCCCCTCGGGCCCCGGGAGAGGCATGTCTGGGCCAGGGGTTAGTGAGGAGCTAGTT
>JAGPOW010003364.1:28235170-28283174 GCA_030014935.1 Caiman crocodilus | reverse complement strand
GAAACTATGAAACTATCACCTCTACCATGAGTTCTGATTCCTTTATCCTCTAGACCTATATGGCTACAACCTGGATACCTGACACATGGTATAAATGGGGCTGCATTGCTTTTCTGAAGCTACTAATTTAGCCCTTCAGAAATTTCTTCTTGGTATACTCTTGAATGTTTTCAGTTTGGTAATGGCCTGATGTTCTCAGACTTACACACCACATAGAGGTGGAGCCTTTGGTTTCCACTAACATTGTTCTTCAGAGCCTGGTCTTGTGCATTCCAAGCTGAGAGCAAAAGGATGATCTGTTTTGTTCTGATACTGAAAGGATTAATTTCTTTTCATTCATCTGAATGGGAAGAGAATCCTTTCCTTTCATTGGTGGAGGGAAATCCTTCCTTAGCCAACTTATTTGAAGATATGATCTGTGGCACCCAGAGACTGAAAAAACTGCTGTACCTGGGATAACAATACTCTGATGGACAGCACAATTCAGAATTCAAGTGAGCAAACTCTTGCTTATTCCTGAGGGTCTTAAGATCTTCTGCTTTTATCTGTGTGTGGGAAAACAAACATGATTTAATTATTCTGAGATTAGCATGTTGTGCTGACGAGTTTGACAGCAGTTGCTAAACTTCATTTAGCTGCTCCCTGCTGAATGACTGTAAAGTTACTGCCTTTTATGTCAGTGTGGAAGGAAGAACACACAGTGCCAATCAACTTCAATTTGGTCTCCACTAAAACTAATCAAGGAGCTTGTGCAACTCCAAGACAAAATGTCATCACTGTAAATCAGGTACTAACAGTTTTAGTCAGAGCACTCATGCTCACTCGGATATAAAAGGCTTTACAAATTGAATACTTTCTTTCCTGGGAGCCTGTATTAAATGAAGTTTGACCTAGAGTTGCTTAGGTTTAGGAGTAACTAACTACTGTGCAAGGGATGGTTGTGGACACAGTCAGGAATGACCGGATACCTTGAGGTTTTATTAGGGGTATGAGCTTACCCTGAATTGCGTGTCATCTAAATAGGAAGGAGTTGCACAGGGAGAGGTTTGTCTAGGTAGATCCAGGATCCATTGGAATTAATTGAATGAAAGAAATGTTTCTGGCAGCGCTCAGGAAAAATAGCGCCCATGATTCTTATCATTTCATGTGTGTGAAAATAATTTCCTCTTTTACAAGCTAACTGAAAATACAAATTTGTATTGCTCCAAAACTGACAGCTTCTTGGTCTGACTTGAAGCTGCAGTGCACTGATAGGTCCCAAGGGAGGTGCAGCATGTGTCTGTGGTTGCTGCTTCTGCCTTGGCGTGCCAATCACAGAGGCTAATTGCTGGCACCTACTCTCTTTTGCTGAGGAGTCAGCATTATTGAACTAACATTATAGAAGCCTGCATGTGGATAGTATTACTCAGTAAAGAGCTTTGCAGTTTTAATCTTAAAAGACTTTGTCAGCTTGAGGGCCCATCTGTATGGAGCTAATTTTGTGATACGTATAGTCTGTGGTTCTGAGCTAAGTGAGAGGTGGGTAGTATTATGAACTTTTAAGATCTAGTAGAAGAGCAGGAAGAATCCTGCACCATTGGAGATAACTATTCATCTGTTTTGCAATAGGAGGCAGTTGCTTTGAAGTCTAAAGCTTAACAATAGCTGACAGATTTACTTGAAAACACAGTTATTATTCATACGTATACTAAGTACTAATGAAAATTCATTTATTTTGAAGGGGCTGTAAATTAAATACTTTTGAGGAATGATGAAAACATCAGATTTCATTACTCCAAAATGCTTTTTAATAGAGCTTAACCTGCCTGGGGAGTCTTTTTCAGGCCATATGATTGATAGAGGACAAGCCTATGCCTTACATATACTGCTGAGCTCTGCCAGATGATGTCTTGGTTTAGTTGGCAGAACTCCCCTTCTCACCACCCCCCCAGTGCCTGCTGGTAGTGTTACCTCACATCTGAGGGACTGACAAACAATCTCTGATCTCCCACCCTGTCTTGAGCTACCTATGCATGTCTTCCTTTCACTGTTACTCCTAACTTTCAGCATGGCGTCCATGAACATGAAATTGCCTCATGGAAGCTGATGTTCCTAGGCTGTTACCAGTTATTTGGGAACTTGTTAGTTGTCAAGAATGTGGGGGCTGAGTATAGCCAGTGGGGCTGTTGGTACTTTGACCGATGGAGTAGAATTAGGCATAGATGCGTATTGGTTGAATTGAAATAACTACTTACAATACTGAAATACACGGACTCTCACTGTCGATGTACACAATGTGGGCACCTTCCGTAAAAGTTGCAAACCGGGTAGAGCTCTAAACAATTCACCGATGTTTTCTGAGCATGCAGGGTACGGGGTACGTCGGGACAGTCGGTGACGGGAAGCCCTTGGTGGGTGATTAGGCCTCCAAGTTTGCTCTGAGATGCACTCGGAACTCTCTTCCGAAGTACATGTGGAGTTCCCCGACTTGGTCGGAAACTGCCCTAGCTTTTCTACAGCTAGCGAGCCAACTGCTATTCGCCAGGTGGGAATAATTTACGAGCCAATAGGTAGCATGCATTTAAACAATGCGATTGCTAAGCTTGGTAGGTACTGTTCACTGCACCAAGGTTTTTTCCCACCGTACTGAGGGATTTGTTACACTGAGGAATTGCGTTGTGTTAGGAAATTCCTCTGTGCTGAGGCACTTTTAATCACTGAGTACAGACAAAGAAAAGTGTTCTTGCATGTGTGTTAACCAATATGTGTTAACTTATTATACTCAGGCTTGCCACTGAAAGGTGCATGAATGGTGCCTTCATAAGCCAACAGCTCCTTGCCATTCACTGCTGCAGCGTATGTTTTGTCCTCTGCCCATTCTTCCTGGTGGGCTGCACGGTGCAGCCATTGCTCATTCCTATGTCTCAGGAAGCACAGACACATATGAATGGTAACAGAGATAATTTGTGATAGAGAAGGACTCAATCCTTTCAGAAAGCAGCTTGGAATTCAGACCACAAGCGGTGGGGAAGGGACACCTTGGTGGACCACAGCCATTTAAAAAATGGCAGATGCAAACCCAATAGAACCAAGGTAGATGGACTTAAATGTATTGTAAGCTGATTACCCACAACTCCATGAAAGAGGCTTGAATATGCATTGTACTGTTCACTTCCAACCCACAGTGCATGCCTTGGAAGGGATTGTAAGGACTACTGGGATGCCTTCCTGAGGTTTACTACATGCTCAGCAATCACAGCTGCTTGTAGTGGGGATGGTGATGTGGCGATTATACATGGTGATGCATATGTATGAATGCTAGTGGCTGAGCAGTGGTGGATGCTATTAGGCAACAGAACTTCTGACTTGTCTACATGCAATATTCTTTATGAATCAGCACTATAAGAATATAGTGTGTGCCATCAGGAGACAAACTTGCCCTCACGCATGTGCCCTGCCTTTTATAGCTTTTGTATCTTGTTTTTTGTCATCCTCACCTGCTGTTCAATCACTTATTTGAATACATAAATGAAGGAGCTAGGGAAAATGCACCCAGTAGGCTCAATGATATTTTACAGTTCTGTTTACTGTGGGATGACATTGAACCTGATGTGTCAGCCACTGTCTTCTTAATGGGACATTTTCCTACTCTGTTTCCTTGGTAGGTCTTCTTCCAAGTCATTTTTTGTGTACGCGTCGAACTCGCTGAAGGGAGGCTACAACTTTCTCCTTTCTTGGGTGGTCTCTTAAGGAAAAGAACATGTAACAAAAAGTACAACTGTGCTTTTTATAGGATGACCTCAGTTTTCATATGTGTTATTTTTCTCAATTTAAGGGTTTAATTATAACAAGAGAAAGGTGATATTTCCTTTCTGACAAGCGCACTACATCATTTTGGATTTGTACTGCATCTAAAGCTGCTGAAGTAGGTTTTTCTGGTTTGCTCAGCTTTTACTTTGTACAAAGGAAGGAATTTTAAAGCTCCACAATATATCACATGAAAAACATTCTTCTGGGTTCATGAAAACTAAGTGTATAACTGTTAAAGTACTTAATGTGAATCATTTTTCCTCTGAAGCTCCATTTACTTGTATAGCAGGATAGTGAAGTAGTAACTCTTAATTCTGTTGCTGTTTAAACATTACATACCAGTAATTTACACTTTTGGGCATGGAAGTTCATCAGTATTTCACTTCTTATCTTTGTCTTAATATTACTTACTCATTCTAGGACCTTAGGTGCAGCAGCATTTAAATATTGTACCAAAAGCATAGCCACTTAACACTCCTGCTTATTCTTAAAGGATGGGCCCTTGGAAATTCAATGGGGTGGGAGAGGGAGACAGTTGGGGGACAATAGGATTTGAAAACCAGAACTTCCTAACACTTAAACTAAATCAGTCCTTCTAGAATCTGTCTGAACCAGCAGGTCTGTGATCTTTAGTTCAATGATTTGGGTGTTACAAATGAGAGGGAGGTACATAGAAAATTACTGTTTGGATATAGGCCACAATGAAAAAGTTTAATGACCTCTGGGTTAGAGCACAAGACCGAGTAAGGATTCCACTTAAAGCTTCATCAGTGAATAGCTACAGCATGGGACACTGGACAAGTCACTTAAGTCAGTTTTTCCAGAGTGGGTGTTCTGATTGATGAGCTCATTGGGTATAGTTTTGCATTCATACATATTTCAGTTTGTATGCCAAAATGTGTTTTGTATTATACATATGAAAAAATATTCAAATTCTCATTAATGCATAAGAGACAGATATAAGAAATGAGCTGCAAAAAGCATTTTAAAGCAACTTTAAAATTCTTAGAGAGATGCCAATTAAGAGGGCAAAAATTAGATTATTTTGCCTTAAACTTATATGGGGCTGCTCATTTGGGGGTCTCAAAGAACTTTACAAATATTATTATAGCCTCACAGTATAACTGCAGTATACCAAGGTTCTTGATATATGCTCCATCACTTGGAATTTTTAAATCAATAATAGACATTAATAAATATAAGCTAGTTCAAATTAAAAATAAAGCAAGGAAATCTATTGCCTGAGTTATACCAGTCAAAGTTGGTGATGACATTGTTTTTTTTCATAAATTATAAATACATAAACTTCAGATTTATGCATGTATGCAGTATTCTGTTGCCTCAAATGGGTTAATAGAGGCATTACTGAGGTTAGGTCTTCTGTTTGAAAAAATAACTGATTTTGCCTGTCTCCATTTTTGGAAGTGCAGTTTGAGTTCCTTGTTGTCCATGTAGGCAGTGCTCTTATTTAAAAATAAACCGAAAAAACAAGAAGTTCCCCCTAAGAAACCCCAATCAACATAAAAAAATTGTATTTAAGCATTCCAGTTTAGATTTTCTTATTTTTCACCTTATTCCTAAAAACTTGTCTCTTAGTATGGGACCAGATTCAGCAAATGGCAACATTTAGATTGCAAAAGAGATGCAAGAAGTATCAAGTGAAAACTTTTAAATAAAATGTGCCTACACATTTCTTTTATTTCCAGTTTCAAGAAAACTTTCAGACACTGTAAATTATCCCTTGGGATGTAGGTGTTATAGCAAAATTGATCACTCTAAAAATTTGTAAAATTTAGAAAATCAAAAATATGTATAGTATTTCATGTGGTCTGGCTGTCCACCCAGGCATCTGAATACTCAGGTATGGGAGGTAATGGGGGAAATACTCCTAGATGCTCCATAGTGGTTGCTTGGAATAAAAACATCAATTTAGATAAATATGTGTCCTTGAAGTCATCAGTATTAGATCTCAGCTTTCAATAAATGAAATATTTTTTTAGTAACTGCACTGATGCCTTTCATCTAGAGACTGTAACCATTTTGGAAATAACAGTGAGATGCCAGTTTCAACTCAGGAAATGTTAATTTTGTTGGTAAAGTCCAGTTAGTGGCTTTACAACTACACTTTAACTTTGTTCAAGTTCTGTTTCTTTGAAGTTGAATAAAAAGTGACCTAAATACTACCTCCAGATAACTCCTTCATATTGCTGTCAGTGAAACTTGTGCCAGGAAACCTGACTCCTTGCAAAAAGAAATTAAGTTTCACAGAGCAGGTACAGCTGTAGCATGGTCAAGGCAGACAGTTCCAGTGTTCCGCTCAGAATTTCTCTACATCAAAACTTACAGGGCCTCAAGTTGCTTACTGATGAGTTGTCACCAGTTCCAGACTGGAGTGGGAGATAAAGTCCATCCATGAGTTTAAAGCAAACTCAGCTATTATGAGAGAGAATTGATAAGGCTTATATGTGTCTGCCTTCTGATTCTTGTACTTTGTCTCATTGGTGTTTTTTTCTGTGTTTTGTGTTTTGTTTCTTAATTTATGGTCATGAGGATTTGGGGTGGATCCAGGATTTCCCAAAGTGGGGGCAGAAGCAGCACCCAGCACTGCACAGGTGACTGCACCCCTCTGCTCCCAGCCTCCTTCTCCCTTCATCTATTCCCCTTCCCTTCCACCCTTGTCCCACATGCTGCTGCTGCTTCTCCATTGTCCTGAAGACGACGGAAGCTCCAGACCTGCTACTCATTCTCACATGGGCTGTACAGGGGCTGGGCTCAGCTGGAGATGGGGATGGTACAGCACCAGTGGAGATGGGCGGGGGGATGGAGGTTTCTCCCTCCCTATGCCAGCTCCTGTTCCTGAGAGACAGAGTAGAGAGGGGGAATCTACTCTCCCACCATGTTGGTGTCACTGTTCACAGTCCCTGTTGTGGTAGGCAGAAGTGGCTCTAGTGTTTCCCATGGTCCCAGGACAGTGGGGAAAGCAGCAGCAGCAGCAGGTGGGGGAGGAGGGGAGAGGTGGTGCCTCTGAGCACCAGTGGAAGGGAAGGAAGATTTTCACCTGCTTTAGGGATTTAAAAAGGTCCCTAGAGGTTCAGCCATGCTATTACACCCCCTCTGAATCTGCCCCTCTAAGAATTCAAATGACAATGTTATGGAAGATCTGTAAAAAGATCACTGGGGCTGGGGTAAGTGCCGCACACTGCACTGCCTGGGGCTCCACTTGTCCACACTCATCCCAAAAACCGATGCTGGAGTGGCCCTGAGAGCAGCTGACATGGGAACCTATTCCTATTTCTTACATTATAAAGTGGGTTCTCTTTATGCAAATTTGATTTATGTGGCATTCTCCAGGAATGCATGTACTGCATAAATCAAGGGAAACCCATAATGGTATTTAAAGAAGGTGATGTGGTACATTGCAAAAACCTTAAAATATCAGTTCACAAACTGCTCATATGCTGGAACCTGAATTTCTTAATTTTTTTTCACAGTGAATATTGGCTGAGTTCACTTTTTGGTGTATATATGCTTTTCACATTGTGTGGATGAAATATGATCATGATACCAGATACCATAGAATCTTGATCATTATCGGGAAATTAACATGAATTTAGCTTTTCTCTGTGTATAAATTTTTCAGAGCTCTCTGGAGTTTTCATTACCTGCAAAATTAATTTTTGGAAAAGCGAATTGCATGTCTGGACAACATTCATTCAGAGTGTATATCTGTTTTCTAGTTATGTGCTAATGTGTGTTGTTCTTATGTGTAGATATCATTCAGTAACTGTAGATGGCCTCCATAATGCAAGTCAGATAGAATAAAGCCCAGTATATAATGAAGAAGTTAGACTCAAGCAAGAGAGAGATGCATCAGGGTTTCAGATTTGAAGCGGAATAAAAAATTAGAATGAGTAAGATGAAAGGTTTGTGTGTTTTGGGGTTTTTTTGTGGGGGGGTTGGTTTGAGAAATGTGTTGGTGTTGTTATACTTTAGGCCACTGACAGACATTCACTTAAAAGCATGATAGGATCTGAGCTGCAATCCTAACAATCGTGTCTCCTGCCATGCCACACAGGCCCTCCACACAGGCATGGCAGGACACACAATTTTGGGATTATAGATTAAATCTGAATTGTGCCTTACTTGCCAGTGCAGAGATCATGCCTGGAATCAAGCCTGGGATCATGATCCTAGACCCCCCTTTCATCAGCAAGGTGAAAGCTGGGTGCTCAACTTCTGTGATCCTTGACCCCAGCTGACAATGAGATGATTTTCAGAACCCAAGTTGGACTGCATACATGGTTTTTACAGGCCCTGGATCATGGGGACCACAGGATTAGCTGCCTCTCTTTGATTCTATGGTCCCCTCATGCTTAAACTTTTAAAAATTGCATGTGTATCTGGGTTGTACATGTGGTTTTCATAGATTTCATAGACATTAGGGCTGACAGGGACCTTGGAAGATCATCAAGTCCACACCCCCACCCCAGTCAGTGAGGGTCAAAGGATCCCAGCAATATAGGAGTCCAAATGTTTCTTAAAAGAGTCCAGAGTAGATGTTTGCACCACCTGTGGATGGAGTCTATTTCAGGCCTTGGGACTCGGACAGTAAAGAAGTTTTTCCTTATATCCAGCCAAAAACGGTATTGGAGGAGTTTGTGACCTTGTCATCCCTTGGCATGCTCTGGTGAACATGCATTCCCCTCATGTACACCCCTTCTATACTTATAGGCAGCCACCAGTACCCCCCTGAGCCTGTCCTTTTCCAGGCTGAGAAGTCCCATGGCTCACAGCCTCTTGTCATAAGGCCTGTTCTCTCGTCCTCTGAACATGCTCATGGCTCTCCTCTGGACTCTCTCAAACTTTTGCATATCCTTTTGAAATTGTGGAGCCCAGAATTAGATTCAGTACTCCAGCTGCAGCCTCACCAAGACCGAGTACAATAGAAGGATGACATCCTGAGATTTTCTTGAGAAGCATCTATGGATGCAAGCCAGAGTTTTGTTCACTTCACCGGCTGCGACATTGCATTGGTGGCTTATTTTCATCTTGTGGTCAATCATGACCACCAAGTGCCTTTTGGCCGTGGTGCTAGCAAACGTTGCATGCCAAGCCTGCAAGTGTGATGCGGGGTTTTTTCCCCCTGAGTTGGAGTACCTTGCATTTTTCCGTATTTAATGTTATCAAGTTTTTATTTGCCCGCTTTCTAAGCCTGTCAAGGTCAGCCTAAATCACCAGCCTATCTTCAGGTATGGATGCTTCACCCCAAAGTTTGGTGTCATCAGTGAACTTGACCAGTCTGCTTCTGACACCAATGTCCCTGTAGCCGCCGGGCGTTGAACATCTTACCTCGGGCCTCTTTGCCCCGAGGATTTGTAGATGTCCGGCTAGCCGTCACAGGAAACCTTGGAACAGGTCTCTTTCTGCACCGGAGTCCGCCCCTTTCTCGCCTGCCACGACTTTGTTCTTCCAGTGGGTGGAGCTTTCCTCTGGGCGGATGTCCCCTTTGGCTACCTGCAGTCGAGATCTTCTGCAAGGCTCCTCCACCCCTTTCACCTCGCCCTTACCCAGCCCGGCGGTTCCAGGTGTTCTTGCTCCTGCTTTCTATGGCCACCACGAATGGGGAAGGCTTTCCTCCCTGCCTACTCCCACACTGCAGCCCCTTCTTACCCGGGGAAACACAAACAAAGGAATGCTCTAACAACTTAAACACCGCTATTCACCTAACGGGGTCTTAGCCCGCACATTGAGCCGCTACCTTCAACTCCGCTTGCTAGCCCTCACTTCCTGGGCCAGCTACCCACCACTCCTTATCTTACTCCCCTGGGAGAGACCTCCTTTCCGGGTTCTCCCTGCTGTAGATCCCTTTCTCCAGCTCCCACCAGTCCGGCCGTTCTCTCTCCAGGCGGCCCCGAGGTTCCTCTCTCCCACCTGGATCTGCTTCGGGGTGCAGTCCTCCCTCTGGGCCTTCTCTGGTCTGTGGGTCCCTCCACGTGCCTGTGGTTCGCTCCCCGCTCTTCCCTGGCTCACCCATCTTGGAGGCCGGAGAGCGGTGTACCCGTCTTCCTTGGGAATTCTCATGGCCTTCGGGTGGCTCGTCGGCTGCTGGTTCTGCTGCTCGGTGTCCTCCGGGCTCTCTCTCCCAGCTGGTGCACGTGCTGGCAGCTGGCTCTGGTGTCTCGTGTTCTCCGGGCTGTCTCTCCCAGCCGGTGCACACGTTGGCAGCCAGCTCTGGTGTCCTGTGTCCTCCAGGCTTGCTTTCTTGCCCGGAGCACGTGTTGGCAGCCGGCTCCAGCGAGCCGTGCCTCCCAGGCTCACTGTCCGACTCGGAGCCTGCTCCTGCAGCCGGATCCTGTGCTCTCCGCCTCCAGCCGCTTCTGCCGTGGCCCACTCCCAGCAGCCATGTGCTCTCCTCACTCCTGGCTGCGGCCTCTTCTTTTATCCTCTCCAGCCGGTGCCTCGGGCTGACATCACCCGCCATCCACAGGTGTTTAATGCCGTCGTTCCCACCACGTGCAGGGTCCTCCGGAGATCCTATCATGAGTAACTGACATTTTCCTTTCCTTCTGCTGCTCGCGTCTGCCTCCGTGGCTCCTTTGGGGAGCTTCCGAGTGCCCCCAGGACTTCTCCCCCTGTGACAGTCCCCATTGTTAATAAAGATGTTAAAGAGTACAGGTCCAAGGACAGAGCCTTGGGGTACACCACTGGTCACGAAGCACCATGATGATTCACTTCGATCGATCACTACTCTCTAGGTCTGACTTTGGAGCCGATTCTCCAGCCATCAGTCTGTGATGTAGCTGAGGCTGCAGTTGGCCAATTTTTCCATAAAGAGATCATGGAACACCAGATCAAAAGCTTCTTTAAAGTCCAGATATATGATGTCAATATTCTCCCTTATCCAGGTGACATATCACCTGGTCATAGAAGGTGAGATTTGTTGTGGGTGACCAATGTATGCTGGCTGCCCCTCAGGATGTTGCCATCAGCCAGTTTGTCAAGAATGGTCTCTTTGATAATTTTTTCCAAAATCTTTCCAGGGATTGAGGTCAAGCTGATTGGCTTGTAGTACCCCGATCTACTTTCCTCCCTTTCTTGAAGATAGACATCACATTGGCCTTCTTCCAATCTTAAGGTACTTCACCTGAGCATCACAAGTTCTTGAAGATCTGTGCCAGTGGCTGGACTATGATGCCTGCCAGCTCCTTAAGTACCCTGGGGTGCAAATTGTAAGGACCAGGTGACTTGATGGTGTCAAGTTGCTCAAGGTGTTTCTTCACAAGGTCTACACTGATGTTGAGTATAAATTCACCCTCACCCTTGCTGTCCTGCATCACATTAGGCAGGGCAGTCCCAGTGGGCTGGTGAAAAAACAGTGCAAAATACCCATTAAGCAGGTTGCAGGGGTTTGGGTTATAGCCATGTTGGTCTAAGGACATAGGCAGACAAGTTCCTTGGGTGAATTTGATATCTTTTATTAGACCAACCCAAACGGTTGGAAAATAGTTATTAAGCAAGCTTTCAGGTTCAAAAACCCTTCGTCAGGCTAAGGAAGCTTCAGCAGTTGGTGTGTGCTCTTCCTTAGCCTGACGAAGGGTTTTTGAACCTGAAGGCTTGCTTAATAACTATTTTCCAACCGTTTGGGTTGATCTAATAAAAGATATCAAATCACCCAAGGAACCTTGTCTGTATTAAGCAGGTTGGCCTTTTCTTGGGTGTTGGTTGTCAGTTGTCCCATTTGATTTAGCAGGGGTCCAATGTTACCCTTGCTTTTCTTCCAACTCCCCACATATTTGAAAAAGAACTTTTTATTCTACTTGATACCTGTAGCCAGTTGGAGTTTCAACCTTCATTTTCCTGGTTCGTTCCCTACAGGTCCGGACCAGTGCAGAATGCTCCTTAGTGGTGATTCCAGTCTTTCATCCTTTATAAGCCTCTCTTTTTAGATGCAGGAGGTTCACGAGTTCCCTGCTGAGTCAAGAGGGTTGCTGTGCCCATTTGTTACCTTTCTTCTGAGATGGGATGGACATCCCTTGTGCTTTCAGGATTGCTCCCTTAAGGAGCAACCACTCATCTTGGACCCCGCTCCTTGTCAAGTCATGGTCCCTTAGAGCCTCGCTAATAAACCTCCTGAGTTTATTAACGTCAGCTTTTCTAAAGTTGAGCACTTCTGCATTACTGACTCACTTGCCAGCTTTGCGATGGACAGTGAAAGTGATCATCTCATGGCCACTGTCTCCCAGCTTTCCTTCAATTCTTAGGTTGCTGACTAGATCATCCCCTTTGGCTAGTACCAGGTCCAGCAGTGCTTTACCTCTTGCTAGTGCATAGACTTTTTGAGTCAGATGAAGCTCATCAACACATGTGAGGAAGCTTTGAGATTGTTCATATTTGGCCGAGTGCTCTTCCCATGAGATGTACTGGTAGTTGAAGTCTTCTATAACAACCATGCACTGAGAGTGTGCAGCCTCAGCCAGTTCCCTGGTTAATTCCTGGTCAAGCTCTTGTTCCTGATTAGGAGGTCTGGAGTAGACTCCTACCATTGTGTCTCTGTACCATGTTCCCCACGTATTTTAACCGAGAGGGTCTCCAGTCATCCTCCCTAGGTGCCAATATTGGCTTGCAAGGAGGTATAGCCTTCCTTGACGGAGAGAGCTACACCCCTACCCCCTTTTTCTATACAATCTCTCCTGTACAGGGAATAGGTGTCTATACCTGTGGCCCAGTCATAGGTGGAGTCCCACCATATCCTTGGTACATGGGAACCTTAGAATTAAGGAGAGGGTCTTGATCCCAGGGTCCGTTGGTGCTGGGGATGTTAGAAAAGCATGTGTGCAGTCCAGTTGAAGATGTGTTTTTTAAAAGTCTGAGCTGCAGTGAACCTGCTATCAAGGAGATGCTTGCCATACTCCCAATCTGCCTCCGGAGGTCAGGGGATAGTTTGGGGTCAAGGAATTGTTTCTGCCCCCAGCCCGATGAAGTAGGGGACCATTGTGTCCTGGGCCCTGGGGTTGTTCCATATTGGATGCTGAACTCAGCTGACCTTTGGGATCCATAATGAGTCAGCCCTAACCTACCACATGTTCAGTTTAAGGTGTGATACAAATGAGTCACAAAGTTGTTACGCATATGTGGAATAATTTAAGGGCTTGTTCACTGTATTATTACCCCATAAATTGACTTGTATGTGGTCAGGTTACTTTTTAAGGTGCGATTAACAAGTTAGAGACTTTAGTCAGAAGCCTTAGTCTTGGACAAGCATTTTAAAAATATGAAGCATCTTCTAAAAAGGCTGAAACAACAGGTATTACATTGTTAAGATGAAATCCATTGGTTTACTGACTTCTTAGTTACTGCAATAGAAAAATAGACATTTACTTGGTGTCTTCATACAGTTTCAGGTACTTTAGTAACATAGGTTTATTTTTCACATGTTGATTCCCTTGCTGCCCCCACACTCCCATATGCTTTTGAACAAGCAAGCAGAAGACCATTGTGAGATCAGGTTCCTCATGAATGGTACTTACTACAATATGTACAAAAGTCCAAGTGGAAGTAGCAAAGTTCCTTGTTCATAAACAGATTCATTTCAAGGAAGAGGACAAGTCTCCTGCACTCACATTGTGAGTTTTGAAGGATCTCAAAAAGTTCACTAAACTAATGTGAAAGTCATCAGCTATTTAGACAATAAGCAATATGCTGCACATGAAATGCAGGCAGGGAAAGAATATCCATTTATAGTGCAGTCAGCTTTTTAAGTGTATTCTGTTGTATGACCCTGGGATAAACTGCTTTCATTAAAAATACTGCATGAGCTGTTATGTCCTTGCAAACCAGATAGGGACCAAGTTTTTAAGCTATCATCTGAAAAATCAGTAAGGAGAATGGAAACAGCTTGGTTGACCCTGTTGGATATCATTCTTTCATTCTAGCTAGTCTTGATATTTTATGTCTGATGCACAGAAATGGAAGCTCAAGACTTTCCAAAATATGTTTGGCTTTCAGAAAATTTGTTAAGTTTCCCCTGCACTATGGTTTTTTTTTTAATATGTACGTGTGTGTGTGTGTGTGTGTGTGTGTTTTTGTGTATGTGTAGAGAGAAAGAGAACGCATTTGAAAAAATTAAGAGCTTCCACAGTTGCTGTTGAAATTGCTAAGTATGGCAGACCCATAATATGCAGTAGTAGCCTTCAAATTTCTTCTAGGACATGTGTCTTTCTTTGAAACATACAGTGTGAAAAAGTAGCTACGTACAGTAGAGTAATTCCCAAGTGGAAAACAGCTATAGCTAGAAGTTGCAGTGGGGGAGGTTACTTTTTTGTGTGGACGTAATGTCACATTCAATCTTGGATCAGCCGTCTCCTGGCAGTATTGGTTTTCGGTCTTCATCATCTGGAAAAAATGGTAATTTGACTTCTATAGAATAACAAACTGATTTTTTTTGGCAGGAAGAGAGAGAAAAAATTATGTCATGCCGTTGTTTCTATAGTATGCTTTACTAATATGTTTTAGGTTCATGTAGAATTGATTGCAGAGCAGACAAGAGGCCTGTTTGTTAAACTTACTTTCTGAGCTTAAACAGCATATTTGGTTTATTATTATTCCTGCGGTTACATTAAATTAAATAATACAGAAAAGCCACATCTGTTGACATTGTTTGTTGTCCAAAATATTATTATTATTATGCTATATTGAGAATAGTAATATAAATATTTATACTGGTTGTGCCTTTTTTTTAAAGCTCCAGTCAGGATTGTGGCCCCATTGTACTGACTAACCTACAAACACAGAACAGATCCAATCCCTGCCCACAAGTGTTTAAAATCTAAAATGGAATGGGAAGTAGATACGAGCAGTTGTATCTAGTGAATAATAGCACGGCTTTGTTGGTAAGTGCATATTGTAGGTGTTTGTTTTTATTTTCTTTTTCTTTCTTTATTTTAGTAATTGGAGTTAGATGCAAAGAAGAAATTAGTAGGAAAAGAAGAGGGAGGGGAGGAGTAAGAACCCAGTTGTCACTTCTAAATGTTAGCCATGATCAACAGGGAGGATATTGAAGGTATCAAAGCTAAGGCAAACTTAAAGCATGAACATTCTGCTCTGTGTCAGTGGGTACAATGACATTGTAGCTGTCAAAGTAGTTTAGTGATACCAACCTAACTAAGGCACTATAAGGTGTCTGCTGAGAAGCAAAATAAATCAAGCTATCTGGAGACCCATGCTGTTTCAGCAGGACTGCTTCCAGTAACCTGCCTACATCACATATCACCATGCTAAGCTTCAGTCTGCAGAGTTGACCTACTCTTTAAAACCCTTTTGAAATGGGGACTTGGACTTAGTCAGAGGAGCACCTGTGAAAGTATTATTTTGTACCTGCACAGTGCATACTTTCAGGAGAACTGTGGTGCGGAGTATAACAAGCATGCGAGTACACAGAAGGAAAAGCTGTTCATATATTTTGTAAATGCCACTGTCATTATAATGTTGAGATTTTTTGTAGTGCCTAAGGAATATACAAGTGTAAAACACGTTGCTTTTCAGTAGGACTTGTGCTTTTAGAAAACTCTTAAGCATTTTGAAAATTCCCCCCTTGCCTGTACATTTTCGGCTCAGTGAGTTTCAGGAGCAATTCTGTACTTCTGCTAAACATAAAGAGCTCATCACAGAGGCAAGAGGTGTTTTTTATTGCAGATATTCTATATTAGTTTCATATCTGCCCCAAAACAGTATAGAGATGCATAATGTGCATTTGGTTGCCTGGTTTTCTTTCGTATCTAGCATTTTTTAGATTAGTATCTAGCATTTTTATAGCAGAATCTGTTGGAAGCCCAGGAAGTGTTTTAAATATTATCCCAAATCAGTAATGTCATATGATGATAATCTGTTGAGAGACAGAATTTTGAGTAATGTTAGCAAACCCTCATTGGTACAGCATGTACCACTCATTGTTAGGGGAATATGTAATACACTTCTTTCTGATTATCGGTGATTGGTACACAAGTTCTCCTGAGACCTCCAAACAGGAAGTATGGCTTGTATGGATGTTGATTAATGTTTATAAATAGTTTTTTTGACTAGTGTCTGCCATTAAATGGGAAAAATGTAGCTGTCTCCCAGACATTTCTGCTAAGAACAGGTTAGAAGTTTAGGGAAACAATGGAAACGTTGTGTTGTTTTTAATCGCTGGATAAAATAAACATCAAAGCCATAGCTGTAGTGTTAGTACAATGTCAGCCTTACTGTACTTTTATCGTTTAAAATGATGAGGCCTTTCTGGCAACTGGTAACCAGAGAAGGACCATAGCAGGATGTTTCCAGTTTGCCAAGTTCTTTAGAGTCCTGTCTGATTTCTGCTATTTGACATTCTTATAAGTGTAGTAATTCACTAAAAAGTTTTGATTGAAATTTACAAGTATGCATTTTTTTCATTGGTTGCCAAAGATTGATTTGAGCAGTATGCTTTTTTTTCCTTTTGATTTTCCATTGTAATATTTCTTGACTTGCATCCCTTGTGGGGGAAAATGGTCCATGACTAACAACATTTGGAAAATGTTCAAATACTGGGGAACTGAAGTGGAAATGCTTTAATACTTAGATGAATTATGGACCTTATTTTCAGATTTCCATGCTAGTGAGTAACCTCCCCCCACCCTAGCAGAAATAAAAAATCCTTTCTGCTGCTGATCAGATGGTGCAAGACAGCTAATAAATGTTTCCGGCCCCAGTATGGATTGTTTTTGTCCTTTCCTTCCCTCACTGTGCAGGAAATGGTCCGTGCTTTTTTTGGAGTTAGTATCATTCTTAATTAATAAGAATTATTGGTAACATTTTTACAGTAGGTGGCTAATCATCAGTTGGATCCTGCAAACAGTTGTTTTTAATACAGTATGTTTTACTTGCTGTTCATAATCCCTCTCTACAAATAAGATTGTTTTTCCGTCCTATTTTGTTCTGTTGTGTTTGGCAACATTTTATATTGTTGCCTGAATATTTTTTGTATAATCCTTTTTAATATTTACTGAGATATGAATAATGTTTTTATAGTCACTAATATAGTCACTTGGATATGAAGTGCTAATAATATATCACTAAATAGAGATTATGGTTCCATTTGGTAAGTCCCTTTTACTATACGTTACAAATTTAGCCTTAGGAAATTTAATATTAACATCCCCTTTCAAGATTAAATATTCCTTAGGTTTATATCATGCAGAGGTTACCAGTAACATGGGCAATGTACAGATAGAAGTCTTTAACCTCAGGTTCCTCTTCTACAGTGTGTTTGGGAGGGAACAGGCAATTGGTTTGTCCTTTGCCCAACATTTCTATAGCTGAAGTTGAATCTAAGCAGTAAGCATCACTAAAGGGAGACACTATCCCATCCTCATGCTGAGGATGCTGTAACCTGGAGAAAGTAGCTAGGCAGATACAAATAGAGAATATGTTAAAACAAAGCATGTATATTCACACCCACTTCTGGTCCAGTTAAGCATTATTGTCGGATTTCATTTTCATTTCCTGAGTCTAGACTTTTGCTTGCTTTCTTACCAGTGGCATCTTCTCCATACCAGTCTTCTTTTGTCACCAATTGAATATCACCTAGGACCCTTCTGCTGCTCCCCTTATTTCACCTTCCCATCACAGGTTTGGATAAGAGTCTCATAGTAATTTTGTTTGTTTTCATGACAAAGACGATATAAGTGGAGAGATGCTATGCAGTGCACAAGAAAAGTGTCCAAAAAATCTGAGGCCACCCTTTGGGAAGTTCAGTTAATTTGTCTTTTATATGCACAATGATAAACTTAGCCTTATATTTGCAACTTGCTAAAGCAAGCTTTTACAAAAAACATCAACAATGATTTGTTTTAGAATACCCCAGACCTCTACTGTCTCAAAGCTTTCCCTTCTCGGGTTATGTTGCATCAGAAGGAGAGGGCAATATATGAACTCACAGTCATATTTTAATGTGTGAATGCTGGTTAAATATAGAATATTATTCAGGATAGTTTTATTTGTTTTAAAATGTATGTAATCATGTTAGATTGTCTTGTTAGCAGGAAACTTGTGGGAATAATGCATAAACTATCTTCATCTACCCTGCTTTGATGGAGAAAAATATTTGTCTTGCTTCTAGAGCAGTGAAAGCTGATTAGGTCACACCTAATTAAAATTCTAAATTTTGATTAACTCACGGGCAGTTCAGATTCATAACAACTTTCCAACTGTTTAAGAGTTCCATTAAAAATATTTTAAAATATTTTACATTTTTGCACCTCAGCTGTTATTATATACTAGTAATGACTTAAAATGTGAGGCCTGAATAGATTTATAGCACTACTTACTTTTACATGTTTCTCTCCTCCATCTGTCCTTCATGGCTACCTCTGATTCTGTGGCATTGGTGATTTAGTTAAACCACAGCTAACACTGTAAAACTACACGGCCAGAAGCTGAAATCTGACTGGGAAAAGACTGTTTTTTATTAGCAATGGCTCATGCCTCAGAAATGAACTTCATGAAAACATGGTAAAACATGCAAATTTGGGAGAGAAAAAAATTATGACTATTAGCACATTAACATGTATGTTTGAAATCCCATATAGCAGTCAGAATGTTTGGCGCACACAAACTGAATCCCCAAATTCTTTCCTTTGGATTATTTCACTAATTTGAATAATTTTGCTATTACTTAATTAGGCTAGTATTGAGCTTTCCAGAGTATTCCAAGCCCCTAAACAGGAAAACTCTTTCCTGCATAGTAAAATCAAAGGGGTTTAATCATAACAAGGGGGCAAGGCTGAGACCTCCTGCCTAAAACTAACCAAGTGCTTGGACTTAAAGTTAATATTGAGTAATCCCATTGACTTCAATGGGAATATTCTCTTACTTTGGTTGAACAGATCTAGAGGACTGAGGCCCAGATGTGGTTTAAACCATTTGTCCTTTTAATTACTTACATGTTTAATACTTAGATGCCTAAAAGAAACAATTGACGTGTTGATCATCAACATCCACTCTGTTGTCAAGAAAAAAATGTATAATGATTGAATTCAACTCATGATCTCCTGTTCTAAAAAAAGTCAATGGCAAATTTTTCATCGATTGTAGTGGAAATGGGATCATCTGGCATATTATCAAAATGTCAATCTTAACTCTACGCTTTTTGGCTTTCCTTGGCTTGTATTCAAAGCTTAAAACCAATCTAAAAAGCTTTGTACCTGAATTCAGATGTCTGGGTTTCTCTTACAACACTTGATGATAACAAACTCAGACCACATCTTTCTCCTTTATTATACCATGTAAACCATACATTCCCATTTTAGAATATCATCAGTTCTTTTTGGGAAAACAGAGAATCATTATCGATGGTCTTGGCAAGTAATTCAAACAGAAACTGATTTTCATTTGAGTAATCATTTTAATGTTGTGCATTAATTCTATTATTGATTTAGGAATTTATAATTTTCCAGTTAAGCATCTGTTTTTAGCAGTTCCTCATTCAGCTGTATAAAAGTGACCATGGTAAAGACTGAGCTACAAATCAAAGCAGGCAAAAGATTTACAGAAACCGTAAAGTGTTATTTGTAATTTTCATGAGAGGCATAACACTCACTAGTTTTAGATTTTTTTCTGATTATTCAACTCCACAACTCTATAGTCTATTAAAAAAATTTGGCAACCAACATACCTGAAAGTTTCCTTGTTTTTTGAAGATACAGATGGGAGTTATGAAGAACAACATTTTAAAATTCTTAAAACAATAAAAACCAGTTCATTGTAGTCATAGTTGGTAGTCCCGCAATATAAAGATGATGGTCTTCCAGTAAATAAGGAAGTCATTGGTGAGTCCATAGATGACTAAGGAGACTGAACTCAGATCCTCAGGTTTGACTTCAGATATGGCAAATAGTTCTGGAAGGAAGGACTACATCCTGGTCATGTTGGGTCACAGATCTTTTCCTTTGTGTCTCTCTTCTGTCTGCCTCCTTAGTGAAGTGAGTTTGCTCAAAATGATTGAGACTTTCAGTCCTAACAAACTACTCAAAATACAATCCTTCAAATTTAGTTAATGAAAAGGATTTTAGTTTTCTAGTGTAGGCAAGACAATTGTAGCAGGTATAGCTTATTACCTCCACCTTGCCTTTGAGAGACTCCTAGGGACATAGGACAGAGGAGATTCTCAAGGAGACCTAGAACTATTTAAGGTGAAGGAGGAACCGTAGTTGTAAAAGAACATGGCATTGATCATTTGAGTTACCAAGAAAGCCAATGTCCTGTTTGGGTTCTAATGCAAGATCTGTGCACTCTGTTGTGAACAGCATAAAGACGACCCATTCATTCCATATTACCTGTGGTTCTTTGACTTAATATCTTATATACTCCATCAAATGCATGGCTATACAGTGAAATGCATCTACATTGCAGCTCCCACAAAACGTTACATTTCCTCAGATAGAGTATGTAAGCTTTGAGTGCATTATCTGCTTGGAACCTTTCCTGATTTTCCCATGGGACTCAAAGGTGATTGTGTGGAGGAAAAGTGGAAGTATTGTGAGCAGAGATTTGTCTAAAAAAAATTAAAAATTATACCTGACTGAAACTCAACTACTTCTAACTGGCTTCAAATAAAATTTAGATTATTTCATATTTTAATGGTTACTTTTGTGATTGAGGTGTCTGGCACAAGGAAAAGCAATTATGGCTAAGTACAGACATTTAGGGGTGTCGGGGGGGATGTTAAATCAGTCCAAAATGGCTGCCTGATATCAGGTAAGTCAGGATGGGGGATGGGGGTCCAGCAGGCTGGAAGGGGATAAGGGGCCCACTGGGAGACAGGGGTGAGATGCAACCTGTAGTTTAGGTGAGGTGCAGGCATGACCCACAGGTGACGTGGGGGAGGACCAGAGTGGTGTCCCCTTCCGCAGCAAACCTATACCCCCAGCTCTCCTGCCCCTTCCCCCACCAGGATTTACTTGCTTGGCTCTGACAACCGTAAATGCTGATAAAAATGGCTGCACCCAGAGTGGCTTGTGGGCCTGGGATTGAGCGGGATGGCTGGACGGGGGTGGGGAGGGGAAAGAGTCCAAGGATCCAGGGGGGCAAAAAAATAGCCCAGTACATAGAAGGAGTGAAAAGAGCTGCCCTAGGGCTGGGGTCAGTGACTGGGTTTTCCCAGCCCTGGGGCTGAACAGGAAAATTGTACAGAAGTTCCACGCACCAGGTTGACCTAAATCGAATAAGTTTGATACTACATAGATCCAAGTTTATCTTAAACCGTGTTCTGCAATTTTTAGAGCACTTTGTGTGCATGGGACTTCTGTACTGGTTTAGACTGATTGCCAGTCACTGAGACTGGGTCTGTAGGTGAAAGGTTGGCACCGGGACAAACTAAGTTTAAATTGGGCAGCCAATCTGAACCTGACTTAATCTCCCAAAATGCCTGTACTTAGCTTATAGGTTCAGAATCATATCTAGGAAAGCAGCCAGCAAAGTGCGCTAACCTAATGAATAGGGCGCAACTCTTTTCCTTTTCATTTGCACAGCTTTGAGGAGACAGACGCACACAAACACAGATAGAGAGCATGTATATAGAATTGTGTTACCCAGGCATGTTCAACCTTTGGTCCATGGGCCAGATCTGGCTCCTGGTGCTATGTCATCCAGCCTGCAAGGCTCTCCACACACCTGTGGAGGAACCTTACAGACCATGGTCCTGCATGCCCAATCAGATGCACAGGGCGGTGTTGGAGCATAGCCTGATCCTGGCACATGGCACTGAGTATATGTGGCACAAGGCCCAATACTAGCATGCAGGGCCAGACAAAGGTGGTATGGGGTCCCAGAACCCCAGTCCTGACATGGGGCTGGGTAGAGGCAGTGTAGGGCCTGATCACAGTACACAAGGGTTAGCTGAGGCCACGTGGGGCCCAATCTAGGCACGTGGGCCCAGTCCTGGTACACAGGGACTGATCTGTTTGACAGTCCAGGCCCATGTACTCATTTGGCTTGTCAGACCAAAAAGTTGAGCACCACTGGTTTAACCTGCATCTATTGCAAAGAGGAGTTACCTGCAGTTATGCTAGAGGAGAAGAAGTTGTACTTGTACATGGGAAATCTACGTGTGAGGCCTCCAGGAGATTTTATCCAGTTATTTTTTTCCTGTCTGCAATCAGTTTGGTTCAAATGGAACCTCAAATCTGAAACCGTTCAAATCTTGGAAGTGGCAGTTATATTCACTGTCTCAGATCTGGCTTTATTTCTAGGTCAGAATTTCCAGTTCCACATGTGGCTAAAGTTGAACAGAGCTATCCATTTTTTCATTTGATCTAGATCTAAACTCTAGCCTCAAGCCCTAACCTTGACCTTAAACCTAATTCAGATCCACATCTCAGTCTAAATAGGCAGCCTGTGTACTCCATTTCTAGTTAGTCTGTCAAACTAAGTACAGTATTTAAATACTTATTTCATCAGTCCTAAACTTAAGTACAAAACCAGCTTCTTTTCCTTCTCTTAGGCTAACTCTCCTTTATACTATTTAAGATGCTGCATCTGTTGACCATATATAAAGTAAATACATTTTTCTAAGATTTAAAATATATACAACCAATCAAACATACATCGTAAGTATTCATTAATTTGTGTAGGCTGCTTTCATTTATACATTCACACAAACTTTGGCAGCTTTATATTTTACAGGCAATCACATATTTTACCTATATGTTCTTTATATATATATTTTAAATATTTAGGGAAAAAAAACATATGGCTCAATTTAGAATAAATTGCAATTTAGTTAATGTTATATTTTGCTTCTGGCCTTTAATCTGACATTTATCAGGTATAAGGAGCCTTATGTATACATGATAATTTGAACAATAGTTTGAGCAACTGGCCAATCTTTTCTTCCTAGCTTATAGAATATAAGGCTCGAGTAGAGGTAGATTTAGGGCAAATTAGATCTTTTCTTTATTTTCCTTCAAATATGGTGAATCTATCTTTTTCTTTATGTATCAAGTCTGACTTTCTTTTGTGCAGAAGAGGTGAAATGAGTATTCTTCAGACCTCTGTTAATGTTCTGCCTTGCACAGCTAGTAGATATCTATTCTTTGAGTGACATTAGAGAGATTATGGAAGTTAATTTGGATTTTCAACAGCATACATATTCTTAAACTCATGAGCTGCTCTTCCTAACATACTTGATATTTGTAGTAGCTGTCAATGCGCACAAAGAATTGAAGGAAGCAATTGCAACTGCTGTGTATATTTAATAATATAAACAGAACTAGAACTTTTTGATTCTAACGTCTTAAATGTAATAGTGATATTTTTAAATACAAATATTTTCTATTAGTTTGAAGTCTTTTTTAGTGACCATGTACCCAGGCAACGTTTGATGTTTTCTGATATTTCTTGTATATACAGTACAGTGTTGAGTCTTAGCACACAGCCTAAGTATCTTCACTTATGAATCAGATGGTGGCCAGACACAGCAGCTGAAACCCACATTTAAAAAAGAAAAACATTTTAATATAGTGCTAGCTGAATGTGCTGATAGATGTGCATCAAAGTGAAATGTTATTTTTTTAGTGAGCAGCAGGCTACAGACCTCCCATGCTAATCATAAACTCTCCAGGCCAATAAAGCTAATTTGTTCTGTTGTTATACTGCCTGCTTCTAGCTCTCTTACTCAGGAAGGATATTATATTTGTTGCTGGCTAGAAAATTAGTGAAAGGCTTTCACTTGGTTGTCTTTAGACCCACAGTGCTTATTACCTGTGAGACTGTGGGATTGAATATATGGGATTGAATATATTCAAGTCTCTGATTTACTTATGACAAAGAGCTGCATCAACTAGCTGTTTCATTCTCTTGACTGTCTCTCTGTTTAATTATACTGCTCTAGTATTTGCCATAAAATACATAATGTCCAGTAGGTGCTTAATTCTACAGAGGTCTGAAGTTCCTTTCCTAATTCAGTCTTTCTTCTGACCTACCAAGTCTCTTCATAGTGCACATACTGGTATTTACCCTTTCCCATAGTTTACTGGATGATTCATGCTACATCCATTTCTAATAAAACCTTTCTTGTCAGCCTCAAAAGAGAAAAATAAAAAGACCTATAAGGTGCCAAGCATGCATAAGGTGCCAAGCATGAGCGTGCACATGCACCTTGGGTGACACAAAGCACACATGGTGCATGTGTACCCATTCACCAAACTGCAGATTAGCAGTGCAGTGGTTTTTTTTAACACCAGGAAATCCCAGCATCAAAAACACCCCAAACACTGCAAAAAACACCTGGCATGGCACACAGGGCAGCACTGTGCACCAGCAGACTGGGAGCCTGGACAGCCAGAGCCATGCTCCCAGCTGCTGGATCACCACCTCTGCGCCCCAGGGGGCCTCCAGGATCCCAGGTAAGGCTGCTGGGGCCAGCACAGCTGCTGGCCTTAGCCTCCCTTACCCCATCTGGAGCATTTTCCCCCATGCTAACCCCATGTGAAGGGGCATGTGCTGGGGCAAAAAGAATTGGTACGTTTTCGTGCTGTAGCTTTTTCCCAAAGTCAACCACATGCCCCAGCTCATGGGGATACAGCCATAATGCTTACCTCAGCTCTTTAAAAAAAGAAAAGTAGGAAACAGCTGGTGGAACAAGTAATGTAGCAGTCCTTGAGAGAGGCCTTTGGCTGGCCTACGTAGTGCCTTCTTTCAAAACGGTGGCTAACAGGGGCTGACTCGGATCTCAACAGTAGCTCAGAGGAGTCCAGCTAGTTGAAATTCTCTTCTTAGGCCCTAGCTAACATTCATCTGTATTCTAAGACTGAGGAGTAAGTAACTTATCCAGCCCTAGTATGGCTCCAGCTCACCTCTTTCTTCAGGAGCAGCACTTTTAAGTTCTTATTAAGTTTTGAAATAAAACAAAAATGTGGTTTGGTAACTAAAAATATAGTCACAAAACATAACTGCAAGCTAACAGGCCTGTCTCCAGTATAAACCATTTGGTCTGTCATTCCACAAGGTATACATCTTGAGAGGTGCTGCATAACGACAATTTCTGTTGAGCAAGCAGGTTTGGGAGCAGCTTCAGCAAGTGAGGACCAGGGCTCAGTCACTCTGAGAGACCCGTCAGAAAGTTGCAAATCCCTGTCTTTCACCTTATGCACCAGGGCCTTCATGTTACAACTTGGACAATATCATGAAAACCATGTCATGAAAATCATGTTCAAATCACTTTACATATTGTGGGAAACTGTTTCAGGCTCAGTCCAAAACCCATTAAGACTTTTTCCTTATATGAAAAAAGGAACACTTCATGTCCATATTTGAATTTGCCTTTCTCTCCAACTCTGCCATGGGCCTGATGTTAGTATGTACCACATTTCAATCAGATTAAAAACAAAGTACTATGTAGCATAGTCACCCATTAAATGTTATAAACATTCTGCCAAAGAATGGTTGATATGCCTTAAGTGGAGTTAAAACAGGACCCTTGACATTACTACTTAACATGAAGTGGAATCAATCCCAGTTAGAGATTTAATGTAGCAATATTTCATCACAAATTTCCTAAGTATTTGTTAAAAGCCTTAATTAGACTTGCAAATATAACGGGAAAACTTGTACTTCAATTGTCAGCTTCTGCTCTATTGAAGAAAGGGAATGCAAGATCATTTTCAAGAATTTAGATCTTTTATTTTATTTGCAAATATGGACTATAGAAATTAGGGTTTCTTTTAAGACTCAAAATGCCATAGTACATAATGCGTATGGAAACAAGTATAAACACATTTAAAGAGTCTGTTGAAAAACATGTGATTTAAAAAACCAATAGCAATTTTACTAGAGAAAAAACAGTAGCAGCTTTTATTCTACAATGGTGGAGCTTTATATTCTTTGCATTGTGTTAATTTTCACTTGCTTCATTGTGTAGGTTCATTTGTTTTATTCATTATTCTTAAAGAGAGAGGCTATTTCATGATGCTAGAATGCCTACACAAACTAAGCACACACATTTTCCCATTCAATGGACATATGATATTAAACAGGTAGATCCAGTCACATGTTTTCAGGCTGTAAATAAAGAGATCCACAAAGATACAACTAAAAGTTTAGCAGCTCAGAAGTTCATTATAAATCTGACAGGAGGCCCCACTTTGACCTCCAGCAGCACCAGGAGAAGATGGAGGTCGCCACCGGACTCTCACACAAGGTCTGCTCCTTCAGCACTGGCATCATCTGCCCTAGCGCCCAGCTCATCAAGCTGTATGGAGTGGTCACTATGCTACTGTTCTCTACTTTGCTGCTTCTAAGCAGAAGAAACTGGAGCAGATAGAAAAGGAACTGATTCAAGTATCGACGGTTATGAGGGATCCCAAATTGGCCAGTGTTGTCCTGAATCCTCACATAAAGAGTGCAATTAAAAAAAACCTGTAAATGATGTAGAAGAAGGATTGTCCCCCATCACTGTCATCTTGGTCAATTTGCTTGCTGAAAATGGTTGCTTGTGCCAGACTCCTGATGTGATTTCTGCTTTTGGAAAGATCATGAGTGCATATCATGGAGAAGTGCTAAGCTCAGCACCTGGATAAAGCCAGTCTTACTGAGCTGAAAACTACTTGGAACTGCTTTCTGGCTAGAGGAGAAATCCTAAAACTGGAGACTAAGACTGATCCATCAGTCCTGGGTGGAATGACTATCAGCATTGGAGAGAAATATGTTGACATGTCCATGAAATCCAAGATACAGAAACTGAACAAAATCATGAAAAAAGCTGTTTAGCACATTATCCTACTGGTTTTTTTCACAGTGAGACCTATCAATACCATATGGAAACAATAAAAATATTTGTCCTTGAAAAAAATATGTCCCTGTCCATTGTAAATCTTGCAAGCTTGTACATGTTCATGTTTGTATTGTTCATGTTATGGTCAAGACAGAAACAATGTCTCTCTGACTCACATAAAGACTTCTGAAGCATGCTGTATAATTATAAGTTTGTTTCTGACTGTCAGAGGGCACCTCAGTGCCCTGTGCCTGGAGAGGAGAAAAACGGCTAGGGCAGAAGCCCTAGCAATGATTAGGCAGTACAGCTGTGGGTTGCCGGGGCAACTAATGAGAGCCAGCTGGCCGGGAGGGGCAGGGCTTGGCCCTTATAAAGCCTGGAAGCTGAGGCCAGACTGGCAGTTCCCTGCTAGCAACCAGAGAGGCAGGAGCTCCTAGAAGCTGAGATGCGAGCGCTGTAGGAACTGCTCAAGCAGAGGGAAGAATGGTGGCTCCAGAGGGTGGAGCAATGATGCAAAGTTATAGCCAGGGGGTTTGTTTTGTTATGACCAGGTGCTTTGTGTTTCAGTTATAGCCAGAGGCTTGAGTTTGTGTTGAGGTTGGACACCGGTGGTTTGGGTAAGGCTGTTAGGGGTTGGAGGAGGCCTCATAGGAGACCCACAGTAGTGTGGGGATCCTGGCACCAGTGGGGGTGCAGTTTGTGGGGTGCTTGGACCTCAGCCCCAGAGAGGGGCGGTTTGAGAGCCCAGGTGTGAGCACAGTGAGCCCCAGGAAGGGGGCAGCATTGAGCAGCCCAAGTTGGGCACAGTGCGCCCCAGGAAGGGAGCAACATTGAGAAGCCCAAGTTTGGGCACTGGGAGCCCCTGATAGGGGGCCGCATTTATTAGGGAGCTCAAGTTGGGCACAGTGAGCCCTGGGAAGGGGGCCACGTTGGGAAGCCCAAGTGAGGGCACGGAGAGCCCCAGGCAGGGGGCAACTGTGAGAGGCCCCAGTGTGGGCATGGAGAGCCCCAAAAAGGGGGCCATTTTATGGAGAAGTCCAAGTTTGGGCACTGGGAGCCTCTAACGGGCTTCCATATAAATGCGGCCCGCTAAGTTGGGCGCAGCGAGCCCTAGGAAGGGGCCAAGATAGGGAAGACTGGCCCCAGAGAGAGGGAGCAGCACTGGTAAGGGGTCCAAGTTGGACACACTGAGCCCCAGACAGGGGGCAATGTTTTAAGGAGCCCAAGAAGGGCAAGCATGAGGAAGCCCAGTATGGGCACAGTGAACCCCAGAGAGGGGGCAGCACTGGTAAGGGGTCCAAGTTGGACATGGTGAGCCCCAGACAGAGGGCAGCATTTTACGGAGCCCAAGGACAAGGATTAGGAAGCCCAGTGTGGGCACGACAAGCCCAGAAAGGGGCCCGTCTTATTGAGAGGCCCATGTTGGTCACAGCGAGCCCCAAGAAGGTGGCCCCATTGAGGAGCCCCAGTGTGGGCGTGGCAAGCCCCAGAAAGGGGGTGGTAATATTGAGGGGGCCCCATTGTGGACATTGCGAGCCCAGAAAGAGGGCAGCATTAGTAGGAGTCCCAAGTGGGGCACAAGGAGTCCCAGGAGAGGGTGTTCGCAACACTCGAGAAGGCCCAGAGAGAACAGGAAGGGGCCGAGATAGGGAAGACTGAGTTGATATCTGTGAGGCTTGGGCTACGGTATTGGGGAGGAAGGAGCCGCAGATAGCGCCCCTAGTGGAGGGGGCAGTATAAGGGCAGCCTCCCACTAATTAATTAATTAATATCAAAGTCATGGCAGGCGAGTAGGTGGGCGGTCAGCCCAAGAACAGGTGGGCGGGCCACAGAACGCGGCCCTGAGGAAGCCCCGTGTTACACTGACCTTAGCCTGTAACAGATCAGAATTGTTCCTTGTGGTCATGCTGGAATCAGAAATTAGTCAGTAAGAAAGAAGCTACTCACAGGACAACTTTCTCAAAGTGATCAGCTATCAGTAATAATCATTGTGTAGTGTCTGTGGCTGTTGTTTATTCTTTTCTATATCACTTATGTACTTTAGAGATCATCTTGAAAAATCCAGGCTCAGTCTATCAACTGCTGTTTCTAATGGGATATTTTGCTTTTGACACATTGTTTTAGAGCTGATGAAGTTCTCTACCTTTTACATCAAATCTGTCATGCTACAACCGATCAAAATTTTCTTTCTGTTAGTTCTCAATTGCTAAGAGGAATGTTAACGCAAATTAAGCATGATGTGATGACTCTTTACTGGATTAAAAACCTGAGTAGCCTTCCAATGAAAATAATGTCTTAGACTGTTCATAAAGTAAATAGTTTGTGAAGACATCAGTTGGGAAGGTTTTCTGAATGTTAGTTTTCAAAAAATGTATTTGACACTCCCTACTTTCCTTCTTATGCTACTGTTTATTTAAAGAAATAAAATTTGTTATCTAGAAACATTTTCCTGTGTTGCTTGGGTAGAAAAGGTTTTTTTGTTTTTATATATAAAGATATCATCATGATTTTTGGAAGGGTTACAGGTTAAGTGAACCTGATGATTTTGGTCATCCTTATTGTTAGTTATGACACCAAATAGATGGTGAGTTTTCTTTGGTTTGTCATAAGAGAAAACAGGTTTATGTCTGCAACTAGAATAAGCAATATTAAGTGTGCATTACACTGTTCCTTGCATCATACACCTTTTTGATAATACACACTTCCAATAAAAGAGCGGATCAGGATGCTGTTTTGCTCTTGGCTTCTCCATGTGGAGCTTTACCCTGACAACCCTGTGCCGATGATGAGAAATGCTTCTTGTAGTTAAGGTGGCTTTAATGCTGCTTTATACTGCATAAGCAGCACAAAGGAGCATTAGTGGGACTGAGTTGAGGCCCTGTATGTTTTCTTTTGTAATATCCCCACTGCTTGCCAAGCAATCTCAGCAAGGAGTCACATAAAGGTAAGGCTTGAAAGAAATTTTATACCATGTTCTTCATGATTAAGGTAATGTGCCATGAGACTCCTACATGGTTTCATAAGAGATGATATAAAGTGTTGAGGGATTTAGTAGGATAGAAGGATTACTTGAAGTTGAATGATGATCATTCACTGGTCTTACAATTGACCGTGTTGTCCCTGATAGTGCATGTACTAGTGGTGTTTGACAGAAATTTGGAGGCAAATTTTATATCCTTTTAGAAATGTATAATTTATTTTGATGAATGACACTACTGTGGACATTTAATTTTTAAATTTTGTTGAGTAGCCATTTTTCAAAATAACCCCTGGATGCCTGTTGGTATAAATATTATAATTGTTGTGTTTTGAGGTCAGATCTAGTCTCAGACCACATACTGTTTTTCTAGAACCTTAAGGTCATAATAACCATTAAAAATGACAGTACAACATGTGTCTTGGAATCATTTCAAACATACCCTGCTGCTTCTAACATGACAAAATACCACAAGACATATGAATATGAGAGAAAAATAAGCACTAAGTGCCCTTTATGTTGTATTGTAAGTAAAGCTTCTGGTTTTAGGTTTAAAGCCAATATTTATTTGTAAGAACATGCCCCCAATATTTAGACTGTTTTCAAATTCTGGTTTACAGATGAAAGAGATTTTTCTTGCTGCATCAGATCTTGGTATGGTAACTGTTGTCTTTAATCTACTGAAGTAAACAAGATGAAAAATGATGAGAAAGTAATGAATAATTCTTTGGTAGGCAAACTGTCAATAGGGGTCAAATTTTGAGGCTTTTCTGAAGAAAGTAATGGTAGGATTTTGACTGACAACAAAAATAATAGTGATGAGGAAAATGATGAAAGGTGATAGAACTTCACATTGGGGAACTGGAAAGTGATTGGAGGTGAATGGTTGGTATTCAAAATTCAAGGGGAAAAGTACATAGAAAATGTCTTTTAGCATAGTATTCATTTAAAAAAGAAGGGCAGTTTAAGATTTGAAGGCCTATTCCTTGATGAATCTCATTTATTTAATACTTTTCTATTTTAACTTTTGTTTCTTCACTTAAGTGTTCACTGGCGTTCTACAGCTGGCAATGTAGCTATTTGCAGAGACATAATATGGCAGCTCTATACCCTGGGCAGTGGTGGCAAAAGGGTCAGAACTGGTTGCTGCACCTCCAGTGGTAGTGCTATGGTGTCAGCTATTTTTGCACTCTTCCCCTTAACCTGAAGTTATGCTACTCAGTTACACTAATTGGTATTTGCACAGCAGCTGCCACCCTTCGCATGCTCATCTTCAGTCATTTTCACAAGTGGGAAGTGTGGGCACTGCCTGCCAGCTACCTCACACTAGAGCACCCTTGTGCCCCAGCCAGCCCCTCTGCAGCACTTTCAGCCAGATCAGAGCAGCCCTCTGCCAGCCAGAGCTTCTCTGACCTGGCTCAACGTGCTGCGGTCCTGGGCTCATGTATAAACGGAGTGCCTAGGAGCAATAAACTCCAGCATGAACTGAGCTAGAGTTTATTCATTTGTATTAATAGCATGTGTAGGTGTACCCAGTATGAGAAGCAGCACTAAACCATTCATGGTTCTTCATTTTCATTAATATGAATTTTAAACTGAATTAAATTGGTCCTGTCATGGATTCACAGTTGACCAGTTTCTGACTTGTACAATTACTAATTTTTTTTTTAAATTCCTTACCCTTCTGCTAATTTATGTACACCTGTAGAAATGAACATCTAAAAGACACATGACTGCAGAATGTATTTTAATTAAATAATTGTTAGGAATGCGTGTTTTCAAAATACATATTGCAACTGTACAAGACACAAAGGTGAACTTCTAGGTTATCTCTGAATTTCTAGATTACATACACCAGCTAGGCAGATTGTTATAGGACAGCCATACACAGGTGTTTTATCTTCTCTAACAAAATCTATGCCCCCACGGGAGGAACCAAGATTGCAGCAGTGGGGCTGCAACCAATCCCCCTTTGGGGGTGGCATGCAGGCATAGTGAAGAGAGCTCATTCCTCATGTGCTATACAGCTGAAGGGGATGTGGCTGATGCCCATTGCTGTGATCCTGGATGCCAGTGAGCTCTCACAACCTACATCTGAGCTCAACAGCATGTGGTCTGCCTATCCCTACTTTCAAGCAGCTCAAAAGCCTGCTGGTTTTCCTCCCCTTCCTCCTTCCCTTCTCCCTTTCTGAATTCAGCAGCAGAAAAAGGGGGAGGTGGGAGGAGCAGCGAACAGTGACAGAGCTGAGTGAAAGAAGGGGCTGAGTATTACTGACCATTCCTGTCCCTCTTCCCCATGCTATTGAATTTGGGGTGAGTGGGAGGAATGAGGGGAAGGAAGGAGAAGAGAGAAGAGCTGCTAGAAAACAGCCATGGCCGTGGCCTCTCTGACCAGTGATGAGCTCAAAGCACATGTGGAGCTCCCAGCAGGACTTGTGCTGCAGTGCCAGTGAAAAATCACTGAGCATGTGAGGCACAGCCAAAGCAGGGATGCAGCCACACTGCTGCACAGACTCTGGATTCCATCTCTGTAGGCCTACAAGACATATAGGGGAGCGATGTAATACTCCTAAGGTGCCCACTAAGTGTTTCAGCTCATGGGACCACCATCTACATTGCAGGCAGCTGGAAGATTTCACACATTCTGATTCTGTGTTTGGTGCTGATTTATTGTGGTTATGTTTTTAAAGTAGTTAAAAAAGATAAATTGTTCATTAATGACATGCTAGGCAAGCAGATATTTCTTAGGATAGTTGCAAGTAAAGGGGTACACAGTGTCTCTAATGAAAACAGGATCACTCCATAGCCAACACTCCTGGGGGAAAAATAAAAGCCTTATTTTTGCATTGAAACCCAACTTCTAATTTGCACCTAATTTGCACTAGCAAAGTAATTGAATTGTTGATGCTTTGTATTTCCTCAACCTGGCATGGACCCCAACTGCTGACAAATGAGCCCTTAGCTCACTAACAAGATAGGCTTGTGACTTAGGCTTGTTAATTCTTTTAATTTGCAATATAGTTGGAATTGGAAAGTATGATAGTTTGTTTAGATTGGGCTTTGAGAGTTTTACTGAAGGTGGTGAATTGGGAGGATTAAAGTGGACATGCATAGCTACTTCTGTGACTATGAATTTTTGTAAATAGCTGGGAAAGGCAGAATGTGATGTCTGCCCAAAGTATCAATAACATCACTGCAGGATTAGTTCCCTCTGACTGCTCACTTCCAGTTTCTGTGTTGTGTGGTGAATGGCTCTGGAATTCTTTTCTGTTTTATATTTTTCTTGTTTGGTTTCAGGGTAAAATAATGTGGGTTTTCATTTGTGCATCCTGAACACAGTTTAATCCATTATGCTTCATCAATATTGCAATTCAGTCCTAAGTATTTTTCCAAACTTATTTGTGTTCTTCAGCAACATGGTTACAGTACCATTTTTCCTTGATTTCAGTTACACTGCAGAATAGAAACCTGACATTTCTCCCATCAGCTATACTGTAAATGGGATTGGTCATAAATACCAAACTTTTGTGATTCTGTTTTTATACCTGAAGTCAGCTTTAGTTCAGTGCTCCCATGTAATCAGAGAGGTAGTCTAGATCTTCAAGAGAATTAAATCTTACTGACTAAACACAGCTGTACATTTCACAGGTTTGTTACTAGGCTTCTTCTACAATTCTGGTTTAATTACTCTAATGAGTGTATGTAGCATGTAGTGTGTATCCACCTTCTTTTCACAAGCACATCTCTTTTATTTGAAGCTGGTTTAATATATCAGAGTCCAGTGGTTCTCATCACTTTATTTTATTCTTCTCTGTTGTTGTTAGCTCAGTATGTTATAATGCTTTCTAGCAAGATTATACCTATTTTTCCCAAACAGATTTTACCATAGTTTTCCATGTTTTATAGCTACCTACCATATGAATACAATGTGCTACAATAAAAGGTATAATAAAAGTATCATGATTACTTTAAGATTTTCATTAGCAGAGAGACATAGTTAGCCATGTTAATTTGAAGTCAGGCAGAAGGCCGGGTAGATTTGTATCTCATAGGGCATGTGTACATGAGACACATTAATGTGCATGATCCTAAGTTAATGCACATTACAGGCATGCACGTTACATGTGCACACCCTTAATGTGCATGAATTTAGGCTTAACTGTGGCTAAATTTGATACCTTCAAATGCAGGTATCAAATTTAGGTGTGATTATTTAATGTGCATTAATGCGCATGTAGACTTGACCTGGCACTAACTTTAGTGTTGGGTCTGCTCTTCTACTAGGGGGCTGGCCTCAGTCCAGCCCCAGGTAACTTCCGGGGGTTGGGGAGCTGGGCACCTGCCCTGGGGCCCTGCCACCTAGGCTCTCCCCCACAGCCCCCCCACCTTTGGGCTTGAAGGCCCAAAATATTGTAAATAATCTTCCCCTTGTATATAGTTTCCCATTTTTAAATGTTCTTTTTAATTGTTGGTGAGTGGGGAGGGTGATGGAGAGGCTCTATTGCTTGAGTGGGCAGGGGGTTCTGTTTGAATGGGGAGGAATGGGGTGGGTGTTGTGAGGGTAGTAACGTTTTTTGTTTCACACACGTATATGTCCTGAGAGTGGTGCTGATGGTGGGCAGGGGGTGGGGAGTGTGGGGAAGGTGGGCTGGAGCAGGGAATTCAAGTGGAGGGGGTCAGGCATGGCCTCCCACAGTCCTGACCCCCACTGGTGGATGTGCAGCTGTCTTGGGGTCTAGGTTGGGGGGACAGTGCTGGCTGGGCAAGCAGCGCCAGCATCATGACCCATGCAGGAGCACAGGGCACTAGTCATTGCTGGCAGGGGCCAGGCTAGAGCAGCAAGGCACTGGGTATCAGGGGCAGGGGCAATGGTAAGGGCAGATACTGGAGCAGCCCTGGTACAGGGAAGCAGGGTGGACAAGGAGGGAGCTGCTGTGTGCTGCTCCTGTTCTGGGCATATGGCTCCTGTGCAGGGAAGGGCCTGGCCAGGGATCAGGGTTTCCCAGATGGCTGCCAGGTGCTGGCAGCTGGCTGTCACTTCAGCATAGCTGCCAAGTGCTGGCAGCCATGTGGCCAGAGGCTGGAGCTCCATCTGGTAGGCCACAGGGGCACATGGCAAGCCTGCAGGGACTATGGACTAATTTTAGTCCCAATTCTCTGCATGTGTAGACACCTGCCAAAAATCACTTAATATGCATTAGCTTAATGCACATTAAATTTAGCCATGCTTAAATGCACATGTAGACGCACCCATAGACTAAATCACAGCTGTATAAGCATTTAGTATGCCGGTGGCTTACTTCATCAGCTGCTTATAAAGTTATGCTATACATTTTTTATTTAGTTGATCTATCAAGGGCAAATCTACTCTGTCTTCTGAATTAAGATTTTCACCAGTGCAGTTAATCACAGAAAGGGTGCATCTATACATGTAATTAATGCAAAGCAATAAACTCCAGTCTGAGCTGGAGTAAACTATTCCCAAGTGCAGTGTCTATATATGCTCCAAGGATAGCAGCAATTTGAGCTGGGGTGGAGCAGGCCCAGGTTGGCAGGGGATATGGGGGGTCAGCCCTGGGCTTTGGGTGGTGGTGTTGGGTTGCAGGGGGGTTGGCTGGGGCACGAGGGTGCAGAGTTCTGTAGCTAAGTAGAAGGCAGGAGCCTGGCCCCCAGTGGCTGGGCTAACCAGGAGCAATCTACAGCTGTGGTCACTATCTAAATGTGCATTTAATAGCAATAAATAACTTTGGCATAAAATAGCCAGCTTGCATGGGGTGGAGGGAGGTGGGAAGAGAGAAGTGATGAGTCTTGTGTGGAGCCTGGCCAGGCCTGCAAAGTAGGAAAGGCTCTCTTCCCCTACCTGTGTGAGTGTCTAGAGCTGGGAGTCTGCCCTGCCTCATGAACCTGGCCTGGGATCCCCCAAAGACCCCAGAAAGCATAGCTGGGGGCACATGCAGCATAGGGTGGGTTCCATTCCACCATTCTCCACTTCTTCCCCCACTGTGCAGGGACGAGACCCCATCTCCTCTCTGTGACAGCCCTAGGGGCAAGGCTTGGGGGGGAGGAGGGTGCTTGCCCATGCAAGCACCAGCAAAGCCTTACAAAGCCACATGGGATGCAGTCAGAATAGTCCAAAATTAACTTCTAGAGCACTTTCATGGGACTCACTGCATGAAAAATGTAACTTCTGTAAGCGTCCATAGTCTGCCTCCTTCCTCCTCTCCTCCCTTCCCCCCCAGAAAATTTGGTTAGATTTCCCCCAGACTAAGTATGAAGGTATCCCTCCAGCGTTATTCTGGTTAGCTGGTTGAGAAGATCTTGCTAGACTTAGAGAGGATAACAACATTATGAAGACTCGTGAGGATAATCCATATAAGCCTGAAAATAAAAGAAAAAAAATCAACATTTCCCATAATCATACTCCCTTAGCAAACTCATATCTTTCAGTCCCATTTTTATGACACAATAACTAGAGTGGTCTTTAACTTGGTGCATTCTACTTGCATCTTGTTTTTCATTGGAGCCCACATTTCTTTTGTATTTACTTAAAATGACAGCTATTATTTAGTAATGTCATCCTTAGGCCCGCTTTCCCATTTGTGTTTAAAGTACATTTGCTTATATGTGGTGCTGGATACATCAGCTTTGATCTATCATGAAGAAGTTAAGTGTATTTTAATGCTTACTGTGCAACACATATTTATCTTTAAAATGTTTGACTAGTAGAAGCCATAATTTGTACAGGAAATAACCCTGCATTCTTTGTGTAATTTATATTTCATTTGGTTTTGTTAAAGGGAGTTTACTTTTTTGGGAATGGGGCAGGCATAGATTTTGCAAGCAAGGAAGAACTCTAGCTTAGGTCCTTGTATGTGAAAATGTGTTCCCTACATGTTAATGCTTTCCAATATTAAATTTAAAGCCAACACGATGCAATAGAAAACTAGTTTAATTTTCTTTAAGAGGCTCTGGTTAGTTAGGAAATGTTTCCATGTGAACTTCATTATATTCTATTCAGTTCCTTTTTGCTGTAGTTGTTTTGAAAAGCATGTTTAGGGAGCATGAGTAGTTTAGGGATTGTGGTGTTATGAAAATAGAAAGGGAACCCTTGAAATAATATTTTAAAGGAGGCCAGTGCATGGTGCTAAAGATCTTTAATGTTTTATTCTGAAAACAGAAGAGCTCATATAACAGATACAGATAAAAATTACAACATCTCAATCTTTGGTCCCCAAATGATGGGCGTTCAATAACATTGAAAGTTCAAAGCAAGGTTGCCACTTGTTTTTAGTCAAAATGTAGCATTGGGCAGCGGGTGGAATGTTTTATAAATGTCCTTTTGTTCTGCTTGGACTAAACTGCTGCTGTCTGGGGAGGCGGGGAGCGAGTTGCTGGGAGAACTTGGGATAGAAACCAGGATTATGTCATCAAAATAAAGGGGACTGGAGCATGGCCATAAAAAATAAGCACTCTAATCCAGGGCTGGGCAGGTGACAACCAAGGACCTTTTACTCCCTCTTGTAGCACATCATAATGCCAAGAAGGCAAAGATAAAAGTTTTACCACTTGAGAGTGAGAGCCAAAATGATAAGTCAATATGATGTTAATACTCAGACAGTTCCATTAAGATGGATCTCTTCATCTATTCCTAACTGCAGAATGAAGTAGTTTTAGTTAGACTTACAAGAAGTTAGACAGTAGAGAGAAAAAAATTAAGAGAAAGTGCTCAGATGCCTTTTCAAAACCTAAATCCAAAAATTAAAAGTCCAAAGTAATGAGAACAGGACAGCATCTATATGATGTGATGTAATAAAGAGATCCTGCTTAAAGCTTAAGCAAAGGTGATGACTGTGTATAAAACCCTGGCCTTATGGGAGTTGATGGTAAACTATCACTGACATCAGTGGGGCTAGGGTTTCATCCCAGATGTCTTTTATAGAGAAGTGTGTTTGTAGCTAATTCTGCAGATGTCTCAGTCTTCCAAAGGGGAACCCTACTTTTCTTCATATGTTCAGTTCTTGTCTCCCCATCTCAAAACAATGGGAAAAGCAGCTGGAAAACAAATGAAAAATATCAAGCTTGACATGACTTTCAGGTGAGAAGAAAGTGAAAGGATTAAGCTTGTTTGTTTTAGAAAGGTGATAAATTAGGGAGGACATAACAGAATTTTACCAAATAACAGGTGTTGGAGAGAGAGGAAATTGGACACTGCTGTTAACTTTTTCAGGCCATGGAGAGAGATCACATTTTTACTGCTACAAAAGTGGAGGGAACAGACGTACGCACCCCCTGTAGCACTACAAAAACATTGGAAGTGCTACAGTACTGTTCGTGAATGAAACAGAAACTTCTCTATAGTGCTACTTTTTGCAGTGCCACATATAATATCTGTATAAGGGGGAGGGGAGGGAGAGCAGTTGATACTTACTGGCTGCATATTGACATTCAGGGAAGTTAATTGAGTTATCAATGGCCACCCAGTCTAAGATAAGTCAGGATTGGGGACCTAGTGGGGGGTGGTTGGGGGTGAGGGGAAAAGCAGGCTCTGGAGGAGAAAGGGGGGTCTGCAGGAGAATTGAGGGGCAGGTGGGGTCTGCAGGGGGGATCAGGGTGGCAAGCAGGCTTGGTGTGGTGACTGGGGTGCAGGTGAGGGCTGTAGGATAGAATGGGGGACGGGTCAGGGGAGGCAGAATCCATGCGGGGATTGGGCAATTGAGGAAGCAGGCAGAGTCTACAGGGGAATTGGTGGGGCAGTGGGTTCCACAGGTGGGATTGGGGGGGCAAGCAGAGTCCCTGGGGTATTGAGGAGGGCAAATAGGGTCTGCAGGAAGGGGGTAATTGTGGGAGGGGGGTTGGTGGGATTGGGGGGATGGGAGGCTCTCTTCCCCACCCCTCAGGATCAGGGGCTAACTTTAGGCCCTGTCACAGAGCAGTCAGGTGCCCTGTGCCTGAAGAGGGGAAAACTGCTAGGGAAAGAGCCCTAGCAGTGACTAAGGAGCACAGCTGTGAGATGCCAGGGCAACCAGGGAAGGTCAGCTGACCAGAGGGGATAGGGCCTAGCCCTTATAAAGCCCTTGAGCTGAGGCCAGAGGCAGTTCCCTGCCAGCAGCCAGACAAAGAGGAATTCCTGGAGCTAAGATGCGAGAACTGTAGGAACTGCTTTAGCAGAGTAAAGGATGGCAGCTCGAAGATGTTTGATCACCATGGTTTTAGCCGGGTGGCTTTAAGTTAAGTTGTAGCTTAGGGCCTTGTGTTTTGTTTTGTTGTATCATCGGTGGTTTGGGTGAGGCTATTAGGGGTTGGAGGAGGCCTCATAGGGGACCCACAGTAGTGTGGGGACCCCAGCACCAGCAGAGGTACAGCTTACAGGGTACATAGACCCCGCCCCAGAAAGGGGGTACTGTTGAGGAGCCCCAGAGTGAGCGTGGCGAGCCCCAGAGAGGGGCCCTGTTGAAAAACCCCAGAGCGAGGGTGGCAGTCCCCACATACGGGGTATGGTTGAGAAGCCCCAGAGCGGGTGTGGCAAGCCCCAGAGGAGAGGCAACACTTGAAAAGGCCGAGGCATAACAGCTATTCCATCTGCGAGGCTTGGGCTGCGGTATTGGGGAGGACAGGAGCCGCAGATAGTGCCCCCTGGCAACGGGGCAGTACAATGGCAGCCTGCTTATTAACATCAGCCAATTAACATCGAGGCATGGCAGGAGAGAAGGCGGGTGGTTGCCTCAGGAACAGGTGTGTGGGTCACAGTTTAGCTCAGCCCAGAACAGTTACCTGTTACAGCCCCATATCCCCCAGATGAACAATTCCCACCCCCAGAGGATCCCCATTCCACCCACCACTTCCCACACCAGACTTACTTGTTTGGGTTTTTGCACTGGAGAATGCCAGTCAACCTGGGAACAGCTTGCAGAATGGAAGGTGCAGGGGGTTGTCTAGCTGGGGATGGGGGGAAGGGGGCAAAAAATAGCTTGGTGCCAGGGAAAGGGTAGGAAAAAGGCAGCTCTGGGGCTCAGGCCAGCAGCTGAGCTTTCCCAGCCCTTGGTCTGCCCTGGGGACTGTGCAGAAGTTCAGGACAGTTAGATTTCTCTAAAATGGCCAACCCAATCTAAATTAAGAGCATCTTGGAGGTAGAGTTAACTTAGATTGGGTTGGCCATTTTTAGACCGGTCCACACTTGGGCAAAGTATGTTAGATTGGGTGGCTGTTTTTAACCCCCTCCCAACCTCACCAAAGTTCAATCTTGATGAGCAGCCTGCGCACTCCCCTACATGCCTGCACCCATGCAGAGGCCTGAAAGTCTGATCACTTCTCCCCAGGTTGTGTCTGAGCAGGCTCACTGACAGGTTCTCATCGCCTAACTTGGGGAGGCAACTGAGCGGCAGGGCCAAGCCAAGCACCTATTGCATCCTAGCTGAAGAACATACCACTGAATGCTTTTTCAGACTTTTTGTAGAACTCTGGCTGGGGGGCCTCTACACATCTATCCATCTCCTTGAAACTGCTACATTTTAGCAGTACTTGTAGTATTACCAATTTGTGTCTGTCCATAGTATCACAATATGAAAGGTAAGCAACTACAAGTGGAGATGAAGAATTCAAACTGTTAAAATAGGAATTGTTTTCCAGTGACTCTTTGTCACACAAAGAGTATTGAATATTTTAAGTGCTTAGGATCCTAAAAAGGACAAGACAAATTTATAGATAATAACAATAACCAGACTGATATTAGATAAGATGTCCATAGAGGAGGTTCTTCCTAAACCCTTCAGCAAGTGTTGGATTATGGCCTTGAAGCACCACAGAATTAGCAAACCACTGGTCTTGTGTTTGGTACTCCATACTAGGATGTTCTGAAGTGAAGGTCTGCCAAAGTACTTGCATAGATGTTTTTTTCTGTTAACCCTTTCATGCATCTGTGCCTCTATTATGGATTAGGGGCCTACTCAAATTACAGTTTTGCAGAAATCATGAAATCGGGCAATGACCATGAAATCTGTGGGAAAAAAACTTACTAAAAATGAAATGCTGGCTCCCCAGTGGGAGCCAGCAGTCCTTACAGCCATGGTGGCCTGGCCACACAGCTGTCCAAGAGGGGAGGGGGGCCATGAAGGGAACCAGGCAAGATGCAGGCATTGCTGATTGGCTGAGAGGGCTGCCTGTTGTGAGACCTCCATCCCTCTCCACCAATCAGTAGGGGGTGGGGCAGGGCCACTGGGGCCCCTTGAACATCAGAGGTGGGGGGTGGGGGGCTGCCATGATAAACCTACAAAAATGGTAGCCAACTCTGTGATCTGCCCACAGAATTGGCTGTCTGATTCCTAGAGTTGACTAGACCTCTATTTATGGAATATATCAATGTTTAAGAACCATGGCACCTTGCAAAAACTGCACATCTTCTAATAAATGTAATACATGCAATACATGTATGCAGGCTGGTATCTTTTGAAATCCTTCTAATAGACAGGCATGTTCAATCTCTTCTATGAGCAGCACGTTACATTTCTTGACCTGATTTTTGACATTTCCCTGACACACAAAGGCAGGAGAAAGATATTTTTTCAGGCATGAACTCCCCCAAACACACACTCCCCCTGAAAAGGTAATAAATTGCCCCTGCTATCTGACTAAATTTCTCACCTGCACAGAAAGGGGTTGTGGTGGTGCAGATAAGTCTCATTTACTTGATATATTTAAATCCAGATTTGATATTCTTTAAAGTATGCTGTACCTCAAAAATAATTTATGGGCTTGGTCCATGAATTACTGTATGGAATTTGGTGGCCAGTGTAGACAGTAAGTCAGATCATGCAAGTATTGTAATCTCTTTTTGCTTTAAAATCTATAAATAATAATCTCAGCTGTTTATGCAGCCAATGAAATAGGATTCGCAATAACTCTACTACCAGCCAGTTACTGTATATGGAAGTCACCCATCCATGTAAAACTGATGAAATTAGCTTTTATTCTCTGAAAAGTTTATTGTATTTGTGTTACAAGTAGCAAGTAGATCCTTCGAGCTGAAGTAGATTAGCAGTTAAAAGCATTATTTTTTTCCTACTTTTAACTTTGTTTATTCAGCAGGAATGTGTGCCATTATTTCTGCCTCATTAGTGTACTCGGTTCTCCCTTTTGTTTGTTTCATTTAGACAGAATTTCCCCCTTCTTTTTCATCATAAGAAAATGTGATTGTAAATGCGTGTTTCCATATATTTGCAGAAGCAGGTGCGCTACCTGAAATACTTAATTTTTTCCCATAGCATATTAAATTTTATGATGTGGTCACAATAATTATGTATTGATAAGAATAATATTTTTTTTCATGTTTGCTATATATTTATGTCTATCTTGAGAAGTAAAATTGTAGGAATTTTCCTTATCTACTTATCAAAGGCATTCCTGTAAAAATAGTAATCATAGTAATTAATGTAAATTTAGATGTTTTGTTCTCCACTCAGCTCAGGAGTCTGTGTGTGTGTGTGTGTGTGTGTGTGTGTGTGTGTGTGTGTGTGTGTGTGTGTACACACACACACACACACACAATGAACATTTTGGATAATAAATTTATGCTGTAAATTGCAAGTTTAAATACACATTTAAAATACCATGTTGACATCAGTAAAATAACTCTCAGGAAAGGAAAAGCTCATTAGGGATTTTCTTAAATGCTGGACTGTGTCATGCCTGGGATTAATTAGGCTTCTGGGAGTTTGCTGCTGCTTTAAAATTAGGAGGGAGGTCTTATTTCTAAACAAATATTCTGCTAATGAAAAGAAGCAAAAGGGACTGATTTTACTTGAGCATAAAGTTTATCCTTTCAAGTGGAATCTTTCAAAAGCTTAGAGATCTGGAGGGGAACCTGAAAATCTGTGATAAATTTGACAAACTGGGCTTGGTGGGAATTTGAGTTCTCCCATGAAGTAGCTAGGAAGGAAATTTCATAAATTCACTGAGATAGTCCCAAGACTGACAGGTAATTTGTTCAAAGATGAAACTCAGTATTTTTAGGACAAAGTAATTATACAGCTAGCTTCTGTGTAATTTATTTTGTTGGGTGTTAATATCTGAAAGCAAAAGTAGAAATTTCACCCAGAAGAAATGCTGCCTGGTGCATGTCTCATTTAACTAGGGAGAAGTTGTGAGGTAGGTTAGTAACTGTGAACTGTAACTACCTCTGTGGATCATAGCATTTTTTTCAGAGTTGCTATTGAGATTACCTGAGGCCAACATTTGTCAACTAAAGCAGTGTAAGTTTGGGATTCCTTTGAACGTACTCTTCAATCCAGCAAACATTTATGTACCTTCTTAATTTTATTCACCCAAGCTGGTAAAAATATGGAAGTTGTAATGGTGTGGATTAATGGTTAGTTTTATTAATAATGTTGTATACAATAAGCACATAGTCTGTTTCAAAATCACTTCTAACGAAGTGCTTCTCTCTAATATTTGTCTTTCTAAAATGAAAGGTAAAAGGAAAAATTACTTGCAAAAAATGAATGAACTTGTAAGGCCAGGCAGTAAAAAAAGGTTCCCTAAGCATGAGTACTTCTCTATGATAACTTCTTTATTGATTTTTACCAAAATTTTGCAGACTCATTTGCTTCTTTTGCAGATGTTGTTAATGAAATCTGACTCTTGAATTTCTTCCCAGTAATCATGCTATCTGTTTCTAATTTCCCCTCTATTTTTAAAGTGAAAGACAGAAGTATAATTTCTAGAGGCAGATATTTTTGCTTAAAAAGGATAACAAAATGATGAACAAAATATTAGCTGTCAGATTGAAGAAATTTCACCTTCATGCTTCTATAGAGAGGAAAGACGGCTTTACCAAAATTGAAAGAAATACAAAATGTTTTATAACCTGAGTTGCAGAATGTGATTCACATTGCCCATTCAAAGAGCTCACATCCCTTCAGTATTATTGTTAGATATTGAAAAAGCATTTGAATGGCTAGAGTACCTGTAATTCTTTGCAATGGTATCTACAACAGCAAAAAACTGTTCCTTATTTCTGTGAGTACCACTTTTTGAGAGGTTGAGATGAAAAAAAAGCCAAGGAGCAAGGTAGAGGGAACAGCAGGTCAGGCTGAGAACTCTTTCCATACACTGTAGTTCGGGGAAGTGGAGGGTCAGCTGATGCTGGTTGGCCATTTTGGTAACAGAGAGTAGGAGCTGAATTAGCCTCTATTGGAGGCTTCAGGCCAATCTGGACCAGCCTAGGTGACTAGCTACAGGGCAGCAGGATGAGATGAGAGGCCCTGCTGACAGACTAAGGCCCCAGGTTTGAGGCTGTGGCCTGAGGCAGGCTTCTATTCTATTATATGCTAGGCTTTGGCAAAAACATTGAAGGACAGATTGGCTCCCTGACAACATTTTAAATGGAAACTTTCTAAATTTATTTTGGCATCACATTTTTAGTTCAGAGATATTGCCATGGGCTGTTATCACACAAATACCTATGAAGGGATCTCTGCATTGTGATATCAGGTTGATGGTACTGACTAGAAGTATTCTGTAACTGACATTTTGTAAAATCGAGAAAAAAATTAGATGGTGATGGGATGATTTTAACCAAAAAAAATTGCAATTTATATCAGACTGCTCCCAGGTTGAAATTTCAGAAGGAAGAGGTTAGATTGCAACCTAATGCTGCAGTATACTGGCTGAGTTCCCATTTAACAACCCAGTACCAGAGTAGGGAGTACAGACAGAGCTAAGAGAATTCCACCTGGATTCCCAGATTTCTTTATAGAGCAGCTTCACTCAGCTGGGAGCTAAATTAATTGTGCAGTTGACCAGGTAATTGCGTAATACATGCCCACGTATAGAGGGGGTTATAATGTCAGTAGAGCATGTGCTCTGTTTTGTATCTTAGAGGGCATTTCTTAGAGAAGTAACATAGGAATCAAAGGAAACAAGGATGAAAGGTACCTCATAAGGTCCAGTTCCCTTCTCAAGGCAGGATCATCCCTGACTAAACTATCTCAGTCAAGTGTATTTGAAGACTGTTACCAAATCCCCCCTCAGTCTTCTGTTCTCCATACTGAATAACCATAGCTCTTTCAGCCTTTCTTCATAAGTCTGCTCCCCCTGGTGCCTTGTCATTTTTGTTGTTATGTGCAGACTCTTTCCAATCTGTCCACATCTTTCTTGAAGTATAGGACCCCAAACTGGACACAGTACTCCACCTGACGCTTCACTTGTGTTGAGTAGAGCAGAAGAATAACTTCCCTTGATTTGCAAATGACCCTTCTGTTAAAACAACCCCACATACTATTGCCTTTTTTTGTAACAAAAGTACACGTGAAAGTATCAATTTACTAGTGATGGTAAAGTGTTGATACCATTTTTAAACAGTTACTTCAGACTGCTGTTACTTTAAGGAACAATATTTCTTTGGTTTGAAGGTCTTTGTGATAACCCAATTAGTAGGGGGTGGAGTATTCAAGTACCAGAACCTTATAAAATGAAAGCTAAGATTCTCTTTTATTATGCTTCCAGAATCTGGGGGGTTTAATAAAAGCATCAATAACATAGTGCAACACTGGGATTAGGTTCAGCCCATCTCCTACATAGTGATGAAGAGCCTACGTAAGGTTTCTGAACTTTTCAGGGGCTTTTTCAGTAGGGCTGTGCAAAGCTTTGGGTGGTGATTCTATTCAGAGGAGATTTTGCCCAATTTGGTGGCTGAATCTTGAACCTGAATCAAATCAGGGGACCAATTTAAAGGTCCAAATCAATTCAAAGCTCTCCGAATCTTCAGAAAAGATTCGGAGAGCTTTGATGATTTGTACAGTCTGTGGTGGCTGCACTCCCTGCTGGTAAGCCCTGCTTTGGCTGGGGGAGGGGACCATGCTGGGACCTCTGCCAGCCCACCTGAGCCCTTTCACTCCCCCAGCTCCTGCCTGCTCCCTCAGCCCCGCTGCCCATGACAGCCCCACCCACCCCAGCTCCCAGTGCTTTAAAGAAAAGCCCACCAGGTGCTGCTGGGTGGGGGGAGGGGGCATGATCCCCACTGTCCCACACTGCATGTGGAGGCACTGCCATGAGCCCCCTGACACCACTCTCACTCCCCCAGTTCTCTCACGGGTGCCTCGCCTGGGCCAGCTACGGCCCTTTAAGAAAAAATAAATGGAGAAGAACCCTGGGCGGGACTCACCACTTCTGCAGCAGCCTCAGGGCTTTGAGGGGCTCATGAAGAGCCCCCCACGTGGCGGGGGCAGTGGGGATCACCCCCCACCGGCAGAAGCGGTGAGTGTGGGACTATTCTCAGGGGGTTTTTTTTCTTAAAGGGCTGGAGCTGTCCTGGGCGGGGCCCGTGTGGGGGGGGGCTGAGGGAGTGAGGGAGGGCACTGGGGGGGCTTGTGCAGGGACCCCCCCCACAGCATGGGGCAGTGCCGGGGCAGCAGGGATTGCCCTCTCTGACCAGAAGCACCCGGTGAGCCAGGGCTTTTTCCCCCCCCAAAGAACTGGGAGCTGGGGTGAGCGGGGCAGCCATTGCTGGGCTGGCCAGGGATGGACCTGACTGATTTGGACATTCGGAGATTTAGCAGCAGCCAAATCTCTGAATTAGATTTGGCTGAATCAATTCAGGACAGCAATTTGTATCCCTGAATTGAATCACTGTCCCTTGAATCAGCCTGAATCTGAAGTGAATACTAGCCGCCTTTGCACAGGCCTATTTTTCAACATTTTTTTCAGTGATTTTTTTTTTCCTTACAGTTCATTACAAACCAAGATAAAACCACACAGTAATTTAAATTTGGGTCAGGAGAAGCTGTTCGGGTATAAAGTGAGCAAGCCCTCCCTTCCCTTTGGTAGTGGCCGGAAGAAGGCTGGAGGGAAGCTGAATGGAGGGGGGTGGGCATGGCCAGGCCCTGGCAGGCTGAGTATGATTGCGGAGGGGCTCAAACCCCCACCCTGGCCTGCATGGTCCCCAGTTTGGGGTGTGCCTGGAGGGAAAGGAAAAAGCAGCCCCTGCCAGGCATTCCCCCCTCCCTCACAGCTTGTGCAGTATGGGGCATGGCCAGACCCTGGCGCCAGGCGGTAGCATGAGGTGAAGGGGGCGAGGGATGGGGGTTTAATCCCCACTCCCTCCTCTCTCCCCCCAACATGAGACCACAACTGGGGACTGCCTGGCAGGGATGCAGAAGCTTCTATCGGGCATTGTGTGCCAATCACTGCTTGAGCAGCGGCCTGTGTGGCCAGACACTGGCTCTGGGCAGCAGCCTGAAACAAAGCAGAGGAAGGAAGCAGGGTTTAATCCCCTCTGCCTCCCTTCTCCCACTGGCACGAGACCCCAGATCCCCTCCCACCCCCTTTACCTCAGGCATTTGGCCACACCCTCTGCTGCTCGAGTGGCAAGTGGGGGAAATGGCTGGTGGGGAGGGGGCAGACCCTGGCTGGGGTCCTGCACTTGGAGAGGGGAAGGAGGGAAAATTAGCCCCACCCTTCCTTTCCCATTTGTCTCAGGCTGCTGTGAAGGCCATGGCCCCCACTGCTTGAGCAGCAAGTGTTGGCAAATGCCTGACAAGGTGCTGTGTCCCCGCCAGGTAGACCGTGGCTAGGTCCCATGCTAGTTGAAGAGGGGAGGGAGGATTAAACTCTGTTCCCTGCCTTACCCTGCCAGCCTGGGCCAGGGCATGGCAAGAGGAAGAGAAAAACCCTTGTAGGGGTTTAAGTGGAGAGTGGGGTGGGAGGGGCAGAAGCATGGCAACCTTCCCTACTCATGCAGACCCAGGTTGGGATCCACGGGCAATGGAGGGGATTCAAACCGCTCTTCTTCCCCTTAGTCTGCTGGCCCATGCCACCACCCCCTCCACTCCAACAGGGGAAAAATCTGGCAGGGGATGCTCTGCCCCCTCCAGGCAGATGGGGCTGCATCCTCAGCTGAGTTTCCCACCCCCATCACCTTGTCATATTTTTGATTAAATATATTTTTTGTTTCTATCTGATATTTTATTGAGGCTGAAATGCTATGCAGAAATGTATCATTTTAATAGAAAGCTCTGTGAGGTCTATTAATTTGTGATCCAAGAGTGAGGGAAAGGAATACTCAAATAGAAAACCTGATTGTTTTGATCCAAAAATGGGTGTTTCAACATGATTCCATTTCTCAAATGTTGGGAGATTTAATTTTTGTTTAAGACCAAAACAAAACAAGGGTCAGAACTACCAATGTTGTTGTGAAATGGATTTATCCCCAGCAAGTTCCCCTGACCTGCCATTCCTCTGGACTCATCCCCCACATGGCTCCCGTTAACATGTTAGGTTTAGACCCTGCCTCTGTTTCCATTGTGCACATATGAAGTCTGAATCAGCCTTAAGCCTATGTTTGCACTTTTTGGGGATGTTGCAAGTTGAACTCTGGTGGCAGCATGAGGCGTGAACATAGCTCAGATATAGGAGTTTTTTTGTTGCCAGATCTATGCCAGATCCCCTAGATGACAGAAGTTCTG
>JAGPOW010003364.1:28171639-28235070 GCA_030014935.1 Caiman crocodilus | reverse complement strand
CAGGAGTGGATCCAGAGGTGGTGTGGACCCCTGTTTTGGACTGGAGTACACTGCAGGAGCCTCTGCAGACTTTTAAAAATCCCTAAAGCAGATGAAAATCTCCCCTCCTTCCTCCTTGGTCCTCAGAGAGGCATGCCCTTCCCTCCCTCTCTCTCTTCCTCAACGTGGCACTCCTGCTTTTCCTGTTGTCCCAGAGGCAGGGGAAGCACCAGAGTTTCTTCTGCATGCTCCAAATGGGCTGCACACTGGCTGGGGTCAACTGGGGACAGAGATAGCAGCAACAGGGTTGGGGAGAGAGTAGTAGGGAAAGCAGCAGGGACAGTGGAGGGGAGGGGAGAAGGGATTTTCATTTGTTTTACGGAGTGAAAGAAGTGCCTGGATTGTCTGCAGTGCCTACATTGGTAGGGCTGGAGTGTGGGGTAGGCAGAGGGAAAGGATGCTGGGACCAGAGGGGTGCAGCCACCCCTCCAGTGCAGGGTGCTGCTTTTACACCTTCCTTTGGGAATTCCTGGATCCAATCCTGGAAGAGACACCTGTGTAGTGCGGGTTTTGTTATCACAGACACTGGTTGTGAATGTGGTCTTTTTGCTTATGTAGTTCCACCACCAGAACTTGTTGTATAGACAAGGGCTTAACAATTAATCAATTCCTTGTTATTCACAACTACCCTGACTCAGCCAAGGATGGATCTGAGTAGGGTATGGTCTGTTGGCACATAGGCCCTCCCCTCTGCCAAGCTTGAGTCTATGCGAGTGCCCATCTAAAAGAGGGCTGTGCAGGGATGATGATGAGTATGATACTTAAAAAAATAAAATCAAATCACTTGTGATATAAATGATTTGATGTGATGTCACATCTTTGTTACCCGTCCACTAGATGGAGGGGCCAATCCATTTTTAGCTATGCTACTGGATGGCGGGTAGGTCAGTGCAGTAGCTGAAGATAAAATAACTACTGGCTTTAAATGAGCCAAATTCCCATTGATTTCAGTGGAAGTTTTGGTCAATTGAAAACACAGTAATTTGACCTGTGCCAGTAATAGGAATGCTGGTACTCTGTACCCTTTAGTAGAAGCAATATTTATTTAAAATTCTGCAAGCTTCCTATTACATAACCGTACTTAGTTGTTACTTGGACACGAGTCTGAAAATTAAAGAGAGGAAGCCAAATATGCAAAGCTCTCCTTTTTAGGGTAGTGAGAGGAAAGGATGGTTTTGAAGTTAAATGTCAAACAAAATATAATAAACAAAAATCTGAGAAAGCATTCTCACTCCAAATGTCTGAATGTATTACAAAACATAAGCATTCAAATATGAAATTACAGGATTGCAAACCCAAAGAACTCAAAAATTGTAAACTAGACTCCAAAAATCAAGAGATTTTCATAGAAAAATAATTTTTTTTTCTTTTTCTTTGTATTCTGGGTCTGAGGTGCCTTTAGGTCATGTTTTTGAAATGCCTTCTACAACCAGAGTAGTAGAAATATATTATGTATATTAAAGGTGAGATTCTTGCATAATCTTGACTTTCAGGAGTCATGGTGTTAAAAAAAAAAATCCCTTAACTTCTTTGATAAAATCCTTCGAGTTGGCAACAATGAAGTTAAGAGAAATTTAAAAATAAAATAAGGAAGGGAAGGAAAGAAAACATAGAACTAGATCAGTCCCATACATTTTTAAATGTAAGGAATATTGTTCTGTCCTGCTGTTCAGTTTGATGCATTTCAGTCAGCATGCCTTTAGAGCAGTGCTTTTCATGTTTCACAAATATAGCTATATTGTTTAGCTTTGCAAAAAAAAAAAGTGTCCCCTGCACAGACATGTCCAAGGAAAGCGGAGTGCTCCATCCTGTAAGTCTCTTGCTCTGCATTTTTATTTCAGCTTCCAAGACAGAAACATAGTGGTCTGTTTAGCACACTTACTACTACAGCTATGTACTGTGCTTCTTACACTGTTTTTACTATTTTCTTGAAAATTGACATACCCACTAAAACAAAACAAATTACTTCCCCGTGTTTCTCTTGTCTTTGAAGGTTTGTAATTTCTGATCACTTGGCTTAGGCAACTCTAGGATTTGAAGAGATAGTGTTTCTTTTATCTGTAAATAGACGAAAACAAGAGAGATTGCCTTTTAGAATACCAGTTAATGTTTCATTTCCTGCAAATAGCTGAGCCACTTCTAAGGGGTAATGAGCACCCCAACTCCTCTGGGCTATAAGTGAGAACTGGAGTGTGTTGACGGAGTCCCTTACAGCAGTGATTCTCAACCTTTTCTGTACCAGGACCCATTTGCAAACATTGATGGCCAGTCTTGACTCAGTGCCCCCAGTATGTGGTGCAGCGTATGTGTGTGGGGCAGGGGGCCCCAAGCAGCTCTTTGCAGGGTGGAACTCTGCCAGCCTGCAAGGGAAAATCCATGGTTCCCCATGTCTTTCTCCTTTACAGCTTTAAAGTTTGTTGATCCATTTTTAAAGTTTGTTTGTGACCCTTTCAAATATTCTTGCGACCCACTTTTGGGCCATGCCCCACGGGTTGGGAAACACTGCCTCACAGGACCGTATGATGACTGTAAAGTTGTGCTGATGTAAGGCTGTTTGTAAACTGCAGTGTTACACTTAGTTTTCTGGAATAGTGTTTAGCTGATTTATTTGCTATAAACTTTTTTTAATAAAAGAGGTGCTGCAGCTTTAAGTAGGTTCTGCTGTCTAACCATCTACAGGCATCTTTTGCAAGCTATTTTAGCCTCTGTTTCTCCAATCATGCCTGCTTAAGTCAATAAGGTATTGACAAGCCTCCTCGTGCATTAAAGCTTACCTTTTAGCTTGTTCCATGAACCAGAGCAGATGCATAACTTGGCATTGACCATTTCTGTCCCTCCCCTTCTTTGCCTTATACTAACTACAGCCCCCCAGTCATTGCTGACTTGAGCCCCCTCCCCCCAGCAGGGAGAAGTCATTACATGAAGAGATCAGCTTACCAGTTGTCTTCAGAGCAGGGGCTGAGAGCAAAGCTCCTGGTAGTACAGGGAGTGAGAGAGTGAGTAGTGCCTAGCAGAAGTGCAGGGCTCTGATACTGAGACACAAGTGCATCTGCTAGCTGTTAGGACTTGGCAGAGGGATTTCTCCTCTAGGGTAGCTCTAACTTTGGGTAATAATGTTTGTCAGCTACCTGATACTAACATTGCTCTACTCTCAAACAACAGTGTTAGCAAGACCTGGGGGAGAGGTAAGCCAAGTATAATGTCTTGTCAAAAATTATTGTCTTGTCAGAGCTGCACTTCCTCGTCTATCTATCAAGAGGGATTGTAAATGGTTTTTGTTGTGTAAGATATTTTAGAATTGCATGGTCTGCTACTGTATAAAAATAGTTGTTTAGTGTGCAAAAAGCCTTTTAGCTGGTAAAATAAGTTTGTCAACTGCTGAAAGCCAGCTTAATTTTATTTGCCACACAAAAGGTAAATCATGCTTTCTGTGAGATACGAGTATAGTTTGTGGATTGTTTTCTAATGTATACAGAAATAAAATACTGTTTACAACAGTATGTGGTGTGATGCAATACAATACAATGTTGCATTTAAGTTTTTTGTAGGAAAGGTGCAGGACCAAAAAGTTTTTACTTGTGTTTTTTCATTTGGTGCTTAAGAATGTTCTGTTGCATGTGCACACATGCATTGTATGTGTGCGCGCGCACATGCAGTGTGTGTGTGTGTGTGTGTGTGTGTATATAAAAACAGCATCTTCATTCAGTGTGTGGGGATTATTAAAATAAAGAGGCAGACAAAACTACAGTACATGTTTTAGAATATAGGTAGCAACAGTAAAGAGTGATTCTGGGGTATTCCCATTAATATGGGAATTTCAAGTGGTGGAATGAAAGTAATTTTTAACATTTGAGGTTGCTAATCCATTTCCTAAGTGCAGTTTTCCAGATTGTGGATTATATCAGAGTACTTTTTCATCAAGCCCTTATTTTATCCTGGTGGGGGAAAAATTTAACTAATCATTTTCCATTTAGGAAAGAATTTAGCAGACATAATTATATAGACATGCAAATGCATATTAGTGAATTTGCCAGCAAAATACATTCTTTAAACATTTGATAATCTTTTCCTTACATCCCTACCTAAAATGTAATGCATATTTACATATTTTAATAATAATATGGAATAAATGGATAATGCTATCTATGCTTTAATATGCCTTTTCTTCTCTGAATATATCAACAGTATGCAGGAAAGCTAAGTGAAAAGTAAATCTTCTGAAGGTTGGTGCTTTAGAGCTCTGCCTTTTGTTAGTCTTGTCAGAAGTTTCTAATAGCCTTGTATAAAGCCCAGAGCAATTACTTTCCCCGCTTAAAGAAAAGTGGAAGTGAACTGAAAAACATCTCAGTCAAAAGCTGCTAGGCTGAAGCTTAGTATAGCTCCTACCTTTAGAGGGTGCATTTTAAGAATGTTTAAAAAACCAGAAACATAATGGACGCCATTCCAGAAACAATATCTGCCTTAATGAAATCTTGTGTTATGAAATGCAGTCTTTGATCTAATTAAAAGAAAGTAGGGAAAAGTTTTAAACGGAGGATAAGGGACTTTAAATGGGCCGATGATCAGAGTAACTGGAAGCTGATCATTGCCCTCTAGTTGTCACTCAAGTTTTTACGTCCCAGTTGATTGTTATTTAGCAAAAGAAAAATAATAGATGGACTCACCTTACTTAGACTGAGGGACTTTAAAAATGTGTGGTGGCTCATATGGAAAATATTTCTGTCACCACTGCATGCACATGTGGTCTTCAGAGATCCATATAAAGAGCAAATTGAGAGCAGCAGCCGTGTTGCCTGCCAATTATTGTTGTGAGTGAGTAGAATAAAAGCAATTCTGTGTTCTTACCTGGAAATGAATTTCTGCAGTAGGAGTGCAATGTGGAATATTTTAGCACTGTAACGCATATGCCAAATAGTTAAAACTCTACTGCTCTCTTTAGTTCTTCAGCTAACACAGCAGCCTAAATATGAAACAAGGAATAGGGCTTTATCACTGAAACCTGGGACCTATGGGCTTTTCTATATTTAATAAGGAGGCTTCTTTCTTTTAATTTATTAATGGGCCTAATTGTGAAAATTCTATACCTAAAATACAGAGTGTTTCATGGAGGTGCCGCAAATCCTTTGTGCATGTATTGTCAGAGCCCACCTTTGCATAATTTTCAGCATTTTTCCTACATCATCAGTAGCATCTTGGCTACATAAATACTGTTTCTTTGGGAAATTAATCAATTAGGATTTTTCCCTTAGTGGACAGGCAGTGAACTAAACGGGGGAAATAAGTGAGAAGCTATATCTAGAAAAAATCAGAACAGTGCTATATTTCTGGCTAAAATGTTCTATTTTCTTCCCAGAATGTTTTTGCTTTTATTTATTTAGAGGGATATGCAGTATATAAAGTTGTGCTCATGAAAATGCTGGCATTCTATGCTCTATGAAGTTATCAAGTGTTTCTTTTCTTGCCAGTTTGTTCTCTCTTGCATTTTAATACTTGCTGTTTGTGTATTCAAGTAACATAAAAAAATGAAAGTCCAATTGTTAGTTTCCAATTTAAGTCTTGAAGAATTCCTATTGCTATTTCTTGTGTTAAGTTTTGCTTTTCTTTAGTCATTGGGGTGGGGAGTAGCTAAGCATGATGTCTGTTAAATGGCATTGCATGAGATTTTTTTCCCCAATCCAAAGGAGAGTGTGGAGGAGTAACCTTGAAATTTGCCCCATATTCAGTTGTTGTGGCGAAGGCCCTTTTTTGGTACTGTGTGTAGGGAAGATGCAATATTCTTCACCCATGGCTGGATGCTCAGACTGTTAATTCCTCCTGATCCAGCCTTTTTAGAGGTCAGAGTTCAGATTCCTTCTCTCCAGGGTGTCCAGGAACAGTTGTCCCCATGAACAGACTGTCCATCTACTTCCGGTGTCTGACAAAGAAATACAGTTTATTTGGCATCAGGTAGAAAATAATGAGAGAACCACAAAACTGAAGTGAAGCTATGTTAAATGGATCAGAGTTTAACTACAGAAAGTTTAGCTGTGATCTCTTAGGTTTAACACAATGATAAAATTAGAGGTTTATTTTCCCCTTGTGCTATTTTTATGAGTTGTGTCACAATATGAGCCTTCTAAAAGTTTTACCCTGTGACTGGAAGTCTTTGCCTCTTCTCTAGAGCCAGAATGTCATATTTCAGCAAGGTATCTTATCCTGAGATAACTTCATGTGTAACTGAGAGATTCTCTAATAATCTTCTTGATGGAGTTTGTTTGCCCATGTCTTAAATCAGCATGTTCTATATTACCTCATCCCTTAGTTCAGACTTCAGCACACAACTACATCACAGTTGATTAAAGTCATTATTCTTCCACTTATAAATACACAGACTTTTAAATGTTCCTCTTGCAGTTTACATGATGCATATGTGTATCAAGAATCAGAAGATTCTTATGGACCTCTACAAGGGATGAGTCTGCTTCGCTGAATATTTGGAACATGCCCTCCCTTTCCATTGTGATGGTTTCTTTTGGCATATGAAGGCCAGGATGTTGCCCCTACTCTCAGTATGACATGCTCTACTCCTTGAATTAGTCTTACTGATGCAGCAGCAATGGGTGAAATTATGTGCGTTTCATAAATCACCCATTCTGGCTTCCTTAGCTACTTCTTATCCAAGCTTTTGTGTCACAAAACCAAAGCCAGTTTGTAAACATTTAAAATTGCTGCATTTTCTGTTTATATTTTTTCAATTTACATTTTTATTCTGTGTGTCTGAGAAAAAATTTGGTACAATTTATGAAAAATTTGGAAGAAACCTAGCTTCAAATATAAAACAAACATTGACTTCATCATGCTTGTGTGCTAAATTTAACTTTTTATAAGAGTACATTAATAGTTCAATTTTCAATGGATTTAAATGGGTGGAAACAGGCTTGCAGAGTTTGACCCTGAATTCTTTTCAGCTCTGTGATAACATTATGTCCAGATAAAGGATTTTTTTTTAAACCTGCATTCTCTGCAGTATGTGAATTTGTTGAAGAAGCAGAATTTTTATTCACATATTTTGCTATGGGATTTAGCATGAAGCACAGGAAATGTAACCACATCCTTAAAGTATAATTTCATCAGCTATCTGTTCATCCTAAATATAACAAGTTTTATAGTTACTGGCTAAGTGTGAAATTATCTGCTCTCTAAATTTAGGACTGGAGGGATGAAAATAGTGAGACGAACCTGCTGAAGTGAGTAGAATTGATATAACTATATCACTGGCTTCTGAATGATCAGAAAATCCACTGAACTGTACCTGTTTCACATTGCTGGTTTTGCTGAGCAGCATAAGGCTTGTGATAAGAAATTCTTTGTAATTTCATAGGTTGCAAAATCAGAAGGAAATCTGTAGACATGCAAATAATGTTCCTAGCATCAGTTTCAATGGGATTTTTGCTATCTCTGCCATTATTCCTGGAAAATATGGCTGCAAAGAGACAATGCATTTATCACAGGATAAGCCATGTTATCCTGAGACTAAGTGCAATCATACAGTCATCTCTGACTGTTGTCCCAGGGTAAATCCTAACAAAGTTTCCCAGATAGGAGGTAGTAACAGTTTATCCTGGGATACTGCAACACACATGGGTGATGTGTGTGTGTATATGCCAGTTCCAGGATATTTTTTTTTCTAAGACAAAAACGCAACTTATCCAGGGACAATGCAATGTCTATTCCTAGCTGATAGTTGGAGAAGACCTTGTCTAATGCTTATAGGTAAAGCCACTTCCATGTGACCCTAAGAATCAGGGTAGAAGTGCCAGCATTTTTCAGTGTTTCTCCAAATGTGAACAGAGGCATTTGGAGAAGTTGAAAGGAAAAATAAGTTTCCCCTTACCCTGTAAACTCCCAGTACTGACTCATTTGCTGAGACTGTCAGTCTTGAAGATACGGGTATTTGTTTTGTGAGTGGCCAATGTATTTAGCAGGCCAGATAGCTTGCTACACTAATTAAGTCACTGACAGTGCTCAAAAGTTTCAGTTCAGCTGTTTGTTCAAACCATGGAAATTTTTCACTTAGTCAAGGGCAGTGATTGCCAAACACAGTGTCATGGCACCTAGGGATGCCAGCAGAATCTTTGCAGGATACCTTGAAGTGCGAAGAGATGAGGTAAGAGCAGGCTTATGCTTGTCCCTGGGTGATCGATACCCCATTCCTGCTACCCAGACTCTTTGCAACAAGGTAAGCTGTGTAATATATGAATTAGTTTTTGAAATTGGGTGCCAGTTCATAAAAGTTATGGAGGGGTTCCCCAAGTCCAGTGAGGGGTGCCTCAAGATCAGAAAAGCTAAGAACCACTGATCTAGGTAGAACTTTAGCATGTGTATTCCCTTTTCTGGTCAGAAGCAGGAAGTACAAAGATGTATTAAGATACATATGTTTAAAGACTGCCCATATTTTCCCCACAATAAAAAAACTCTGCGTTTTAAATTAAGGCCAAAGATGTGTGACAATTCCTACTAATCTATACAGTCTTCTGTTCTTTAGTCACCTTCACTTCCACCCTAATACAGACCTGAAATCCACAATTCGAGATTGTAGTTGAGATTTTGAATCCTTTGCTGGGCAGGGCGGTGAGAACAAATCTCTTAATGTCCTTTTAAAAAATACTATCTTCAAGGTTTGTATAGCCTGTCTAGCATTCTTCTTTGGCTGACGGTTCTTTTTCTGAGGTCAGCCAAAGAGTACTGCTGATGCCAGTATTGTGACTCACTTTCCATAAGGTAGAATGCAAATGGTGCATTCCCTCACTGATCAGAGAAGTGGACCATTTGTGCATGAAAAGAACTCCATAAACAACTTCAGACTGCGGCCTTTTGAAAACTTTTTTCTGATTGACATAATATCAATCAAGAAAGAATGCATCTCTGCTCTAGGAAATATGAGTAACCTCTCTAACAAACTCCATGGAATCTTTTCAAGTCTCTCTAAAAAAGCCGGATGTGTTTGTGTCAGGTGCTGCGTCCTTGTGAAAGAACAGTGTTAAGTGCTTAATCAATATGGAAGCAAAAATCGGCTGCTACAATTTTAGACTTTGTGTGCTGGTAGCATGTCACTAGGTAACTGAATCCACGCCTTGTTTATTCAGCTTTCTATCTATGGTACATTTGTAGTCCTTATTACTGTGCTATCTGATCATTAATCATTAATGTAATTATTATGTCTTCATAAGATAAGGAAGTCCTGTTATCAAAATATTACAGCGTACTGAGGCAAAGGGCCATCCAGTCTAGATACTTAAAAGTATTTAGGCACCTGATTGCCGTTGAAATTGTTATTGAGTTATTCACTGAAATGGATACCTTAATAGGAGATGAGCACCTTATTATCTTTGAGGATCTGGGCCAAACGGACTCATCCAAAATTATTGAGGAAGTCTGTTGGTGGAATAGGGAATACAACCTAAATTCCAGTTACATTATACTAACTCTTAGACCATCCTGCCACCTAGTCTTTTGCCTTAACAACTCAGGGTAAAAGTATGTATTAAACTTAGACCATATTAAATCTTTGGAATGGTAGGCAGTGTTAACATTGGAATGTGCAGTGAGCAGTTAACATGTTAAGGGTTAATACCTTTTCTTGCCTGTACAGCTCTGACTTGCGACTAGAGGATTAGTCACGTGGGGTGTAGCCATGACACCTGGGCTCGATCTCTGCTTTGGACGGTGGGGGCAGGAGGGGACAGGGAGTCATGCATCCTGGGATTCTGGAGGATTGCAGCTTGTTCGTTTTGTCTTTGTGGTAGAGACTGAAGTTACCTTAACATGAGCTATGTAGCATGTCCCAGTGTAAACCCCTGCCTGAAGTGGTGTAGCTTTGAGACACTCAGAGAGCACTTAGCACTAGTAAATGAGCTTTAACCTGTGGATATATGGATTTTAAGTGCCCTTAGAATGCTTTAAGTGTGATGTGTAACTTCACCCTAATTCATACCATCACATTATTATATTTCAGGTCCTTTTTTAACCAGAAAGAGGATAGACTTCATCTAATCTAATAGCATAGGACCTTCCCATTCCTAAATTCCATTAGGCTACACTTAACACCAATCCACAAAAAAATCCAAACTCTCTTGCCACTTTTCTCATTGATTTGCAGTATGACTTTAATACACTTTACTGTTCATTTCCTCAGTTATTCTACCTGTAACATAGGGATCATAGAGTTTTATGCACTCTCCCAAGACTAGGTCCTCCTAATTTGGAGAGGATTGATATAGGCACATGGCTGCAGTTTCACGTAAAATATCATCTCTGTGTTTACATAGTGTGGGAATCTTGCAGAGATATTGTGGATTGGCAACTGAAGAGGACGTTTGAACCTTCCTCAGTGTATAACAACTTCTTTGGATTCATGACAAAATTATATATTCAGCATATCATAAAAGCAGATTGTAATTCAAATATGACAGCAATTGCTGCCATCACAGATGTAGTATTTGAAAACACAGCCCTTCGCAGCTAAAAAGAAAACAAGCCTGAAGAGACATGCTGAAGCTGTGAGGGTCCACTTGGTGCATCTAAACACTACCAAACTGATTAAAGTGAGCAACGACAGAGATCTCCCTTTTGCTTTATCTCAGCTTTAACGCTACTATTAGTAAAGCTGTTCCTTGCTGTGGGCAAGAAAACTGTGGGCCTTGTTGTATGTTAATTTGGCACAGCTCCTGGAGCTCTCAGCCCCTGGATTGTCCACACATTCATACATGAAACCAGTTTTAAGCATTCTTTCGGCAGTTTGAAGTTATGCCACTCCAGCCTAGGTTTATTTCTGATCTGTGTTATTTAGCTGGTGTTACAGTAACATGTAGCCACTCCACGTCATGCATTACTATGAACACCCCACTGTCCTTCTGGACTAGATTGGAAGCAGTGCCCTCCTCTCTTTCATCTCCTGATCAGCCTGCCACCCCCTGCTCCCATCCTTCACTAGCCCTGATCAGCCTGCTTCACCCAGCACTCCAGATGCCTGCTCACCGGGCTTATTTTTGGCTGCTGGTCCTGTCTGCGGTGGGAGGGGTGGCAAGCAGTGAAGGAGAGCTCTCTTGTCCAACCCTATTGCTGCCATTGCTCTGTGGGCTGCGCTCAGCCTGGAGAAAAGTAGGAGCTTGGTGGCAGCAGTGGCAGGGACTGGGAAGTGGGGGTTCACCTTCCCTGCCTGCTCCCACTGTACAACATCAGCAGCTGAAAATAATCCAGGAGGTAGGGAGGTGTGACCATGGGAGGAAATCTTGAAGGGCAGCAGGAGGCCATGGGGGCAGGGGGACAGTGGAGAAGTCCAGAACGGGGGGAAAGGGGGGGAGAATTCTTGCTTTTCAATCCTCAAGGCCCCTGCTGGCTTGAATGTGTAACTGCTTCAAATCGAGCTAGCACTAACACTGATCAACATTTGAGCATCTAAAAGTGCAGTGTGTTCCAAGGCACCATGATACAAGCTTTGTATGCTAGAATGCTTTCCACTCTATAAAGATGTTATTTATGTTGTATCAGAAATAACTCCAAAAAATGCCTTTTATATTTTGTAAATAAGTAAATGATTCCTTCTACATCCCCCCTTCCCCTTTTGCTTTCTTTCATGGTCCATAAGGATCCTTCATTCCTTTCCACATAGTCACCACTCCTGCATCCCTCCCCTTTCTCCTCTGGGAAGTCCAGGACTGAAATACCATGAGTAGAGCTGTGTTGAGTGAGGGGCACTGGCAGAGAGTTGTTAGGATATTTTCCTAATGGCTCCCAGGCTGAAAGACCTGATCCAGAGCCCACTGAGTTTGAAGGGCTCTAAATCAGGCTTCCGCTGAATTTCTTAGTCATACTCTAAACATATGAAAGGCAGGGAGAGGGTTATAATAATGACTACAATGTTAAACTGCAGCATTGTACTTAGGTTCTATCATAATTCAGTTAAATTCATTAAGACGTTGCCAAATAAATAGCGAAGTTTAATTGGTTAGCTGATTTGATTCTCAAACAAATTTTATAGACTGTTTTTCCAGAAAGCTGTTCTCTGAGAAACCTGTTGGATGACTTACTAAAGACTCATGTTTTAAAGAATTTACCATGAATTTTACACATGGAAATATCATTTTGTCCAGAAACTAATAGTTCAGTAAATGCTATTTTATTGTACTTTGTTATTGGCACTATTGGTTTACTTGCTTTATTTCAATTTTTAAAAATTTTGTTTTAAAAATAATTATTCACTTTAAAATACATTAATCAATATTTAGTCTTAACAAGGTAATAGAAATGGTTTTATTTACTCTGGCAAAGCAGGTTAATCTTGAGTAGCAGCAAGCTCTTACTAATGTTAAGGTCCAATTCAGACATGTCAACTGTATAAAAATGGAAGGAGGAGGCAGGATATTTTACATAAGGATGCACTGAAAGGTATTCACCTTAAAAAGTATTGCAAAGGCAAAATAACTCACCATAATTATTTTTAAATCTTATAGCTGTTAATACAAATAGTTCTTTCTTCTAAAGAGGCTTTTTCTGGGTTTCCTATCTCTTTATGGAAATGTAAGATTCTGATGTATAATGAAACAGAGGCATGTGTTTTAAACCTCATAAAATGTTTAATTAACAGAATGTTGGTTGTTGTGAATGCCTCGCTGTTGCTTTTAAGTGACATCTCCTTTTATATCAACTCTCTTATTTAGCAGTTTCATTTCTCTGTGCTTGAATATACAGAACTTTTTATGTTTGTACATGTGCATGATGTACATATGTTGAAGGAGACTAAAGAAGACTAGTGTGTTAATAGAATTACCCAGCCTCTTGCCACTTGGACCCTTCTGGAAATGAGATCTGGCAAACAAAAAGACTGCTTAATAACCAAATAAACACCCTGCTGTTAATGTCAAGAGTGTAATTTGCTGCAAGCTTTCCTGCAAGTACAGCTCTATAGCTGTATTACTAACAATACTCATTGAGCTGCAGATAAGAGTTTTTGGTTTAGGGTTTGGAGGGAGTTAAGCAGTGATCAAAAAGTTAAAGCAACATTTTTTGCAATGTTAAAAGATAGTGTACAGGAGAGGGATTGGCATATCTGAATCTTCCTCATCAGTACAGGATTTGCAGTTTTCTTCATTGTCTTTCATATCCCTCACTCCTCTTTCCTTCCAAAAGAACAGCAGCAGGGATCAAACGTCATCCTCTGCTATATTTAAGGACCCAAAGGCACCAACATGGCAATTATATTATTGACAGCCCCTACCTTGCTTCTCTTTAATGACCCTTTTTAAATGAGACATGAAAGTGGAGCATGGGAGAGCATTAAATTAAAAGGTCTCTCTGTCTATGTGACTGCCTGAAGCTATTAATCTGGATTTTTCTGAGGGGAGACAAGTATTATTTTTCCTGGGAATGTGGGTTTGGAGGTAGGGTGTATCAGGAGGACAGAGTTTCTTCAAGAGTTCTGCACCCCTGTCTATTGCTTGATATTTATATAAGAAGAACTCCCATAGTTTAGGCTAGTATAAAAAGATTTAATTTAAAAAAATAAGGATTTTCAATAAACGCCCGTTTTTGGAGAAGAAAAATTTAACTGACATTTGTATTGAAAATCTCTAGTATTTAATTGGTCACAAATAAGGGATATTAAAAAGCTTGGCTAGTTGGTGTTTCAATACATGGTCATTTCCTGGCTCTTTGGAGATTAAAAGTATAAAAACAATGGCAAAAGCATGTAGAAATGCTATATTTTAATCCCAAACCATAGCTTTATCAGGGGAATTTGCCTCTCTAAATAAAGCATTCTTATTTCTCTCCTTTTTTTAGTTTTTTTCCCTTTATTACATTATACACTCCTTAACTGAAACTTGTGTAGGAGTTGTAAGTGGGAGAAGAATTTTTAAAGAAAGCAAGAAAATTCTTAAAGATGAGCTCCTAAGCAAGTATTAGGTAACACTGCTGTATTGGTTGCATTGGTATGTTTATTATTCTATTAAACTAATCTACCTTTGAATTTGGAAATCAGTAATAAAATGTAACTATTACAGAGACAATAGACTCCTCTATATAAGCATTCAGTAGGTGGGAAATATATTAACTCTACATGAATAGAACATTTCAAACAGATGTTCTGGGCTCATGCTTGTAGGTACTTGAAAACTGAGATTTATTTCAGTTCTCAAATGAGCAGGTGATACTGAAGTATTCTAGCCAGAGGCACCAAGTGCTGTGATGTGGGCTGTCAGCCAGTGTCCTCCAGAAAAGCGTAAAGACAAAGAATGACTATATAAACTACATTTCTTGTTTCCTCGTTAACTGGGAAATTATCTTAGCTCAACTACTAGAAAGACATGTTTGGCTTATCTGTTAAACTAAAGATGATTTTGTTCAGTGTCTGCTTTAGATGTCTAGATACAGAATACCTTATTCCTTCCCCTCCCCTGCATTTTCAGACACATGGACTATTCTGTTATATGTTAAAGTTAGCACCTAATGTAGTGAGTAAGTGAAGTCAGACTTGTAACAAATATTCCTCCAGTTATGATACCAAATGTACCATCACTGACATGCTTGGTTTCTGATGGAATGATGGCACCAAGAATGACGTAGCAACATAGAAACCCGTAGTTAAAAATGACTCAGGAATTTCACTGTATATTGTCTCTTCAGTCATAGTCACTGCGACGGTAGCATGATACAGGAAGAATTACAAAACTGCTGAGGAAATGGAGAATGGAAGAAAAAGATGGAGAGGCAAGGATTTTTGTAAGTGATATCTTTTATTGGATTAGCTGCATGGTTGGGTTAGTTTTAGACAAGCTTTCAAATGCTGGGCATTCTGGACAGCTCCAAACTGTTGTCCAGGTCCACCAGACCAACTGCTGGGTGTGATCAAAATAGCAAAATCAGAATCATATTCTATCTTTTATTTTTCAGTTTAGTAGTAGTTCTGGAAGAATGCCAGAAATGATAATTGCAGCTTTTAATATTATTATAAAGTGGCTTTAAAGGGACATTAGTGTGAATAAAAAACAAGCTCTGAACCTATCAAATTCTTTTCTTCTTTTTTCCTTGTATCCTCTCATTCCTGGTATTAAAACCAGTATTTTGAAATTATTGGTAATAATTGGTAATTACTGCCAAGTCTTGTTAGTATAATGCCCATTTTTTCCATCCCATTTATTGATCTCACTAGTTCTTTAGGTTAATCCTAATTGTGTCACTCCCATTTATTTTGATTTTACTTGAGAAATAGAGGCATTCCTAATCCTTTCTTAATTTTCCCTAGTGGTATTTTTTGGGAAAAAGGGTAACTTACTGTTTGAAAGACAAAATACAATGTTTTGAACAGGTAGGAGTGTGAACTATCAGGATGCAATATATATTTCCATGTTGTTAGGAGGCAGCATGGCAAAGCTGAAAAGTCCATCATTCATCGGAAGTGAGGAATGGTGCTCGGTGTAGCTCTAACCTTCTATGCAACTGTTCATCTTCAGATTTGATTGAGAGCAGATGAGATCAAAAGTTAAAATTTGCAGGTGTTTTCTCTGCTAAATAATAAGTAGAGAGCTCAAGAAGCAGTATTTAAGTGAAATAGAAGCAATTTGGGGCTGGCATGAGCAAATTTCAACACTTACACTAAGATGATACACTTTCCACTTGAGCTTGAAGCTGTTTCTATGCTGTATTCAGAAGAAAACTCTGACTGTCCAGCAAGCAAATTAACAATCTGTGGAACTTTCAGACCTCCCATTAAATTACACTAGATTTTTGGATGGTGTAATATAGCTGCTAGAAAGTGATAATGTTTCTTCTTATGATCAGCAAAGAAATCTCCACTTCATCACCAGTAGCTTGTAAAAAATTCAGGAATCAAGAAATAGGACCATGCCTGTTGAATAAATTTGTTTACTTAAGAAAATTGGCCAAGATTCTTAACAAGGTGAGGTAGGAGATGCATTTCAGGCAAGCAAAACTGAAGAATTGCACAAAAGTGAAGAATGAGGGTCCAAATGAGGACCTACCATGACCCAGTTGAAGACAAGGGCAACATGCTCATTAACTTTACTTTACCACTCTAAGGGAGAAACAAAACTCGAATGTTTAAAGAGGAGACATTATGGGCCAAATTACTGTGTTAGTGTAATAAAGTGTATTAAAGTGCAAGTTCACCATAATGCACTGTACAGACATGTCTAAATTCTGCTCTAAGCAGACTTCAGTCTGAAAGATTTAACCAACCATGGATATCTTTCAACAGAGAGAAAGAAATGGGACTCTCTCTTTAGAGTTAGGTGACTTGTTACAAGTAACTCCAAATGCAATGGAAATTAGGTAGTTACAGCCACAGCTTTTCATGGGAAGAAAGCCCTCAGAAGCCTGTTCTTTAAGGAAAAGTGCAGAAGAAGTTTGCAATATAGCATACTACTCTTTGAACACTTGATTCTTCAATTGTTTTTAAAAAAGGATTCTACAAGGTGAATGGCAGTACATGGATTGCAGGTGTACTGGGGATGAGCAGTGTGTCTGAAAGAGACTGACTTTGAACATGTGTAGCTGTGCCAAAATAACATCATTCATTCTTCTTTTTCAGTTTGCAAAATTCCCATCCTGACTATCAGAGCTGAGTATTTTGGGATCCATAACATTGGTGAGGTGAAGCTTTGAGGCTGCAGCTTTGTAGAGTTTTATTTACTGCATAATAACAAAACAATACCATTTATCAAGAAAATGTCTCTGAGAATGAATCCATTGGAATGTATGTAGCAGGTAGCCATGAACCTGCCCCTAAAGATATAGGTTAGTGAAAAAATACCATGATACTATGGTATTTAAAAGAGAGACTTTTAGCTTGCTTTCTCCGAAATTATAGAAAGGTGGCTTGTGTTTGTACTGCTTTAACTTGTATAATCATTGTCATTTGGAGTTGATTTTTCAGTTCCTCTTAAGCATTTTATGCAATATGAATGATGGAAGTCTTTCTTTGCTGAATCAAAGGCTTGTAAAGCACAGTATTTTTCCTGAAAGTCATAACGGCAAAAGTAATATTTTTAAGCACTTGGTTAATGCTTCTGCTCCCCACCCCACCCCCAAGAAAAACAACCTAAGGTATGTCCTAATAGATTGTGGGGCTTTCTTTGACATATTAATAATACACTGAAAACATTGAGAAGCTATTGCTTACTATTTAATCATGTATAGCGGGGCAGTGCAAGCCCTTTATAGTTTAAAGGATTAAATGTATAGCTTTCACAAGAAGATATTTAAACATAGGGCCAGTATACTGGGCAGTTCTTAGCAGGAGGTCTAGATGTCAGTGGAGTTGGAGCTACAAATGTGCAGAACAGAGGGCCCCTCTAGACGTGCACATTTACTGTACAGTAACCAAAATTAGTGCGTCTACACATGCACACCGATACTATGCAGTAAATATGGCAACTTACATTGATTTGAGTGTAAATTTGATACCTGGACCTGATTAGTTACTGCACAGTAAAGATGCCTTACTGCACAGTATCACAGTGTGTTTAGGGACTTTAATCCCAAATCAGTCCACTATAGTGTTAATTAGGGTGCACTGATAGACATTTTTGGGACAATAATGGCCAATTTTTAACAAGTCAAATCGGCTGATACTGATCTGATTGCCAATATGCGGCCCAGCAGCATAGAGAGCACTATCCAGCTGGAAATCTGTTGTGGGGGACCTCCTTTCTGCCTGCAAGGCGGGGAGAGAGGATGTTCGAGGAGGGCAGATTGAGGCCTCCACAGTGAGGGAGGGAGTGGGGCTGGTGCAGGGGCAAGTGCAGATGCTGGTGCTGCACAGCTGGGGTGGGGAGCATGGCAGAGCTACAGCTCATCTGTGGGGCATGGGTGCCTCCTGCCACTGCACACATTCCGGGATGGCATAGGGAGCATGTGCCCCCCAGATCTGTGTGCGGGGTAAGGGCAGGCTACAGTTATGTGCCGGGACTGGGGGGCTCTTCCTAGCAGGGGTGGGGGCTGGGCTTAGGTGGGCAGCAGCAGTGCTGCTACAGGGGGCTATGGAAATTTTTGGGGTGGCTGTTGCCCCCCTGTAGCCTGCCTCCCAGTGCTGCCCCTCTCACCCTGAGTGGCAGCCTGCCCTCACCTGCCACTCATGCTGAGCAGCAGTCTGCTCTCACCCTGTACACAGATGTGGGAGGCACACCTCCCCCATGCCCTCCCAGGGTGTGTGCAGCGGCGGGAGCTGCCCCCCCACCCCCGCATCCCCTGGACAAGCTACTCGTGGCTCCATTCCATGCTCTGTCCTGCCATGGCCACCCCAGTGCCAGCTCTACTCCTTCCCTCACAGCTAGGGTCTCATTCTGCCTGCCTTCCTCTTCCTTACCCCATGCCCCTTTCTCCACCCCGCTGGGCTGTGCTCCTGGCCACCTGCATGCTTCACTGTGGTTGCACACATGCAAGTGGCATTAATCAGTGACATTATCAGCCACATCAGTCAAAAAAGGCGATTGCCTAAAAGATCAATTTACCTTTTTTCAGTGTATGACGAAGTGGGAGTCCTTGGCTAGGTACAGGGCTAGTCTCTTACCTACCTGTGGGCACTCCACCCAGCTGTCTTGCCTGCCATGCCTTGTTGTTAATTAATAATGTTGTTAGTTAAGGCGAGAGGCTGCCCATTGTTACACCCCGATATTTCGGGGGGAGCTATCCATGGCTCCAATCCACCCGTATACCGCAGCCCAAGCCTTGCAGATATCATCTTAGGCAGTTAGCTCAATTGTCGCATTTACCCATTAGCTGTGGCCCCCAACCCTGGGGACCTTTGGCTTCTGTAAGCCCTGGCTCCATCTCAGGCCCAGTCAGGACCCTGAGTTTCTTAGCTCTTCTTGGGCATCTGTTGCAGTGGGCCCCTGGCCTTTTTGACCCTTTGGTCCTGGTGCCAGCATTGACCAGTCAAGTACCTCAGCGGGGTTTTTGCCTCCTGCCTGTACTTATGTATTGGAGTCTCCCATTCCCGGCTCAGGTGCTCCTGGAAGCATGCCTGGCCCTGCGGGTGTCTCCAGAAGCTTACCTGGCCTACCTTGCTCTGATGTAATATGGTTCACCTGAAGGTGAAGGCTGGGGTTAAGGTACCCCTACTTGCCTTTCGCCAGGGAGATAACTGACCTGGCATGGGAGCACCCAGGAAATGCCACTGAGAGCCCCACCAGGCCACCCACTTCTGGCAGGGTGAAGTTTTAGGTCATGCCCAGGACCAGGAGCCTCCAAACCATCCGCTACAGTTCCTGCCCTTACCTCCAGGATGTTCTAACAAGCCTTGCAGCCAGCAGCAAACTGCCTTATTTATATAGACAGCCAAAAATGGCTGTTGCAATTAAGCACCTGCTGGCTGCTTGGCTTGGCCTTTAGTGGCAGGCACCAGCAGTGCCCTGCCACACAGTGCTGATATGGGACCAATGCATTGGTGCACCGCTAGTGTTAATGTGCCTTAAAGCCTGCACATGTAGATACTGGCCTATCCCTGCTTTCTGTGCAGTAAATTTAAACCAGTGTAAATGCACATGTAGATATACCCAGAGAGTAAGGGAATTGTACATTGCTGCCATCTTCTCATGTTCCAAGTGCTTTTGGCCTCTGTTAATGGGTATAACTGAAAGAGGGAAGTCGTGTTTTAAATTAGTTGCTGAAATCCATGGATATTCTGAACAGATTAAAAACAAAAAAAACCTACATAAAATTAATAAGATTGGTGAAAAGGAGTGGAAAGCTATTCTCCATGGAGAGGTAGAACTGAAAAGTGCGATGACAGGTAATGTGCACAACCTGTTGTTTTGTCAAACTTTAATTGCTTCATATTCTCTTATTCTCTTGACTACCTTTTAAAGAATGACTCCCTGTGGCTCGACTACAGAGATCACCCTCAGCAATTCCATAGTTATCTCCTCTATTTCTAAGCTTGAGTATTATCTCTTGAGGGCTTGTCTTAATTCGTTTGACAAGGGCAGTTCATATCGATCAATCTCAGTCCAGTAATTTTATCAGCAATAGTATTTCAGTTATCCCTGTAGGATTTTTTTCTAGAGATCTATTAAATCCTTCACTTTGTTTAAGAAAGTGTATTGGTTTGTGGTCAATATTAAGCTGCATCTGTATGTTTCTTTTGACGAACATGTGCGTTAAGGAATTGTTTTTCTTACTGCACATACTGACCATTATGTTTTCAGGCCTTCATTCAGTAAAGTTCTTAAGTACAGCTCAAGGCATTAATGTTTTGTATTACCAATAATTTGTAAGACTGAAACATGCTACTTTTTATACTGTCTGTATTTTTGAAGTAATATTCTTTTATGATGGAGAGCATTTCTGTTTCCTGCTTGTCATGCTCAAATATGTTTTTCATACCTTTCCCTCACTATGGCCCTAAGCATGAATTATGTTTTCAGTAGCATCAAATATTCAGGTTGCTGCAACTGGATGTAAAGGTCATAAGGTCTAGAAGGAATGTGTAAGAAAGCAAAGGCAGGAAGAAAACAGAATCTGCATAGCTAGTGTTGGATGGATTTCAAAACTAAGAACAAGGGAAAGGAATGGATTAAACCAAGTTGGTGGACATTTATGTTAGGCAAACAGGTTTAGAACATTTCTGAGCACCAGCATGTTTGCTGTAGCTGGAGGGGGGTTCCTTATTTCTGATCAGATTAAATGTGACATACTGAAATCTGTAGGAGAGAGGAGAAAAATTCAGATGTCTCCATAAAAGGTGAAGTTCCTGTCTGGGTTAGGGCTTTATGCTGCCTGCTATCACTGTTGCATCTGAACAACTTCCATGTAAATAACTTTCTCAGTAGTTGGATTTTGGTCTTTTTTCTGTTGTTGGATTTTGCATTTTTTTTCTGTTGGTAGGTGCTTATCAGACCAATATTCAGTGTCCTTGTGTCACTCTTAAGTAGGAAAGGCTTCTGTTCACTCTTTTGGATCACTAGAATATTAACAAATGTAGAATATTGTTGCTTCATCCTGAAGTTCATATTCCTCAGCATCAACAGCTTTTGGAAGAATAATATGTATATATATTAGATATCTTCTTAATCAGATGAAAACCCTGACTCAGCAACATGCTTAAAGTTGTACAAAGCTTTAAGCATAAGTACCCTCATTTAAGTCAAGTGGTTGAGACCCTTATTTAGGTATACTCAGTACGTGAAAAGAAAACCTTCAACTCCAATGAATGTAGCCATGTTATGACACATTTCAGTTGTACATTGTTGGTAGCTGAGGGACAGTTTGGAAAAGTGATTATTTCAGAAATACAGCCTTATAAAAATGTGTGTATGTGGAGCAGGGGCGACAAGGGGGTTGTTTGTTTTCCCAGGGGATGTATCTTTTACCTTTATCTTGAGACCCAGGTGTTCTGTGGTAGATGATTGTTTTACGTATGTGGGATTTTTGAAAAGCTTGTATGGTTGAGTATATCTGCTGATGCAAATATCACAAAGAAAGTATTCTGTGCAGTCAACCAACAATACTTATGAGGACTTTTTTAAAGATGGACTTTTTAATTATGCTAAAAATATTTTTAAAATCATGTCATTTCACTTATTACAAATATACTTTAGCTTGGACACAGCTTTTATTCTTCAAAGAAAAGAAAAATAGTATGCTATGCAAGAATTTTGTCTCAAAACTAATGATGCTTTTGCTGGGAAAGAAAACTTGTTTGAATTGGTAGAGCCCCATGTGAGACAAAGCAAAAGTTTGAGAGAGCCATTGTTTTCAACATGGGGAAAACCTTGTGAAGCTATTAATTAGGGCAGAGAATCTTATATTGTAGTTAGGTTTCTGAGACTTATTAAACGTACATTTGTAAAATGCACAGAATTTAATTAGAGATGGGTGGGAGGAGGCTATACTCACATCTGCATTAGAATAAAGATGCAAAGGTGAATAATGTTTGGATTTGACATTACTGAATTTCCATTACTTGTGTTCATAAATTTTGACTCAATAATATTAGTTTTTTTGTCAGATAGGACTATGGAAGACCATTCCGTCTTCCTCCCCTTTCCATTTCCTGAAGAATGTGGGATACACACACTGGGAAGAAGTAGGAAAATTAGCTTTCATTTAATTGATCTGAGATTTCCCTTTTTAAAATTAAGATACTAGTATGAACTTCATATGTGCTCCTCCCATACAGTGCACACAGGACCAAGGCAGGGAATGGTATTTTACGATCAATGAATCTGGTCTGACTGTGAGGAAGAAATGAACATGGGTCACTTAATTCTTGGCTATTTTATTGGAACAAGGGGACAGTTATTTCCTAGAAGAAACAGAGCAAACCCACTGGTGTTTTGCAGGCACTGAAACTTCAGATTAATTTAAAACGTGAAAATGTATGCGTCTTGAGTCTGCTCCAAAGGCCACTGAAGTCAGCAGGAATCTTTCAACTGATGTCATTGGGCTTGAGTCAGGCCCTCTGTAACTAAATATGAATGGTTGGCTCCAAGACGCCATAAAAGAATATCTCAAATGTAGTAATTTGTCCCTAAAGTGTAACTTAATTTAAATTTAGCTCAGAATGGAAGTAAATTCAGATAAACTTTCAATTTTTTTCTGAAAAATTTCCCTGGACTATTTGTTTGTAGCACAACTTTATAGATATTGTGAAAGATAGACAATGAAATGGATATCTTTTGATACTTTAATAAATATATATTTTAAGCAAATGATTTTTAGCAACTTATTAGTAACTATATAAACATGCATAGAAGAAAAACACACATTAAGATTTCCAAGTGTATTAAAATTGACCTTCATCTTGTATGTCTCAGACAGGAAGGTCTAAGCTCACATACCAAAGCAGAGAACCAATCTGTTTGTTCTCTAATTCCCCAGTAAAGTGCAGCAGCCTTTAAAAATGGATCTTGAGGTAAAATCTTAATGAGGGATTGAATATAGTTTGAACATACAGTAACACTAACTTTATTTTAAATATTTCATGTCTGGAGGTCTAATATCACATATATAAAGTATAAGCACTGTCAGACACAACTGTTATTATGCCAAAAGTACACAATGAAATGTTTGATATGCACATAGTTTAAATATACAGTGCTACTTAAAATATAGTGATGATTACATGGTAATGATCCCTTCTTATACTTCCGGTTTTTCCTGTTTAACTTTAAATGAACAGTTCTGTATTTTTGGCTTAGCCAGATCATTTACAGAAGAACTTGATGAAGGCTGGTGGAGAGTGTTTATTTAAGCTCAGGGGAAAAAAAGACTTTAAAGGAATTGGCTAAGATCAACGAGAATACTGAGACTGTGGCTTGGAAACCAGCTGTTTTCTAAAGAGGGTAGTGAGTATGGTGTTGACTCACTGGGTCATCATGTGTACTAAAATTAAGTGATAGCAAATTCCTTATCAGAACCCATCAGTGATGGCATGAGAAGCTGATTGAATCAAAATTGCTTATTGCAGTAATGGGCTTGGATTTTTTTAATTAGAAACTGGCACCTCAAAGAAAATTCATGTTTGGCCACTGTAGAGAATAACAATGATCCATAGATTAAATAGTTTTCTATTGCCCTTATTTCCCTTTTTTCTATTATCAGGGTTCTCAAAAGACAATTTAAGGTACAAAACAGAGACACGTACTTGTAATTTTCTGTTCAGTACAAGGCATATCCTTTAGCCTGTAGTTTGTCTTTCATTGTTATTGATTTTTATAGGCAAATAGCTGCTGGCAATTAAAGCCATCTGTTAAGGTATGTCCCCACATGCAGGGGCATGCATTTGTCATGGCACAAATTGCAACAGCACAAATTTGCACTTCTGCTTTTTGCTGCTGCACTTAACCCTGCACGTGGAGTTTGCTGTGGAGCAAAGTACCTCATTTTGGGGAAACTGCTGTTTCCCTGCTCCCCTCAGCTCCCTGAGGCCTGGAGGAGCCAAGGGACAGCTAAAGCAGTGAAGACACTTTGGCTAGCAGTTGTAGTGTCTCCCTGGAAGACCCAGCCTGTAGTTGTTCTAGCACGTGCTCCTGGAACTTGTGCCCCACTGCTCTTTTTGCAACTTTTTTTTATACCAGGAGTTTCCTTTAAACAGTTTTGAGGTCCTTCAAATTGCACATGCGCATTCATCTGAATGCACCCTTATTGTTTTTATTTTCTCCCTCCTGTAAAAGTAAGTTAAATCTGATTGCCAAATGCTGCACTTCAAGTTACATACAGGTTTCTCTTGCTTTATGTGGGTTCTGTATGTATGAATTCACTCTTATGTTATGTCCCTTTTGATACCAAAGAATTCGTTATATGTGAGGTAAATTCATTCTTATGCAATCTGTGTCATGGAAGCCCACAGTCAGCTGTTTTGTGCAGTGCATTGTGGGAGTGACGCGTGTCAAAATATAGTCTCCTGTGTGCATCTGTGCTCCTTGCTTATTGTCTGTGATGTGTTTCTGTAGTTGCCATCCCCATTATGATAACATTCACCACCACACTGTGTTTGTGTGTACTTTCTGCTGTTGGTGAGTGTGATAGCTGTATGTGTTGTAGGGCTTGCTACCACTGCCCTGAGCTCATCTGCCTACCCGCAGCGCCAGGGTGGACCTCAGGTTTGGATCACCTGGACTGTCAGGAAGTTGGTCTTATGTTTTTTCGCCTGTCACGACTTTGAAGAAATATTTTCCAAGGAGGCATTGCCCGCGGTGATCCTGACTGGTCCTGATCCCTGCTTCTTCTGTGGGGCTCCAAACCTCCCTTTTACCCCAGCCTAGCCTCTTTTACTCACAAAATTCTTTTGCAGCCAGGTCACGGTGCTGCCTGTTGCGGTCTTATTTGGCCCTCTATCTCAGAGTGACCTTTGGTCTCTATTTAAGGACACCCTTCCAGGGCTGGTCTTTGCCTGTGCTCAAATATCAAAAGAAAAGGCAAAAAAAAAAAAGGCTTGCCCCGCACCCCTATTAACATTCACAGTCTCCTTGGGGTCTCCACTATGTGCAGGAAGGCTCTACCTGTAACTGTAGTTTTTCTTAGGCCCTCCTCCATATCCTCTGTTAAAAACTCTGCTCCAGAAATTATCACAGGCCTTGTGGACTCCCTCTCTCCAGATCCTCAGCTGCAGCTCCACTCTGGAGATTATCACCAGCCGTGTGTGTGCAGACCTCCGCCTGCCTCCTGCTCAGGGTCACTCCAGCCAGGTTCCTCTGGCAAGTTCCTCAGCCCTTGCCTGCCAGGACACTCAGCTGCTCCTCTCTCCCTGTGGCCTGCAGGGGACTGACCCCTCTCTGCCCCTCTCCAGGGCTGGAAATACCTTTGGGGAGCCTCCCTTCTCCAATCCTGAGTGAGATGCTGCTCCGGAAGTGTGGTGAATATTTTCCTTCCCTTCCGGTCTCTGGCTGCAGCCACGCTGGCCCTCCATGCTGTGAGTTTTGTCTTACTCCTTCACAGTGTGTACCCAAATTGGCTTGTAAAGATGGTAAAAATGTATCTGGGAGATTAGTACAGTCGAGGTCTTGGAATATGTCCCTGTTTGTTACATTGTAAAGTGGATTCCCTTTATGTGAATTTGAGTTATGTGCCATTTTCCAGGAATGCATGTACAGCATAAATCAAGGGAAACCTGTATAGCATAATAATTTAATATATTTTAATGTACATTAGGGTTAGGCACAGACATTCAGAAAGCCTGACCCTGAATTCATTCAATCTTTGAAGGTCAGTCTAAACTTGTTTGTAACCGTACAGACATCCCCTCTGGACTGCAGAAATGCATGCAAATGCCTGCAGTGGCTCAGGCTAGAAGCTGGGGGGTGCTAGAGAAGCCCTCCCCTCCCTTCTATAGTGCTGAGCTGAGGGGGATGTGGCCAGGCACTGGCAGGATGCTCTGATTAGGGATGAGCTCCCTCACGGACAGAGGGACCAACTGACCTGTTGGTTAGCTCTAAAAAGCCTTAAGCGGACACTGTCTTGTCTACCTTTGTCCTGTTTGCCTTACACAGACACATCTCAGCATTAGCTAGCAAACCACATGCCTGCTAGGGTCTGTCCTGTGGGAGAAGGGAGGGGGGAATCCCTGCTTGAGCAGGGAGTGGTGTGGGGCCATAGGGAAGTCAGGTGGATGCTGCTGTGCCTGCTGTCTTTGCCAGAGGTCCAGTCAAGGAGTAGAGAGGAGGGGCCATCCCAGTTCTCTGAAGCAGAGAGCCCCACCTATGGCTGCAAAGCATCTGGGATACTAGGGGACTCTGGTTTAAGTTAAATGAAGGTCTAGGACAGACATTGCATAAACTGGTTTAACCCAAATCAGTTAAGACTGATACTACATTCAACCAGATTCATTTCAAACTGGTTTCAGCCATTTTCAACCTGGTTTATGTGCACTGAACATCTGTTCTGTTACAGGTTTAAACCAGTTGCTGATCACTTAAACTAGTTTATGTGTAATGTCTGTCTTTAGCCTAGATATCTATAGATTTGGAAATTGAGAGCTAAGGTCAGTCTTTTTACTTTATAAACTTGCTGTGGAAAGCACTTTTCAGCATGTTCTGATCTTATATTATTACAATGCTGAGATATTGGATTATATTCTTTCTGGATTATAATACACAAATAGAGCCCTGACCTTGTGGCTCCTAGGAGTGGGGTTAGTTAGGACAGCATGGCATGTGCACAAACACACACACAGTTCTGACCCCCCACCACCACATGCGCACAACCCCAACCTCGCTGCTCCCCATGTGCACCCCTCCCCTGACCCCAACTTCATAGCACAAATGACTTTGCTTACAGGCCAGCAGAGTCCAGACCAGGGAGCAGCCCATTGGCTGGACTCCCTAGAGAAAACTGAAGCAGAAATCTAGAATTGGTGTAAACCCACCTATACGTGCCCAGGTCCTGATTCAGGAGCCGCACATGTGGGTAGGTTCTGCATATCTGGGATTTTTGCTTCAGTTTTCTCCAATGGCCTAGATTCTGAGACATCCTATGAAATCCAGGACTGTCCTGGCCAGTCTGGGACACAGGGTCACAGTGTACATGATAGATGCTCTCATATTCTGTAAGCAATTAGTTGTAGTAATACCACTTCTTATTTTCCTGTATTTCTGGTATTGCATACATGTGCCATTTATTTACCACACATGTATAGCTCCTACAAATTGGATAGCACGAGGCAATATTAAAAAAAAAATGGTGAAGATCAGAATTCTATGCAACGGAGTGCAACTTAAGCCACTCAGTTACTCAACATGGCCTTGTGGCTTCTGTCCCTGATCACAAGGTTTTGGAACTGCGAGTGAGAAAGTAGTTCTAGATTCAAAGCCAAACTAATCTAAAACGATGTCATGTTTGCCCACCAAAGCCACTGTTAGTCCTTGTTGACAGTGGAAAATTGATGCGCACACAGTTTAAATTACAAACTGATTTCAGGCAGGGATTCTTCTCTCATGCTGTCTGAAGAGCATTTAGTACAATGCATGCTAGTAGGGCTACTAATTTTACTGTAGAATCAAGGAAAGATTATAAGAATAGGAAATACAAAATATGGAGTAGGAAACTCTGGTTTTCATTATGGCATGTTGTATACCACTGTCTTAAATACTGCTAAACTGTAGGTATTTACCTAGTTTTCCTGTACGTGTGAGATTCAATTCAATGTAGAAAAATGATCATGTGCATATTTTTAGAGTAGTTAGAGTAATGTTGTAGTGGTAATGATGCAGGAATTACATGAGAAGCAAGGATTTCTTTGGGTAATATCTTTTATTTCACCAACTGCATAGGTGAGATAGTTAGACAAGCTTTGAATGCAAGACTATTTTCTTTACACCAATTATGCAATTGGTCGAATAAAAGTTATCACCCAAAGAAATCCTTGCCTTTCACATATTTGTATAATCAGATATTGATGAGTATCTTGAACAACACATCCATTGTGGATCAAATTGCATATGCTTTAACAAGACAGAATGCTGCTAAAGCAGAGGTATATCCTGTCAACCAAACTGTCAGCAAGATTTTCTTTTGAGTGTGATATAATTTCAATAATTATTTTCAATCCTGATCCTGCAATGTAATCTGATAGCCCAAACTCTTTCTGGAATCTTACCAACACCAGAATGATTCCTCATTGGTAGAAAGGAATTAATTAGTCAAACTTTGGCCATTTTCTTTATTAGGCCCACCTTACAAAAAATAATCAGTGTTATACATTCATTAATGCTATATTAGGGTTAGAGTGTTATTGTAGCCAGGATAGTCCAGGAAATATTTTGGGGGGTTTTTTGGTCCTATTTTTTGGACCCATGGTACAGTTGGGAGAGAAGTTTGACAAGTTTTTAGGCAAAAAAGCACCCTTCAGGTTTGCTGTGTTTCCAAAGACTTGTAAAACTTCTCTTTCAATTATATAGTTGGTCCAAGGTAATCACAAAAAAATCTTTACTTCTTGTTTCTTTATGTTGTTTGCCAATAAAGAGACCAGATTGCAATGGCTTCATGCAATTTGTGAGTTCTGGTTATCATTATAGATCCAACATTTTTGGTTCTTATGGTATTTTGATTTTCCACCAAGGAAATATGGATAAGGAAAATTCTGTTTCAGTAAATATGATTCATGATTCCTACTAACGGAAATCTTAAACTTTTGCACACTGATTTCCTTGCAGAGCTCAATTATCTCTGGTTTTATATTAGAGATATTGCATTTTTTTTAACCTTTTCTGGGAATGATTGGTGAAAACTGTGGAGCCATCCAGCTATCGTATCTTCCTGTGACAGAGAAGGATCACAAGGACCCTACTTTTGTTAGTCCAGTTGTTGACCAGAAGTTTACACAACGCCGTAGCATCTCATTTGAAACAGGATAACACACTTCTACCTTGTCCTAGCATGTATTACTGCATCATTTTTTCCACAAACCGTGCCAGGTATTGTGTTCTGGAGTTTGATGAGCTGGAATGGCATGAAAAACCCAGATGATAAATTAGATCTTGTGGAGCAGAACCCGATTTCTGAGGGCACAGTCCTTCTGTTGAAATGGGAATTACGATGTGCTATGTTGTTTTTATGGTCTCTCTTTATTCTCCAGGCTCTGATGCAGATCATCTCAAAGGGAACAAAAAGTTTTCGAACTACTGCAAAAAAAAAAAAAAAAAGATTTCTTTTATAATTAGATACATTTCATTGATACTCTTCTCATTCCAGTTCATTCATGCCTTCCTCTTCGATAATATTCAGAAGAGATTCCCACCTTGTTCCTAACTAACCTTAGTCTGGGTGTTCTGGGATAGTAGAAACTTGAGCCAAAAAACAGCAACATGCAGTGTCTACAGATGGCCTTAAAAATTGCTAGTGTCACTAATCCCCTATTAGGCATAATGAGGCCTCACTTTCTTTTTGAGCTGCCTTCATTAGCCAATGTCCCATGTAACTTGGAGAGGCAGATTTTAAATGCTTTTGTTAACATAGCAGGAGAGGTTTTTAAAGGTTAATCCCTACAGCATGACATTTTTTATGTAGCTATAAATTTATTTGTGTGTGTTAAAAATACAAATGTTTTAAAGTTCAGCACTTGTAGCCTTTCTGGAGCCAAATTCACTGCACATTTGTGGCAGATTTCCAGACTGATTGTGCTAGGCTATAGAGCTTGTTTCCTTGTTGTGGAGGATCTGAAACCATCTGATTCCACCTACTCAGAGCCCAATTATTATAGTCAGGCATGAATTGTAAGGAAGTGCCTAGTTACTTCCAACCTTGCTGTTAGGGATGAGTGCTTGTAAGGACATAAAGTTGCTACTGTCTTTGGACATCTATCATGACAATGTGATTGAAAAGGTGCGGGGCTAAGGTATGCATGGCTGAAGAGCATGCAGAAATGCTGAATTAAGGTTATTTGTTTGTCCTCTAAACATTTATATATCCTGTCTGTCAGATCTACTTCCAAGATTTCCTGGGATAGCCTGGCCTGTGCTGCTCTAGCAACACTGAAATTTAAGCTACTCTACTATTCTTGCACAAGTGTTGAAAGATGGTTGATAAAATATGTGGCAGAGCATAGTTCAGGCATTGCCCTTAGGAGAAAGAAGAGGTTGGTTTAAATAAAACTTTGTTCTCCCAAAGGTTTGAACCCAAAAGCTATGTGAAATGTCACCCCACCTCCCCCTGAAAACAAACAAAAAAAATAACCAACAACAAAACAGAGAAAAAACCCAAAGCAAAGAAACAAAAAAACAGGGTGAAATCTTATACAGGAAATGTTTTGCCTTCTTCCCTCTCTCACACACACACCAAGCTAGTCCTCTCTCAAATACAAGTTACCATTTTCACATATGTTTGAGTTATTTGCTTCTCCATCTGCTGCCCATCTGAATTTGAGATATCTGTTTATCTTTGGCTCTAAGCCTGAATTTTCTAGACAGTGTGCTGCAGTGCCATCTGGGCCATCTGTTTGGACTCCATTTAGTTTCAAGGTTCCCTACCATGGAGGAGACTGACCACAAAGAAGAGAAAAATCTGCATCATTTACAGGCCTAGTTAGTACAGTTTTTTCAGGATGGAGGAATCTGGATGGTGCTCTCAACCTTCCCTTCTATGTTTGCAAGTGCATCTAAGAGGGATAATCTCTTATTTCTTCCTTTACTTGGGTTATCAAATCACAAGAGCAGAGATTCCCTTTTTTGGCAAAGGTACCTGAGCTTGTTGAAGAATTGAAATATTGTATGTGTTGCCATACTTCTGTCTTTCTAGACATGCGTTTCCTGCTGCAGCAGTAGTCTTTAGTTTATATATTTAAGTTTCAGCCAGGTCTGCAAGGTGCAGGGGAACATAACACTCTTTAACCTTTGTTAGGTGTTTGGAGAAGAAATACAGTAGGAACCTCCTTTTATGAATCCTGATCCACTTGGGAAGGAGAATTAGATGATGTACCAGACTTCTTATCAAGTGAATCAGTTATGAGAGCTTGAAAGGAAATGATTTCCCCATCGTATGAAAATTTTAGATACTTCAAAATTTTTTTCTATGCAGAATCAGAATAAAAGGTCAATAGCTAAGAGGAACAGTTATGAACTGAGAAGCAAAAAAAAATCATGTGAATGCATTTCATTTTGGTTTTGAGTGGCACTGACCACTTTAATTGTTAATTATAAATTGACATACTTTTTGACACAAAACTCTTTTAGACCGGGAAGACCAGAATATTATGCTTCATGGGAGAAATAGGCGATGAGAAGGATAGTGAGTGGGTGTCAAGATAGAAGAGCTGCCACCGATTCCCTCTACTTAACAGGATATTTTCTCTAAATGAGTGGAGGAGGTGGGGAGCATTGTCTCTCTTGAATACATCACAGATTGCACAATTTTGATGATGATGAAAGTAATGTCTCTACTCCCATGACTTTCAGGGCTGGGCATACGGGAGTTCTGTGTAGGAATTCTGGACCTTAATCCATCAGCCACACTTGCCTACCTCTGCTTCTCCTTTGCTAAATACCACCAATGCTTGTCTTAATTTTGTGGATCATTTCTATATTTATGTCCTGGATTGAAATTATACAAGGAGATTAGAAAAATTTTAAAAAATGTGTAAATAGTTTTGAATGAGTGACAACTGATTTCTTTTTAAATGTATTTAAAGATCCTGCTGTGTTTTGCTTAAAATCCTGCTGGATTTTCCAGCAGTGAGCATAGTGACTGATTTAAAGACTTCCTATATTTAAAAATCTTTTCAGGTCCTAAGGGACCATGACCCAAAGGGGAGGGGAGTTCAGGAAGAATGGTTGCTCCTCAAGGGAGCGATCCTGAAAGCACAAGCAATGTCTATCCTGTCTTGGAGGAAAGGCAACAAAAGGGCACAGCATCCTGCTTGTCTCTTCAGGGAACTGGTGGACGTTCTGTGACTAAAAAGAAAAGCCTTTACAGGATGTAAGGCTGGATCTGCCCCAAAGGAGGAATATTCTGCACTGGTTCAGACCTGTGGGGAGTGAACCAGGAAAGCCAAGGCTGTGACTGAACTGACTACATGTACCCGGGACAATAAAAAGTCCTTTTTTAGATATGTGGGGAGCTGGAGGAAAAGCAAGAGTAACATTGGACCCCTGATAAACCATATGGCTCAACTGACAACCAACACCCAGGAAAAAGCCAACCTGCTCAACAGGTATTTTGCATCAGTTTTTCACCAGCCCCACGGGATGGCTGTGCTCAGTATAGTATGGAACAGCCAGGGTGAGGGAGAGCTGTTACCCTTCATTGATGCTGACCATATGAAGGAACACCTTGAAAGGGTGGACATCTTCAAGTCATCTAGTCCAAACAGCTTACACCTCAGGGTGCTTAAGGAGCTGGCAAGCATCATAGCTTGGCCACTGGCATGGATCTTCAAGAACTCATGGTGCTTAGGCGAAGTGCCCGAGGATTGGAAGAGGGCCAATGTGGTCCCTATCTTCTAGAAAGGGAGGAAAGTAGATCCCGGGAATTACAGGCCCATCAGTCACAGCTGTCTATTGAGATTTTGTGATATTGGGGAGTATATGTGTATCCCATGTTAAAAAGAACCAAACCAACAGACTGAATATGAAGTAGAATCCTCGCTACAACATTGCCCATTCAAGTGCTCACTGGCTTCCATTGAAAGACTACTATTAGGTTCTTCTGAAATTTTAAATATTGGTAAGTGCTGATCAAGTAAAGAAACAAGATGTCCAGAAGGTGCCAATAAGACAACAAAATAGTGCTGACTCTCTTAAAATCACAGAATTGTAAAGAAGTAAGGCAGAAAGGGACTTCCATAGGACATCTAGTCCAACCCCTTGACAATTCCTATCCAAAGCTTTGTTGCAACTTCAAGCCGTTGGTTCATGTCCTACTCTATGCAGCATGAAATAAAAATGGTGTTTCCCTCTTCTTTATGGCAACCCTTCAGATATTTGAAGACTGCTATAATGTCTCTTCTTTAAGGGCCTTTTCCACAAGATGAACATGCCTACTTCCTTCAGCTTCTCTTTGTATGATTTATTTTGCATGGTTATCATGTGTGTCTCCTGCCTTTGGACCTTCTCTAACTTATTCACGTCCTTTTTAAAATGTAAAGCCCAGAACTGCTCACAGTACTCTAGATGATGGCTAAACAGTGCTGAGAAGAGAGGTTTTATTACAGATGTCCTGGTTTTCTCTGTTTAAATATTGCAAATACTTTGCTTTAAAAAAAAAAAATCTAAAAAAACAAATGCAACCCTCAATGTTGTAACTAAAGTCATAGGAGCTTCCCCATCAGGCCTCTGTGGTATCAATAAGATCATAATTTTTTTCACAGGGTCAGCTTTGAGTTCATTATGTTTATTCCCTTGCTTCTTGCATTTGTATATATACATCAGATACATTTTGGATTTTGACTTATGTGCTTCCTTTTCATGCCACTTGTTGCTGTCCTGTAGCTCTTTGGTTCTTTCCCAGTGTTGAGATCCGTCTGTTCTTTTACTCTCTGGATTGCTTGCTCTGTTGCCAGAGGGTTTTGTTTTTCACCTCCACCCCTACCAGATGACATCCAAAGATATTTTCTCCAGTTCTGATCAGTGGATCCCATCTCTTTATAGCAGGCTTTCTCCCCACAACATCTGCCCATTGTTGAAGGATCCAAAGCCTTAACACCGACACCACTATCTCAGCCATGCACTTATTTCCAAGATACGAAGAGTATCAATCAGAACATGTGCTGCAAGCTCCCTAACCCTCCTGCCAAGAGCCTCATAATTGCCTCTGATCTGCTTAGTGTCATTTTTGGCAGTATCATTGGTGCCTACATGGGCAAGGACAAAACAGTAGGGGTCTAAAGGATGGATGAGCTTTGGCAATCTCTCTGTGACATCCTGAATTTGGACTCCAAGCAGACAGCACACCTTCTGAGACCTCAAATTGGTGCCTGTAATCACTGCAGAAGGAAGTTAACAACCACCATCACTCATTTCCTTCTTGGTGCAGTTGTCCTAGAGCCCCCCATCCCTGGGGCCCTGCACATATCGCTCTGTAGACTGCTGAGTCCTCTGCATTGTGCCTGCAAATGTCCTCTCTTCTGCCTTTTCCTGAGCTGTTGCACTGCAGAATGCTTGATATTGTTTGGGCTTCAGTTTGATCCTCTTCAATTCTGGGGCTACTCCTCCTTTGAGTAGTCGCATGGTGTCACTTTTCCCTTTCCCCTTTGGCCTCTCTAGTACCAGCCTTTCAAAACTTCTGTCTAAAATACTTGGACAGAAATTATGAGAGGTAGGTGCTAGAGTGGCCAAACATTTATTGCAGCAGAATGTCTGTTGCAATATACATGCCTCCCTGTACTCCTTTCACCTCCCTGTGCTACTGCACAACACAAATCTTCAGGAGTGGTTACAAAGAAGTGTGTTTGTATAGTGTGAAGGAATGTTTAGGATTCTCAGGACTGGGAACGTGCTATATAAATACAGCATTGACTTTTATTCTCATCCTCCTTGGAATTTTGAACCATGAATACTTTGAGCCAAACCCTTCAGTCCTTACCTAGGCAAAACTCCCACTGACTCTTAGTGACTTCAGTGGGAGTTTTGCCTAAGTAAAGACTGAAGGATTTGGATCACCAGCATTAGAACATAGAGTTTTCTCTAACCTTGGACTGGATTACATTGAAGACAGTGGGTGTTTGAAACAGAGAGGAAATACACTTCTTTCTACAATAATTTCAGCCTTGTTAGTACTGAAGTTAAAAGCATTCCTTCAGAGAAAGCCTTGACTTCTGAACTGTGCCAGCGTCTGGGACTGGGGTTGTTGAGAATTACATTTAGAATTCTTTGTACTCTAATGCCAATTTTAAGGAGATATTCTTTAATGAATTATAATAAGTACTAACGTGGTCAGTGTTTTTGTCATGTGGTAACAGAATAGATGTTCTGTGAAAAATAAAATAGTGCAGTTTCAAAGAGCCTGCTTTTTCTTGTTTAAGTTTTAAACAAAGACCTTTTGTTCAAATAGCCCTCATATGCAAAAACCTCAAGCAAGGTCCAGGAAATTGCTATTTATTTACTCAATAAAATAAATATACAAAAGGTCCATCTTATAATCATTTACTGCTTGCAGCTTGTTAAAAAAAATGCCTAGTATTTCAGGATATATGTGTATGGTCTGATTTTTGTTAGTCCCAAGGTATACCTGATTTTTACTTGCAAGTCAAAATGCTAGTACTTTATACCCACTCTCTGCTGATGGACTGGACTATACAATAATGGAGGATCATATCCTTATACAAGTAGATTAGAAAAAACAGGGCATGTCTACACATGTGCTTTACTGTTCAGTAGACTAATTTACTGTGCAGTAAAGCTTCACTGTCTACATATATGTGGCAATTGGGCTGGTGTAGACTAATTTAGATTATTATTGTTTACTAATTTACATTAAGTAGTCAAATTGTGTTAAAGTTTATTCAGGTACATTAATTGAATGTGTAGATATGCCCTTAGAGTAATTTCCTAAGTACTTGGTATAATGATGTATTAGTTAAATATGTTGGACTAAGCCTAGAGCATAGAATTTATTATCTGAAATCAGTTTCTCCTACAGCATTCCAGTGGAAGCTGCGTGTCATAAATGTGTCTCACTTAGCATAGGTCAGGCCAGTGGTTGGTCAGAATTTTACATTGTTTGACTTCAGCAGGAGCAATTTTACCTGCCTTCTTGTTTGGTGGTTAGATTAGGCACCACAGTAGCTGTAATCTGTGGGATTCTGCATGGTTTTGGAGAAATCAAAAGAATGTAGAAATAGAATGGGGAAAAGTTGATGAGACCTCATGGTGAACCCTGGAATCCTGAATCATTGCCTCAGGATAGAAATCCTGTGGTATATCCTGTGGCCAAAGCTAGGGGGAAGGGAAACCTGCCAGGGAGGTCTGGAGCCACATACAACTATGGGGAAGGGATGGAAGAGCTGGATCTAAACCAGGATATTTTATTCTGATCTACAAATTTCATAGTCCCTTTTTAACTGTATGTTTCAACCCAAACTCTTTGTTACTTACTGTTATGGGCAGACTTTGAAGATTTTGTGTCAGAACTTCAAAGTGCTGCTAAATTTGCTCCAGGGTAGAAAATGGAATATTTAGGTTGTTCTTAATTCTAGCATCAGGTTTCTAAGTTTCTCTTAGTACGTGCAGATAATATGAGTTATTTTTTATAACTCTGAATTTACTTTGTCACTATAATAATGGAAAGCAGTCTTTTGGAAACAACAACTTCTGATCCTTAACAGTCTGTTGTCCTCATTTGCCTGAATTGTAAGTTTGCGTAGTCATACTGAATAGATGATTTCAGTCATCATATTTTCATAGAATCATAGAAGTAGGGTCAGAAGGGACCTTGTAGATCTTCAAGTCCAACCGCCTGCCTGGGCAGGAGGAAAACTGGGCTCAAATGACCCCAGCCAGGTAGACATTGAGCCGCTTCTTAAAGACCCCCAGGGTAGGAGCCAGCACCACTTCTTCCCCAGTCCCAGCAATTTCATGTCCTGCCATGCCACTTGACAAGTGCACTGCCAGGGCTCAGACTGACAGTCAGCTTGTTGGGCTAAGACTCAGGACTGCACTGAAGCCAAAATGGGCATCCCCAGTCAGCTCCCAGAGCCCTGTGGAATAGGGCTGTGCAAAGCTTCGGGTGCTGATTTGATTTGGAGGAGATTCAGCCTGATTTGGCTGTTGAATCTCAGAATCTGAATTGAATCAGGAAACCAGTAAAAAGGTTCAAATCAATTTGAAACTTTCTGAATTGATTCAGAAAAGATTTGGGGAGCTTCAGAGATTCAGGCAGTCCCCGCTTGCTGCTGCAGGGAGCTGGATCCATGCTGTTAAATAGGGGGCTGGAGAAGCAGGGAGGGGACCATGGAAGGACCCCCACAAGGCTCCACCCCCTGCTTGCTTCCCCAGTTCCCCTGAGTGCCCCTCAACCCCTGCCCACTCTCCCAGTCCCCCCCCCCATGGCTGCTGCACCTGGCCCCAGCTCCCAGTTCTATTTAAAAAAAAGAAAAAGAAAAAAGCCCCACACTAACTGGCTGCTGTACTTGCTGTCAGAGCTTCTGCCAGTGAGTGGGGGCTGTTTTGGTTTTTTTTCAAAGAGCCTAAAGCTAGGGTTCGAGTGGCAGCCATGGAGGGTGGGGGCTGGGAGAGTAGGCAGGAGATGGGGACTTGTGACAGCGCCCCCCCAAACAGTGCGGGGCAGTGAGGGGCAGTGGAGATTGCCCCCACCCCCATCTGGCACCAGGTTGTGAGTGCTTGGCTTTTTTTTTAAAGAGCTGGGAGGCTTGGGCCAGGTGGGGCAGCCATTGATGGAGCTGGGAGAGCATGTGGGGTGATGGAGCCTGTCCGATTTGGAGATTTGGCCAATTCGGTGGTGGCTGAATCTCCAAATCAATTCGGCACACTGATTCGAATTACTGAATTGAATCACTGTCCCCTGAATTGGCCAAATCTGAATCTAAAGCAAATACTAGCCGCTTCACCACAGACCTACTGTGCAATGGGTTATCATAAAAATTCATGTATAGCCCAGCTTGTCAAGGCAGTCAACCTACTGGGTCATGTGGCTTTCTGCAACCTGGCACCACTAATCCAGCTGATGAGCTCCCCTGACTCAGCCCCTGAAAAAAATGCAGGGCTGCACTACATGACTGTCAGCCTGTCGACTTGGAGCTGTCAACCAAACTCTGCCATGGAGCTATCTGGATAATGAGGATCCTGCCACATGTTCATTTTAAGGCATGATGGAAACCAGCCACAAAATTATTACATGTATTTTGTGGAACAACTTTGTGACTTGTTCCCCATTTTGTTGCGCTGTTAATTGCCTGAATGAGTAGCTGTTATTGCTTAAGATGTGAGGTTAATCACAATTGAAGTGTAATGCTGCCAGGGGCCTGGGGAAACAACACATATTTCACAGATATCTTTATGATTTGAATGGGCCAGATTCAGCAGAATGTTCTTATAATTTCCTGCCCTACAAATGGAAATATCAGGAAAATCCTTGAATTTCCAACCCATTCTATTCAAGGAAATGTAGCAGCAAAGAGTTCCCTGCCTCCCATTTTGTCAAAGGAGATGCAGTTGCATATCTGACTTGAAAGGCTGCTGCAGGTGCAGGAGGACTACAGCACAAGCAAAACCCATTCTTCAGTTTGTCTCCAGGACAGCACAGCTTCCTCAGCAGTCATGCTCTTTTACAGACCTAGTCTGCATTTACTCAGCAACTATAATCAGTGCTTGACTTCAGATTGTGGAGACATGTTTTGCAATATGGGGTTTTCTTCCCCCACTTCAACTCATCCAACAGAAGGGGACAATAACAAAAGACTTAGATTGTAGAGTTTTTTGGTCTGTGTCTGTGACACTGCCAGGCAGGATTTGCCAGGGTAGGGGTCATCCATCATGCTGTATATCATTGCAGTTAAAGAAAACATGTAACTTATACAGGGATTTGGAGGGGGGGGGGGTTGTTGTTCAATTGCCATTTTTCCTTGTAGGAATATATTAAACATTTGCAGACTGCCTCTCATAGAGTATTGAAGGGCTATGCAATAAAAGCTGAATTGCAGAACCCAACATTCAATCCTAAGAACCAGCTAGCCCTAATACACAGCCCTGATGAATCCAGAAAGCGAGCCCAGTAATAAATTCAGTCAGCCTAAAGTCAAGCCATCCCACCAAGAAAAGGGAATCAGTTTTCATCTAGCAAAGACTATAAAGAGATAGCAGCTGTAAAAAGCAAGGGATGAAACCCACAAAATAGGATAGTGTATGCCAAACAAAATAAATGGGAATCATGGTATACCCCTCTAAGCAGCCAGGAAAGGAATTTGGCAGATGTTCTGCATCTGTGGACATTAAAATTATGTCTCCTGCCCCATCCTGATTGAATACAGGGATGTGAGAGCAAAAGTAGTAATAAATGGAAGGAGACTATAGTGCATGTGGTTTTGTAGCGTGATATTATTCCAATAATTATATAAAATATTTTGGGTTTTAATAATTGTTTTCTTTTAATAGTTAACTTTTAAATCCATATTTGATCATTTTAATTTGAATTTAATTAACTATAGTATGAAGGCACAATAAATAGAATAAAAAATAGAAAATTTAAACAATATGAAAAATGAAACCAGAAGGCAAAAGCTACAACAAAAATGTTATAGCTTTCTTAAAATGCTATATCTTTGGACAGATCTCCTCTGACAAATGGATTGATGTTTCTTTTGTAGAGCATAACAGCATAATTTTAGTTTTCAGTGTGTTAGCATAATGTGTTTCTGATTAACGACTGCAGCCAGTTGATAGTTTTGAGCAGTGATAAGAAGACTTGCTTGTTCTGTCAGTGACTTGTTTTATTTCAGGTCTAGGGTGCAACCTGGTAACAATTAATAATTTGTAATTATACTGAAGTTAAGAAAAAACATGGAATGAAGAATGCCTTGGTTGAGCTGGGCCTGACTTCTCTGCAGTTTTATTAGGGAAAGAAATAAGGAGAAAAGTTGGCTGGCTGTGTTGTTGTTTCTGACAATGGTGAGGCCTTCTCTTGTTATGTACCTTCTGGCTTACTAAACCTTATTGTTGTGATATAAAGGTGATGTTTTATATGAGGTTCAGCTGACTCTTCTTTTCATATAACTAGTCTTTAGTGTGACTAATTCCTTAGTTAGTGGCACCTTCATGGTGATGGATGATGAGATTACATTAGGACATTTGGGCCTGGCACATAGCACTGGAAAGCTAAAGCAATGTTGAAGTATTTAAATCAACTGGACGTTTACAAGAAACAGTCACTTTCCTCTGGAGATGAGTTCCCATCTACATCGTTTCAGAGGTCAGGTCATGCTTGAGCCTTTACAAATACAGCACCCTGTGGCAATGGACATAAAATTTCCAAAAGGCTAGAGAAGCTTTCCATGTCACCTCATGAATAGCTAATGAAGGATGTCCTTCATGTGAACTATTTGTCCTTTCTACTCCTCTCTTTCACTGGGGTCAGACTGTGAAAGACTTGCAGATGACAAAAGCAATTTCTTCCACAAACATTTGAACACCAATACAGATGCCTCTTCTTTTGTCAAGTTTAAGCTACTGAGGCCACTTGTCTCATTTCCTTTTCCTCTTAAAGTTTCAGCAACTGTTCAGCTTGAAACCACAATAAATGCAATCTGAACTGGAAGGTTAAGCACTTTAATTGCTGTAAAGGATTTAACTGCCAGACCATGCTATTAAGCACTAAGCCAGTATCAGCCATTTAGTTGTTAGAGATACCACTAGTTGAAGGTGGGTGCATTAAGTTTGTCTTAAGAGTGCATCCACAGGCCACTCAACAACTTTATATTAAGAAGTCCCCAACTTTTTATTTCACAAAGAGTAATGAAGAATGGTATTGGGAATAATACCGAAATAATACTGCAGTTTATAAAAGCTGCACTCCACCTGGTCATGATAACAATCTTAAAATGCAGATAATAATGAATCCATACATTTTGAGTTGTATTTTAACATACAAGATAGATAATTAGCTGATTTGAATAGGTGTTACCATGTAGTATATAGCTTAGAACTTCCCCTATTTCCAAAATTCAAAACCTTCTACTTCTTATATTATTTAACTTCATTGTTGATTGGAGCTGTATGTTACAGGTATATGAATGATATATCATTTAGTTTTAATAATGCTTAAAATATAGATTTAAATAAACCACCATTTCTCTAAAACAGATGGTTATGTTCAGGTCCTTAAACCTGTTTTAAAGCAAAACCAGGAAGGGTATTTGTGATTTGAAGCACTATATTTTTGTTAGCATCTCAGATGGAGTTTTATCCAGACAACCAAGTCAGGCAAAACTGAGAAGTAGTTCTTGTATTCCTTTGTTAGTTTGTAAGTCTCTATGAATCCTTATGAACTTAAAAATTGTGGATATGGTAGCAGGCTACCAATAACTGTTGTAGTGGTGGTGTTAATTTGACATGTGGATGAACATCTATTACACCAGACCCATTCAAGAGTCATCAGGAATGGGGCTTGGTCAACTGTCCATTTTCTAACTGAGAAGGGGCAAAAAAGTTTCTTCTTAGTACTCGCTCATCTCCTATACTGTACCGTTTCTGTCATGTCATTCTTCTACAGTTTTGAATTCACATGCTACTTGATATTCTTATTCTCCTGCTCTCTCTTCTGGACAGTGGCAAGTCCATCCACATGAAACTCAGTTATTTCATTTTTTATATTAGTATTGTTTTGCAAGAACTGTGCAAAGTGATATTATTGTTTTACATATTGTTTATTGTAAAAATGTAGCGTACCATCAGGAGCCATTAGCTGCTGCACTGTTTTTGGCTTCTCTTGCCATGAATGAGTCTTTGCTTTGTTTCCAGAAACAGAGTAATTTTACATTGGGAAATAGCAAAAACGCTTGAATAAAATACAGTTGAAACAATGAAATATTGTGTATAACTTCAATAAAAGATAAACATACATGCAGAAATCAGACTCTTTGTTAATTCATCCATACCAAATCAGAAAGGAGACAGAGCAGAGAAAAATATCAAAGTGATAGTATTTCACCTCTTAGTTGAATATTTGGTTCTCCTAAATTAATATATCAATCTATAGATGTACTGTAATATAATATAATAGAACTTCAACTGGAATAAATGGGTAAAAGATGCTTTGGGAGTTAAAGGATTGGACTACAAAGTGCCATAATTAGATTTAATCCCGAACTCTGTCATAGACTTCCACTGTGAATTTGGGACATGCCACTTCACTATTTTGTCCAATCATTTTCCAGATGTAAATTGGGGAGCTCTGTGTTTCTTTCTCACCCTCTGATTCTTTTTGTCTGTTTAGACGACTGCATGGTCACTGGGAAGGGACTGTTTCTTTCTTAGAATTTGTATAGCCCCTACCAAAGTGGATCCCTAATCTTTGCAGCAGTGTCTGGGCACTATTGTAATCCAAATAATGAATGGTAATACTAAATCTGTATAGCTCTGACTTCACTAGAACATTATTTTACACCAGGTGTGGATCTAGCCTATACTATTTGTGTACTTAATAATTTCTTCCATTGTAGACCATGCTGATCTAATTGCCTGTGGTCACTGGTGAATGTTTTAAAAGTTTTTCCTTAAAATTATCTTTCCTCTGCCAACAGTGAGATTTTTACGTTCTCGACTGATTTCACAGCTGGGTCTGTTGCCACCAAAAACACAATTAAATAGTATTATGCAACCTATTGTAATTCCCTTTCTACCTTTTTGCCTATAATAAACCTCATTAAAATGACATTCTGCTATCTGTTTTTAGTATCCCTCTGGATTTTCATCTAAACTGCTGTTAGATTTTTCTTTGCCTTGTTTGTTAATGTGAGTTGTTAATGAGATGGAAATTATATGGCATGGAACAGACTCCAAATAGTCAGGAGGAAAAAATTATATACTGTATAAAGATAATGTAGAAACATGCTTATGTTTCAGTTATCTGTTTTGCATAATTGCAAAAATAAAATTGATAACTACCGTATTTATGATTCAATAGCAGTGTGTGCCTCAGCATGTTTTACATAGTTAGGTGGTGATTTTCCTACTAAGGGCTTTCACATCAGGAATTTCTACACATTGCCAAGATGCTACCTATTTCTTTTAATGACTAGTCAGCTGTTTTCCTTGGTTTTCCCTTTTAGAGCAATTCTTACCAATGGTCCCTTATAAGGAACTCACCCCGGCACTGATCCTGCAAACTGATTTTGTGCAGAAAAAAGTATCCTTCCAGGATTGAAGCTCTAGATTGTATAGAATCATGTTAAAAAAGAATAAAAAGTCTCTAAGTTACTGGTTTCACTGTAGCACCCCACCTTCCTATTTCTAGATTTCCTGGCATTTAACTGACTGTTTAACTTCAGGATTTGCAAATGAGTCCAGCCTACTTTCTCATTGATTTCCAGATGAGATTTATATGAAGTGTTTGGTCCTTTCTTTGGAAAGACATTTACTATTCTTAATTTGAAATTCCTCTTTTCTTCCTTGGCACTTGTATTTTCTCTTGTGTGTAGTTCCTTATTATCTCTTAACTATTCACTACTTTATTCAGGCTTCCATTTTTTTTTTACTTTATAATTTCCCTCTTCTTGAGTTATTAAATCTTATTTAGATATCAATATCAGATAACTAATTGTCTCCAATTTCAGTGGTTTTTCTAAACCAAATCTACTCACCCTAACATTTAGAGCATGTTTATGTGCACATGTAGATGTGTGTATATAAGAGAAAGAGAGAGAGGCAGAGGTGAAGGTGTGTGTACTGTCAGTGATTATTGCTGTCTGTAGTCAAGAAGACAGAACAATGTATTATAACATTCACTGATTTCTTTCTCAGCCATAAGGCCTAGAAACTGAAAAATTAAAGCTAAAATTATACAGAATGAGAATGTCTTTTTACACACATAGTAGAGTGGTTCTGCTGCTGCAAATGAGGTGATAAGACAAGGGACATGTTAGTTCTGAATATGCTGGCATGTAGACTAATGTTGATAGCATGCTAAGAGAGGAGTTAGTTTCTTCTACCTAATCTTGCACAAAACTGCTGGATGAAGCTGAATTATCCTGTCTTTCTTTTCAAGTCAAGAATTTCACCCTATGGTGCATGCTGGAGCTCTTAGTGACAAAAAGAGAACTGTATACAGAATCAATCTCCTTTGCTTCCTGAGTATTTTGTTATGAGTGAGTAAAAACTGATACTTGCAGACTTGATCCAGGATATTAGTTTGATATGCTAGCTGTTGGAACTGCCAAAATTCTGTGCTCTGGACAAAATTAAGAATTTGCTGCAGGTGGAAACTCACCTTTTTTTCCCTTCCTCTTCCTCTGATAGGGTACCTAATGGTGTGTTCTCTGGACTGATTCTTTCCACACGAGGCATGGATATTTCTTTGGCTGTTTTCTTATATCCTTTGGCTGTTTCTGTAAGTGGAAAAATCTAACCGTGCCAGAAAAATTTATTGCCACTCTACTACCTGCTGTTGCGGTTACTTGTTTTGCAATGCTCAGTGGTAGGGAAAATATCACAGTTTAATTTGTTCTTTTTTGCCAAGTGATTTTGGGCACATTGCAGGACTGAAATGAGGAAGTGATTCAGGATTTTTTGTCTTAACTTGTCTGCATTAGTGTGGGTGGATGATGCAGTCAAAATCTCATTTTACAAGAATTATTTATTAAGTGTTTATGAAATATAAGTATGAGATACCTAGTGGCTTCCAGTTGGGTAAGGCTTATAGTTTTGCAAGTGAGAATGAACGAATGATGTGACTATGGTGACATCAGCAGAAACCTTAATGTACATTTGCAAGTTAGATTCTGTGGTTTGTATAGTTGAGTTTTTTAAACCTTTTTAGAACTCCTGTCCCCTATTGAAGTCAAGGAAGCAGCAGAAGCAAATCTGTTACTTGGAGGATGTATGCCAAAGTTTGTCTAAGAGATGTCCAAGTTGTTTGTTCGGAACAGTATTCATGACTACGTCGGCCCTTTTGAGTTTCCAGTGTTGCATAACCATGTATCCCAAAGGGTATGTCTACACCGCAAAGTAAAGGCTTGATTGTAGTATGCATGGGCATGCTGATGCCATATTCAGTCTAGTAGCATGGGTAATGCTGGCAGTGAAGATAAAGCCACACGGACTACCAGTAGGGCTTGTATATTGGTTGCTACCCAGGCTGCTGCATTTTTGCTGCTCTTGTTGCCAGTGCTGTGACATAGAATAAGCCCTGCTGGACACACAGAGTGTCCAGGAAGTGTGGTGTTCCAGGAGACAGCCTGATTGTGGCTAGCAGGAACTTCTGGGTGGCAGAACAGGAAGAAGCTAATCAGAAAACCCTCACAAAGGTAATAGTAAAAACCTGTTGCCTCTTTACTGTAAATAGTTGTATACATTTTTCAGTATGTCAAAGAGCAGTTTTTACATCACAAGCCTCAAGATACCACAAAGGGCATGTAGATAAAGCTATCAGAGGAGCACTTATATTGTTATAATGACACCTGCATTTTGCTGTGCAGACATATCTTAAATATGAACACTGTAGATTTGAACGTCTTGGGGAGGGGTGAGACTGGATAACACTTTGTTTGAGGACAAACATTACACATGAACTGGTTTAAGTGATCAGAAACTGGTTTAAACCTGTAACATAACAGATGTACAATGCACACAAACTAGTTTGAAAATGGCTCAATCTGGTTTGAGATAACCGTGGTTGAATGTACTATCAGACTTAACTGATTCGGGTCAGACTGGTTTATGCAATGTTTGTCCCAGCCTCCTTCCTGGTTTAAGTTAAATCAGAATCCCCCAGCATACTCTCTGGGCTGGATGGGGCTCTTTGTTTCAGAGAGCTGGGCTGGCTCCTCCCCTCTGCTCCCTAGCTACAGCTCCAACAGAGACTGCAGGTACGGCAAGGTCTGCCTGGTTTCTTCCTGATCCTGCCTCCCCCTCATCACTCTTTGCTCAAGCAGGGTTTCCTGGCCTCTCCCCCACCTTACACAGACACCTCCCAGCATTAGCTAGCAGACCACATGCTGGCTGCAGTCTGTGCTGTGGCAGACAGGACATTTGCAGACAGCACAGTATTGGCTCTGGGCTTTTTGGAGCTAATCAACAGGTAGCTGGTAACATCCCTCCATTCCTTCCTTGGAAAAAGTTGTTTAAGAAGAGTTTAAACTAATGAGAGAAGCTGTTGTTTTCTTAAAGGGCTGATAAACACTGAGTTAAGGGTGATAAACTCTGTGTTATCAACAACCTGCAGGCTGCAGGGGCGGAGGGGAGGCTTCCTAATCAGTGTGTCCTGCCAGGGCCTGGCCACGCCCCCCTCAGTTTAGCAGTGCGGAAGGAAAGGGAGGACTGCTATAGTACACCCTGGCTTTTAGCCGAAGCCACTGCAGGCATTTGCCTGCATTTCTGGAATGAGAATGGATTGTCTATCCACCTCCAAATTGGTTCAGGTTTTGCTGGTTAGACTAACCTGCAAAGATTGAATCAATTTAGGCTCAGGCTTTTTGAATGCCCCTTTCTAGCCTTTTAGAGGAAATACCCTGTAAGTGGAATTAACTTATTCAAGTATAGAGAAGCCTAAGGCAATTAACGTTCAAGCATACTGTAAGGGTCATCTGTTCCTAGGCCTTAAGTGTGGGTGTTAAAATGGCAGGTGCAGGAAATGCCATGGGTTCTGTTTTTTGATGAGGAGAAATATGGAGGGATAACATTTTTACATATGTTGTAAATTGAATTTGGCAGTCATTTCTTTAAAGAAATTGTCCACAGCACACAGAGATGCATATTATATTTATACACGTGTCTTGTATGCACTGTTTCATTCTTGTACAGCCTAATATAAATAAAACAAATGAGAAGTTTTTTTACTGAGCCTACCTCATTATAACTGGTTAATTCCTGAAGGCCTCATATAGTCCTCACTCAATTTAAGATTTCCACTGTAGTAAAAATTCTGCTCAATTTAGAACATTAGGATTTGACTTCAGGTGACTTGTAAGCGTTTATGGTATTTCTTATAATGTGCTAATCAAATAACATTGCTTTGCTTACATGTGTGCTCAATCCTCCTGGAAGGCATTTGTTAAAAAGTGCTTAAAGACTTACTCTACAAGTGGTTTGATGAAGTATTGTGCTATTTATTCTTGTCAGCTTTTGTTATGTTCTGTCTGCAGAAGTCATTAGACGCTCAAGTAGGCCTAGGAAACCCCAGTAGGATACATTAGTAGGTTATCTAAGACCAATATACTAGCTGCACAATAAAAAACATTCTGCATTCTGTTCTTCATTTCTTCTGTTGCTCACCTGCATTGGCTCTGCAATGCTACCTAAAATCTAAGTGTAAATGAAGTGACAGGCAGCTTCAGGGCTGATGGAGCTCTATGGGTTGTATTACTCTCTTGTGAATGTTTCTCATGTTTGGTAAAAATGAAGGTTGCCCATGTCTGTATTATGAAGACTTCCAGTCTGTAGAAAGGTCTGCTTTTTGCCATCAGCCTAAGGAAAGGCTAGTGCCAACCCACAGTGTATCTGGGGTTTGTGTCCTGGAAAAATCACATAGGAAGGACAGAAGAACTATCTTAACAAAAAAACCCCTTCCTAACCATATATGGTAAAAGCAGAACAGCAAATGGCAATGCAAGATAATGTAATTTGGGCAGCACCCTCTGCTCACACAGTGCAGAACTTGTATATAGACACTCAGTGCACAACGTATGGGCTATCTAGAATCTTGTCCCGTTTTGGAGAGTAGTTTCAGTGTATGAAGTGGCCAAGGAGTTGCAAATATATAATGAGCACAAAAAGGCTCAAAAGCCTTCTTTAGCAAAAGAAGAGGCGGCTTCAAGGATTTTTTTACTTCTTCTATCAAGCTCGTTTACCTCTAATTATAAATGGTAGAAAATCCTATCTGATCCTACTGTGTTTCAGTGGTTACTTTATGAGAATCATACTATGTCAGCTTTTTCCATACAGGAACATTTGAGCTACCACAATTTCTTCCAATAGCTACAAAACATGGAACAAAAGGCTGACTTTATAATGGCAGTTGCTAGATATTTTGTAAATATGTGATTCTGTTACACATAATTAGGGGTCTACTTAAATTGCGGCGAAACTAAACAATTTTTGCGGGTTGCTCGCAGTATAAATAGCAAATTCCACAGATATTTCCTGGATGTGCTCATACACAATATACAGCAAAGTAAATTATATGTAGAATTTTACAAAAAGTTTAGAAAAATTAACTTACGCTTACCTTAATAAAAACAAATCATTAAGGTAGGCGCCCATGTCCCAGTGCAGGGAGGAGGGATGAGGGAGTAGCTGCCATTTTATGTGTAGCTGGAGCCAGGTGGAGTGGTCCTTGACAAGGTGACTGCTGCTCTTCATATTGCCCCAACAGCCAGCACCTCCTCCCCCAGCAGGCTGTGAGGCGCAGCAGCGACAGCAGCAGCAAAGACCTCTGGCTGTCACTGAGGAGACAGCATTTTATTTGTATTAAGTTTTATTTTTTTTAAGTTGATTTCACAGACAGTCCCACACTTTGCATTTTCTGCAAAATCTCTGGAGTTACAAATTGAGTAGACCCTTACACACAAAACAATTATTAGCAAAGGCCTCATTATCTAATACATTTTGTGGGCTAATCTCCTCTCCTTTAATCCACACACTGTATAGACCTTATTACATGGTAATTTTGGGCAGCTTCTGGAGTTCTTAACACCTGGATTGTTCATACATTAACACCCGAAACTATTTTTAAACACGCATTAGGTGTGCTCAAAATTATGCCATTCTAGGGCAGGATTGTCTCTGTTCCATATTACTAGCTTATTTTACACTTTAACCTACAATTTAGTGTAAACACCACACCCATTCCCATTCCTCCACTAGCTGGCCAGGATTGGGCCTATTGTTCCTGTTCTCTCTTCCCCACCACCATCCTTTCCAGCACCCCAGATCCCCACTCACTGCCTCCTCACTCCCCCCCCCGTTTTGTTTACTTGTGGCTGCCTGCACTGTCTGTCCCAGGGGAGCAGATAAAGAAGGGTTAACCAGTTTGCCTGGCTGCCAGTGCTGCCCTCTAGTCTTGGCTCAACCTGGAAAAGAGCTGCAGCCGGTAGTGGTGGCAGCAGGGGATGGGCAGACAGATTTACCCTTCCCTGCCTGCTCTCCTGGGATAGACAGCATAGGCAGCCACAAGTAGGCTGTGGGGGAGCTCTAGGGAAGGGGAGCAGGGGGGACCGCCAAGAGGCGGGGGGGTATTGAGAGGTGGGAGGGGGAAACCAGGGAAGTTCTGGAGGGCAGGGGGAAAGACTAGGGAGGGGCTTGGATTCTTACCCTTCAGTCCTCCAGGTCCCTGCTGGTCTGAACATGTGACTGCTCTAAGCACAAGGTAACACTAAAACTGATCAAAATGTGTGTGGCTCAGTGTAAGGTTAGCAAGGCACTGAGTTTTACAATATTTCATAGAAACATAAAAAGGTGTGTGTGGCTATTCTGTTTAGATTGTGATTTTATTTAAGCTCATTTTTAAAAATTTGGTTTGCGTTAAAATTAGTACAATTTCATTTTATTTAAAAAGTTCTTAATCTAGTTCTCTAACACAAAGACTGCAAACTCCCTTGAGGCCCCAGGCTGGATCCAAAACATGAGGCTGTTCATGGACTGGCTCCACCCCAGGGCATGTGGATGGCTCCTGTGGCCACTGTGGTCAGTGAGGCCACTGAGACAGTGGGGGAGTGGAGGCAGAAGGGTGGGTCCAGAGAGAGATAGAAGTCCTCTGGTGGCAGGAGAGGACTGGGAGTGGGTCTAAGGACAGACATTACACATAAACCAGTTTAAGTGATCAAAAACTGGTTTAAACCTATAATATTCAGTGCACATAAACCAGTTTGAAAAGGGTGAAATTGGTTTGAGATAACCTGGTTGAATGTAGTATCATACTTAACTGATTTGGGTCAAACTGGTTCATGCAATGTCTGCCCCAGACCTCTTGCTGGTTTAAGTTAAACCAGACTCCCTTACAATCCTGGCATGCTCTCTGGGCTGGGCAGGGTTCTTTGCTCCACAGGAGAACTGACCCCTTCTTTGTCCCCTCTGCCTTTCACAGACACCACTCAGCATTAGCTAGCAGACCACATGCTGGTTATGGTCCATGCTGTGGAAGATGGGACAAAGGCAGAATCAACAGGTAGCTGGTAATGTCCCTCTGTTGTTTTCTTAATGGTGTGATAAACCTAGGTGATTGATGCCTTATGGCTCTGGGGGGGGCACCAGCAGCCAATCACTGATGGGGAGGTTTGCCCATATGGCCTCGAACATCTGGTCATGTGCTGCTCTGGCCCAGATGTTCGGTGGTGTTGGCCTGTCTGCCCCAGGTGTTCTGTCGAGTAGGTATTTACCTCTGGTGTAGTCTTCTCCAATCTTTCCTGCCTTGACTTTGAATCTGACTTCAGTGGAGAATCCAACCACTGGGAGTCTTTTGACAGTGGGACATCTATCTGGCGGTCTTCTGCGAGGCTCCACCTCCCCTCTACCTCGCCCTTACACCCAGCCTTGACAGGTCACAGGTATCCTCCAGGCCAGAAATCTGACCATTGAGTCCCTGAGTACGTTCACTGAGATGGTCATCTCTGCCTACGTGTAAACAGCCTGCAATATCCTACCCATGCCCCGAGGCCGTCTTCTTTTCCCTGAGGCTACCAACCACCTCGAGGCTCAAACAACAGTCAGGCTCCACAGGCCTTGCCCCTCAATCCCTCCAACAGTGGGAAACATAAAATACAAACGAAAATCACTGATACACTCTGAGGGACCAGCTGCCCCTTTTTCCCCGACTCCCCTGGCCTAGTCACCAATACCTGCCCTCAGATACTAGTGGTCTATGTTCAGCCCTATATATGGCTGTAGCCTGTGGGCTACTCCAGACTTCTTCCCTGTTGCCTAGCCTTTGGTTTCGCTGGACCTGCTGTGGTCCTCTGGCGAATGCCTGTCCCCACATCACCCCTTGGGTTGGTTCTGCCACTGAGGGCTGTGTTTCGCAGCCCCTCACACTGCTCTTGCCTCCTGTCTCCCACCTGGTGTGCCTCTTTGGCTCTTCTGGTTTCCTCAGTGGTCCCACTTGGTCTGGTGTCTTGAAATGTGCTGGCCTCCAGCTCCTCTGTTATGGCCAGTGGCGTTGGGATCTTCCTGCACCCCTCTGCCCTTTCATCCAGGTTCCTGGTCTTGGGGAGCTGCCTCTGGCTCCTAGCTCCTTTCACTGCAGCCAGCAGTGTCTGTCCCGCAGCATGTTCTGTTGGGAGAAACAGCTTCTGGCACCTTTTGTCCCTGCAGAACCTCTCCTGCTGGTGCTCCCATCAGTGTCAATCTGCCTCCCTCTTCCTTGCCGGCAATCCGTTTTATTTCTGCCGGCCAGAGATTGCAGCTGACGTCATTGGCCGGCTGCAACTGTATAAAGGTGCGGCTAATAAGCCACACACGACCCTCCTCTGGCTCCGGCTATGCCATGGGTCTTGCTGCAGGTAAGTATTCCCCTTTCCTTTTTCTTTCATTTCTCTCCGAGGGTTCCTGACCCTGGGGTTCCCCCCTGGCATTTTGGGGTCCTCCCTTTTGTTCCTTCCTGTGACAGGAGGGTTTCCCCAGTGACTGGGGGGACTCACTGACTGGGGGGAGAGTTGCCCAGTGACCAATCGCCAACCCCAGAAGTGCCTCCAGAAAAAACAGAAGTGTTGCCAGTGCTTCTCAGGGGGGTACTGACCAGTGCTCCCCACTTAACAGATGGGGAGGGCCAATTTGGGGGGGGGGGAGGAGAGAGAACAAAAATAATTGTTCTGTGAGGCAATGGCCTACAAACTTCATTACAATTTAAACTCTTTGAGGGCTTCATACAATAATGCATGTATTTTTTATAACTGTGCTGTTATAGAAATGTTTAAATATGTGTAAGAATACTGCATGTATAAACAAAGGCAGAATGTTTTGCTTGTATATTATTTTCACTGAAATGTGCACTTAACATTAAGAGAACAATTTCTGGGGCAGATCACAGTATCAGTGAGCAGGTGGATGCCCATCCTGCTTTCAAGAGGATGCTCATTCTGGATGTGATTCAAACTGGTTTCCTTCCTGGGTTTTCCTTTTCGTTAACTTAAAATAACAGAATACAATACCTGATTCAGCAGTCATTGAGTCAGTGGAAAGACTCACTTATTTCATTTGGCACTGAATCAGTCCCATAAGCCTTAGCCTAATGATATTTATTTCCTGTACGGCTTCTTCTATCTTACCACCTACTTTTCTCTACCTCCGAGAGAGACGCCAAGTGAGAGTTAATAAAATCGAACTGCTAGATTGTCTCAGCAACAATATCTCTATGCTGATTTAGGCAGACAATATTCTTTGGATAAATGTGATATTTTTTGTTAGACCAACTAAATAGTTGAAAAAATTGTTCTTTGCAAGCTTTCAGGCTCAAACACCCTTCTTCAGGCATAGTGAGAATGCTGGTGTTATGTTTTCCATGGTGGAAAAGAAGCCAATGTGCATAATGCAGGTTTGTGACAATGCAAATGCTGGCGGTCAGGATCAGAGGGAATGGGAGACAATCAGTGTGACAGGTAGGTGGGGGTGGGGAAAGGGAGAACTGTTGAACCAATGATGGAAGAATGTAGCTGGTAAATGCAGACAGGTTATCAGATGGCCGGCAGGTTATAATGTGTCAAAAATCCCATGTCTATGTTTAGTCCATGATTTTTTGTATCCAGGAGATTTATGAAGTAAAATTCAGAGGCTCATCTATGAAAAGTGTTTTGTAAATTCCACTTGAGGATTAGAACTGAGAGATTGGAGAGAGAGCAGTTTTCTTGTGAGAAGAGTACCCAAAGGTAATTGGGTATTTTTGTCTTTGATAGATTTTTTGATGTGTGTTCATTCTGGTATGCAGTTGTTGTTTGGTTTCTCCTATGTATTTTCCATTAGGGCATTTAGTGCACTGGATTAGATGTATTATATTTCTGGAGGTGCAGGTGTGAGATCCAGGAATGGTGATGGTTTTCTTGTGGGGTGTCATTATTGTGGGAATGGTAGAGATATGTTGACAGATTTTCCATTTTTTGTCCTGCCATGGTCTGGATGCATTCAGTGTGCTTTGGGCCATAGGCAGCTTGCTTCTGGTGATTAGGTTGGTGAGATTCGGTGCTTGTTTAAAGGCTAGGGTGAGTGGTTCTGGGAAGATCTCTTTAAGAATTGGGTCATCTAATATGGGTTGCAGTTGTTTGAGGGTTTTCCGTATAGTTTTCAGGGAAGGATGGTATATCATAACTAATGGTGTGTGATTCGTAGGGATTTTATTTTTGTATTCCAGCAATTCACATGGTATACAGGTGGCTCTTCAGAAGTACAACCTATCTCTCTGGAGGAGCGTCCTTGTTGGGTGGAAGCCCTTTTGATTTCAAGCACCTGACACGAGGGAAAATCAGTTAGCCTTGTGTCCCTGCTCCAGGTCCCTGACATAGCCTCCTTGCTATATTACCATATTAGGGCATTTAACAGCCTAACTTTGAGGGGCGTGGGGCATTCAGTGCCAATTCAGAGGCAGCATGAGAATGGCATCCCCTGGGAGTCCATGCTATCACACCTGCAGTCCATGTTCAAGGAGCTTGTGCTGAGTCAGTAGCAGCCTGCAACAGCACTGCTCCCAGGTCATACAAGGCCAGCTCAACAAATTATGAACCAGAAGCACTGAGAACTTTGCCTGGGCAGTTTACACATCCTATCTCCTATTGTTGAGCAGCACTGTTAAAAAAAAAAAAAAAAAAAAGAAAAGGAAAATTATAGCTATTTATTCGTAACATTTTTTGTTCAGGGGAAAAACTAGGGCCTTGGTCCTATTGAATATAGTGACAGAATTTCCATTATGTATGTGACTGAGATCTAAACTTGTTTTTGAACACTGAAAACAGGTCATATACAATTAGTAAAGTTTTTTTTTACTCTATAAATCCAAACTCACATGCATACAGACAGATGTATACTGACATAATAAATATATTATTCAGAGATAAGGATGGGGATAGTGTGGGAGCAGAAAAAAGAATGGGGATTTGACTCCTGAGTTTCTGCTAACAGGATAATGCATGTGCTTTCCAGATATGATATACTTTTGAGAAAAGAAGCAGTTTTCCACTTCACATTCATTTACTAACAAAAAATAAAATATGTTTTGGGGAAAATTTTAAATTTTGAATCAAATGAAAGTTCTCATTTATCTCCAGTGGGGTCCTACCTGAGGCTTTTACCTTGAATTAGAAGCAGAGTAACTATTTTGGGGCTCCTTCTGCACGTTTACTTGACAATTTAACCATTATGCAGATAGACCCTAAAGAATAAGAACTCTTAATAAAGTTATTTCTCTGCTTTTTCTGGGGATCAAGCACTGACAGGCTGTGGTAAAGGGAAAACCCATGGTTAATTCCAACCTTCATGTCCTGGCAAGAGCAATATGCAGTAATTACAACAGTGAGGTCATGGATAGTTTAGGGCAAATTATTGTAAAATTTCAAACATATAACCTGAACTGAGATTTTGTTTAACAATTGTTAAAAAAATAAGTGATTGAGAGAGTGTTGCATAATCCCTGAAGCCAGGCTAATTTAGTAGCAGATAGAGTGTAAATTCTAACAACAGAAATGCTGGGAGGGAAAAGCTGTTTTTGCAGTGGTGCATTTTGCTCTTGTGTTATAGGTACAGTAGATTTATTTCTGATGTTGAAATGAAATTAGAAAAGAAAGTTACTGAATATTTGCTTCCAAAAGATGCCTGAAGTGGAGTACACTCTGTTGTGTGGCATTACATGATATCAGTGCTAAATAATCCCAGAACCTAACATGCATGCACTAGAAATGGGAGAAAGTGCAGGCATAGTATAGTTTCCAGTTCATGGGGCTATGTGCTGAAGGCTGAAGGTCTGTTTCTGGGCAGAGAAAGTCCTGGCGTGGCCCCATAGCCTTTAGCATGTTGTCCTGACTTTGCTGGGATGTTGGAAGACAGATTGGCCCTGGGATTCAGATGTTGCAAAGCTGTCTCTTTCCCACACTTCCACTGCTATTTCTACTCTTGAAATGCCTTTATATAGAGGAAGAGGCAGGTATATAAATTATTAGGCCAGCGCAAAGCACCAAGCATTTGCTTTGGATTTGGATTTTGCTGAATCGGAGGGACAGTGATTCAATTTAGTGATTTGAATCACTATCCCAATTTAATTCAGTCGATTTAGATCTGGAGATTCGGTGCCAATTTGGAGATTCGGCTATAGACTAAATGGGTAGCAGTCCTCGACCACACTGGACATAGCTGTCTCCAGCTGGTAGGTCTGGTGGGTGGAGGGGGAAGGGAAGGGAAAGGGCATGGGGCAGGGGCAGATCAGTGCCCCCACAGCAAGAGAAGGATTGGGGCTAGAACTGGGACAAGCTGCCCAGCCAGGGCAGGGGGGGTGCAGGACTTGGGGAGGGGGGATCCCACCACTGCGCACCACTGCATGTCACTGTTCACATGTCAATGTTCCAGGAGCTGCTCTTTTGGTGGCTCCTCCCTTGGCCCACCTGGACTGCTGGCAAGAGCCACGGAGCCACCAAAAGAACAGCTCATGGAACGCATGTGCATCTGGATCTATGTGGGGCGGGCTGGACCGAGCTGCACTCTGGACGGTCAGCGGAAGGTGCTGGAAGCAGGGGCTATGCCCTCCTGCTGCCCGCCAGGGCAGGAAGGTGTGGGATGGTGGTGCTGTGCTTTCTTGGACAAGTGTAATGCAACAGCAGAAGCCGCTCCAGCTTCCCAGCACCTCATTGGACAAGCTGTGAATTCTCCCCACTGTGCCCCAGCTGGGCAAGCAGGGGCAGGGCATGGGGGTTGGCTCCTGTACCCAGATTGGGGAGGGGCAGCAGCAGGGGCTATGGGGAATTTTAAGGTGTCTGCAGCCCCCCTGCATAGGCTCTGCTCCACTGCACTCTGTGGGGCGGGTGTAGTAAGGGCTGTGGCTGGGGTTAGCTGCATGGAGCACAGCCCTGGCTCCACGTGCCCCACACTGCGTATCCCAATAGTGGGTGGCTGGGGCTAGCCTCCTGGAGTGCAGCCCAGCCCAGCCCTCTTTGCGCAGATCTAGGGGCACATGCCCACTCTCATTCCCTCTTGGATGAGCAGTGCATGGCTGCATGCAGTGGAAGGAGCCCCCCTCCCTGAGTTCTGTGCCCCCCACCCCAGATGGGCAGCTTGTCCCAACCCCAGCCTCAATCCCTTCCTTGCTGTAGGGGTGTTGATCTGTCTGTCCACACATCCCGTCCCTCCCCCATCCATCCACCGCAACAGACTTACTATCTGGAGGCAACTGTGTCCAGGATGGTTGAGGACTGCTGTATGTTTAGTATGTGGCCGAATCTCTGAATTAGCACCAAATCTTTGAATTGATTCAGAGGCTTCCAAATCAATTCAGACCTTTTAATGGGTCTCCTGATTCAATTTGGATTCAGAAATTTGGCCATTGAATCGGGCCAAATCTCCTCCAAATTGAATAGGCTCCCAAAGCTTTGCACAGCCCTATAAATTATGTCTGTTAAGACAGACTGGCAGGTGTCAGGGCAAAAGGAGAAGTGATTGAACCTATGTTACAGAGACTTTTGGGCAGAGGAAAGGTTCTATCTAAATTGGGACCCCAGTTAAAAGAAAACTTAGCATTGTAAAAACCTCTTGTAACAGCCATTTCAGACCCCAGGGAACGCCAGTGCCCAGTACAAAATTGCAATTGCCCCTCTGTCTGACTGTCCCTCTCTTTGGCATCGGGGCAAATGCTTGTACCTTGGCATTGTGGGCTGTGGAGTAGCTTCTGGTTATTCATACAAGACTGTTCATAAATTAATGTGATCCTGGAGTGGCCTGAGAGCCAAGGGAGGCTCTCGGGAAAAAAAAGTATGTGGACATTGAATGGAAAGCTCATTGTAATTGTGAGTGAGTGTCCGCCCTGGGTATCTGGTACTCGGATAACTTCCCCCCAGTTCCCGCCTGCCATGACTTGGTCTAAATGAGTTTGTGGGGGGGAGGGGAGTATGAGTTGTTAGATCCCGGTACCCCAATAACAACCACATGGCTCAGATCTTCAACACAGGTGCTTTATTAAAGTAAATCAGGCTCTTTTCTCCCTGTCTTGCACTGAGATAGCTCTGTCTTGCCACCACTCTCACCGTTTGCCTTCTTGGAGTGACGTAGGGCTACTGGTTGGCTTGATACATAATAACCTGTCCTCAACGAGGCTAATTAACGCCCGTTGGCTGCGGCACAAGGATTCCCCTCTGTACTGCAGCTCGTGCTGGCTTCTAAAGCCCGGCTTCATCAATTTTGTTTTTCTTTCTTTCCCTTTCCACAGTCTCTGTTTTCCCTTTTTCTCTGAGGAGAGCCTGTAGTTAGTGGGCTTACAGGGCCTCATCAGGGCTTCTCTGCCCTTCTTCTCTGTCTCTTTTTTCTTCCCCACCCCTTCACTCGAGGAGTTCCTGTGCTAAGTCCCTTTTGGGGCTGCGGTTGGTTCCTGCTCTGCCACTCGTTAGACAACTCACAGTCAAGGCAGTCTTCTATCGCCACCGGGCGTGAGCAGGAGAAGGCCATCTCAATTCTTCTCACGTTCTCTTATTTCTGTCTGGAGTATCTCTCCCAATCTCTCTGTGTAAATACATGCCTGAAGGCATTTTCCGTAAGTCTCCTCCTCTCTTTTATTGTCCTCTTCTGGCTTTGTATTGGCTGCCCAGGTTATTCGTCACTTTCCTTGTTGTCTTCCTCCCCAGCAGCTGTTTCCCCTCTTTTAGTAATCGCGATGCAGCTGCAGCGCTGTTACAGTAATACATATGCATAAGGGGCAGAATTAACGCTGCATGGAATATTTAATGACATTGTTTTGCATTCTTTCTTACTTTTTTTTAAAGCAAACTGTATAAAACCCAGAATGTCTATCATGTATAACCAGAAGGAGCCTGGATAGGTCTGCAGCTCTTCTTTTTAAAGAAGGTTGAGAGCGAGCAATATAACTGAGCTACTGGAAAAACTGGTTATATTTAAAGTCTGCTACCCTCTGTGTGAGCCAGTCATTAAAAAAAGGTGAAAAAACACTGGTCTTGTGATAGGCATTGCAGCTGTGTTAGATAGTAGAGGAGTGGTGATGCTCAGAAATCCTGGGTGGAATTTCAGGTTGTGGAACTGATCACTGGATTACAGATTTTATTTTATTTTATTTCATCTCATCTATCCTTTCTTCATTCGCCCTGGTACTTTAAAATATCCCCTTCTTCATTTTGGCCTTCAGCCATCTTCCTTTGTCCCTGGCTCCTCTGTCTGCTCTGCTCCCCCTTTTATTGCTTCTGCCACCTCTCATATATGCAGTCCAATCCAGATTTTTCCTTCTCTATCAAGTTGCCTTGGTAACAACATAAGGGTGAGCCCAGGAGAAGCGGTCACTCTGCTCCCAGTTCTGGTGCACTGATTGAGAGAGGGCACCAGACTGGCTGCCCCTGGGGAATCTGCACAGTGGCAGAGTCAGGATATAAGGTGGCTCAGCGTCCTCCCCTCCCCCTGCACCACCACTCCCACTTTGCAGTGACTTGCCTACAGCACCAAAATTGCTAGTTATGACTCTGAGGAATAATGGATGGTAGCTGTATTTTTTGTATGGACTCAAGAGCTACCATGACAAATTTGTTTCTTTGGATGTGCTGCTGCTTGGGTGCAAGACTTGTCTTTAGTGCATCATTGACCTATGATAGGCATAACTGAGCCCGGAGTGGGAATAGAACTGAAACAATGATTTCAATAGGATCAAATAAGCAGTAACACTAATAAAAGCCATGTTAGAAGACTGTATAAAAGGGGAATCCAGCTTTCTGATAAACCCTCTTTTGAGCAGCTAAGTAAAAAGAAATACTTGCGATTATAGAAAAGTCATGGAGCATTAGTATGTATTTATTTCACCAATATATGTTTGTAGTATTAGTGCCTGTTTCAAGAGCAGACGTCTGTCCTTAAAATATTTAACTGCTTGAAGTTTTTTCTTTACCTTGAAAGGAGGCCAACTGTTTTCTTCATAAAGGAGAACACTTGAATAAACATAATCCTTGTGTAAGCCAGTTGGGTCTAGTCTACTGACCATAGTCCCTTTTACACTGGGAATTAGTAGAGACACTGCATCTACCATTTCTTTTCTACATCTTTTCCAATTCACAGAGCTTGTATGTTAAAAGAAGATTTAAAAAAATAGAAAAATCTCAGTCTGAAGATGTCACAAGGGTGACATTTATTACTAGGATACTTTTATATTATTTTACCAAACTACATTTAAATAGCATAAAGATTTAGATTGAACGAGTGACATTTTCATGTTCCCTCAAATTTTGCTGTGTGCTAGCAAATGTGCTAACAATAATTTCTCTGCAAAATCCCTGCATGGGCAGGTATTTGCATATGCAAATATGGTGATAACTCATCCAAGTACTTGTTTTGTGCATGTAACTGACAAAACACCTCTTGAAATTAATATCATTATTATTAAAGCTGTCATTCTAAGGTCCAGTTTCATCTCATATTAATTACTGTAGATTTGATTCTGCAGATGCCTTTGCATTTTATTCTCACAAGAAGTTCTATTTTAGTATTTTCCAATGCTTGTGGTACCATTGCTTGTGTACATAATGCTTGTAGGGTTTGGGATTCAGTGTGCTTTCATGGGCAGTGCCCACTGGTGAAACACAGCTGCTTCATCTCTGAGCTTCCTTGTGTTGTAGTGGAAGGAAGGAAGAGGGTGATCTAATGACTATAGTGGGGGAACTGAGAATTAGGACACGTGGATTCCATTCGTGATTTCACCTGTGACTGGTTATATGCAAATTACATTGACTTCTCTGGGTGTCAGTTTGTTGAGCTGTAAAATTAATGTAAGATAACAGTTGCTTCATGGGGGCTTAGCAGATTTTTTGTAAAATACATTGAATCCTGTATGAAATGTGCAACACTTGAGTGCAAAATATCACTACTTAATAAAGCTGTAATGTTATTTTAACCTATTTTGCCGTGTTCTTTTTTTTCCTTGGTAAAAGAGGCAAAGACTAAATTAAGCCAATAAAGACTGTATGTTGAACTGCCTCCAAGGTTTTTAATATTAATGCAATGTTACTCTTTAGTGCTGTGTTATGCATAGGTTTTAGCACATCCCTGTGCATCACTGGAGCATCAGTGTACATTGGCGTTTGAATCAGTGCTGCAGCCTGATATGAACTAGAAGCAGTATCTTAAGAGTTAAATGTGTGCCCCGGCAGCACAATTCAGAGAAAAAGATGGAGACCGATACTTTCCCTAAGTGTTGGACAGAGGGGTTTGATTTGGGCTGCTGTTTAGGAATACTCACCTACTTATTCTTCTAGCTGCCATAAGGATTCATTGATTTAGTTTATACTGAATTTGGGAGGTATGAGGTAATTAGTGTTACTTATTGTCAGTTTTCAGATGTCACTGCCCTTAAATACTTTTCATGTAGTAACTGTTAAAGAATATACTGTGTAAAAAACCCTATTAAATCAGAAATAAGGACATACTTTGAGGAGTATATTTGCTTCACACATTTAATTAGAAAGTCTTGCAGTTTGTAGGTTAAGTAGAAATAGTGCAGCATGTAACAGGATTATCTTTCTGTGACTGAAAACACTGGAATCCAAAGTGCATGACAAATTACAGGATTATATGCATACTGTAATTATTAGATTATAGGCACTTCAGGCAGTTTTGTCTTGCATATCTAACTCAAAATACGTTTTAGTGTACTAAGTTAGCTTTCAATTTGAAGCTCAAATTCCTTGGAAAGCAAGCTCCCTACTTTTTTCTTTTTTCTTTTATTTTTTTAAAGGCCAGCTCTGCAAACTTGCTTCCATTTGCTCAAGTGTTATAATTTTTAAACACTGAAGGCTAGTTTTTCAGTGGGATCTGAGTGTCAAAAAGGCATATAGATAATTAGTGGAATTTTCAAAAGTATTGCATCCGTACACTTAAAGTGCCAGTTATGTTGCACCTTTAAAACCTTGAGCCTGTACGATATCTGCTCAGTTAAATCCTTGCATGATTCAGCTACAGAATCAAGGCATTATTTTTTATGCTCACTTTAAAATATACTGTTCATTGGGCAGAAACTCATTTTTCTCACACAGTCATATGTGCTAACTGGGAATCTAAGTGCACAAGTATTTGGTTTGTGGTTACAGATGTGTGGTTTTTGTCTGTTGAAATGGGTGTTTGTCCAATTTGGGGGGCATAATCAGCTACATGTGTAAAATTGGACATTGCATTTGAAGGCTGACTTTCTGGTTGTTGAAAATTTGGATGTGAATTTTCAGTGTGGTCTTGAGGGTTACAGTTATGTGAAATCTTTAATAGTAGTGGCTCACTCTTGCTTCCTTGCAGTATTTTGAGAATTATGCCTCAAAGAGCTTGTTCTTTTGCTGTGTTTGCATGTAACTTCCCTGGAGTCTGAAAGGACAGTAAACAAAATCAGTAAATTTAATATAGCTTTTCAAACAATAAACCATATGGTAAGTCTAGAAAGTGAAGTTAAAAACAACCTTTTATAGCATCATTTAATTTAGAAAAACTTATTTGGAATTCTTCTTGGGTATCTCATAAAATAAAGCAGAAAGTAGGATAGAGTTGCACTTTGTAGACTAACTAAAATAGAGACATGCTTTGGTGACCTGGAGCTCACTTCTTCAGATGCTGTGAAAGGACATGCAAAGCCCAGTGTATAAAATGGAGAGATTGATTTGAATACAAAGGTAGAAAGGGGTGAGAAGGGGAGAGGGAACGGTGGCAGTGCTAAGAGAGGCAACAAGCAAAAAACTCATAAACAAAGGGGTCACAAAAGCTACTTCAAGAAAAGGGATAAGAATCCATAATCGCTGTTTAAACCATACTTAACATAATTCAGTTTGTGGATGATTTCTTGTTCCATAACTTCCCTTTCAAATTGGTTTTTAATCATTTGCTGTCTAAGAACAGCTACCCTGGAGTCAGTAATGGAGTGTCTAGGGAGGCAGAACACAGGCCTTTGTGTCTTGCTGGAGCCGCTGTTAGATCAGTGTTCATTAATTTTTTCATGTATGTCTTGGCAGATGTTACACTTAAGATGTGATTAACCAGTTAGTCATATCTTAAGTGACAGCACAGTCATGAGTTCAAGCAAGTTATGGTGAGATAAAACAGGGAATATACCACAAAATTATTACACAAAAATATTTGCAATAATTTTATAGCTGGTTCCTATCATTCCTTAAATTGCATGTGTAGGTGGTGTGCTCTTGGGGCTCCGAGCACTGATCAGCACTGCTGCTCCCAGCTTCAGAAACACCAGTCACTGTGCTCCTGATGTTGAAATCACTGATCAGCAACTGGAACTCACAAAACTGGATCACACCAGACTCTTGAAGGGCTTTGGTGTGCTTGTAATGCTAGGAGAGCTGATCAGCCAACTGGTGGTCCCAGCTGCAGGAGCACTGGGCACCTGCTGCACTGGCAATAGGGTACACGTGGGACCTGATCCCCAATCCTACAGTTGTGCCTTCTGCTATGCATGTGTATGCAAGTACACTTTTAAATGAATGTCTTTCAGCAGTTGTAGAGATCTCTCTGACTGTCCAGTATGGATAGCAAAAGGGCAGTGTAAGCAGGTGATGGTATGTGGCATGGGTAGAGAGCAGGTGAATGAATCTTGGATATTATAATCCATGTTATTTGGTCCAGTTATTATATGGTTTCTATTGATGTTGGATATTGAGGCACTGCAGGCATCTAGCTTTGTTATGAAGCCTGGTCCCTTGCTGAAAGTGGGAGGAGTTTGGTAGCCTGTTGCCTGAGAGACTCTGAGATTGTGGGGGGTATGGTTTGGGAAGAATTCTTGTAAGCCGGGACAGGTTTGTCTCATGGCTATCTTGAAATGGTCTTGCTTTTCCAGGAAGGTTTGGAGATCACTAATGAGGTGTCTTAAGGTGATCAAGATGTGGGCAGATAGTCTTTTTTGTTCTTGTTTTGGGGTTGGTATTGTAGCAGGTTAATGCAAGGTCTGAGTCTGGCTTTGCCTATTTGAATGGCTACAGTTTTGGGATTGTATTATAACTGTTCCATATCCTTAAGGTGTGCATCTCAGTCATTTGGATTAGAGCAGATAGAGTTATAATACAGAGCTTGGCTCTAGACCAGGGGGAAGTGACATCACATCAGGAAGTGATGTCATGTGACCTTTGACACCAATGAAGTTGCAAGAAGTGACAATGAAATGGGTTTGCTCCACACGGGAACTTACCCCGTGCCTCCGTCTGCCCTGCTCCACCCCCGAGGTGCCCCCAGCACTGCATGGGAACTTACCCCATGTCTCCATGCATCTTGGCTGGCCCCAAGGCGCCCCCAGCTCTGCGCAGAACTTACCTTGTGCTTCCGTCTACCACGCATGTGGGCAGGGCGCGGGCCATGCTGCAGCTCCCCTGGCCACGTGCCGGGGACAAGGGATGGAGCCCGCCCCCAGCTCATCCAGTCAGGCGCAGCTGGGGCAGCCCTGCTCCGCACAGCCATCTGGGCAGCTGCAGCAAGACCTGACTCACTGAACTGGGCTCCACAGGGGTAAGCAGCTCCCCTCCCCTCACTGTTGGCTGGGGCCTGCGGGCCGGCCCTGCCCGCCTCACCGCTGCCCTGCCACCACTGCCGCTGCTCTGTGCTCCGCCGCTGCGGCTCCGTGCTCCACTGCCACAGCTCTGTGCTCCACCTTCATGG
>JAGPOW010003364.1:28113411-28161922 GCA_030014935.1 Caiman crocodilus | reverse complement strand
CTCACCACCCTCTACCCCCTCGCTTCCAGAGTCTGTAAGACAGTCTCTGCTGCCTGCTTGCTGCTGACACTGCAGCCTACAAATGGTGCCCCCTTCAGTCTTGGGAGGCACCAGTCATTTGTTCATGATGTTACCTGATTGGCGGGGACAGCCCACCAGTTGGAACCTGGCTTCTCAGAGCCCAGCGCGCTGGTTAATGGCTGACGAGCCCACCGCACAGTATCTGCCATCTGCTAGCATCTCTGGAAATCCCAGTGTTAGTTAAGACTTAGGGACAAGTTGGAAGGAATGAGCTACGACAGAGTGGAAATAGTTTTTTTCCTTTATACTGACATGCGGTGGCCTAGCTTGTGCTTTGTAATGAATGTTTTGTGCCTAGTAATCGCAGGGATGTTGTATGTTAAGTGAACTCCTTTGTTAATTACATCTATCAACTTTTCAACTGTCAGAGTTGCCAGGGAAACTGGATATTCCCTGAGATTTTTAAACTATGGTTTCAACAGAAGCAAATTGAATGTATAATTTAAGAATATTTTCAAAACCTTGAGGAAAAATGATACCATGTGACTTAGTATATCATTTGCAATTTACATGATTTCTGGAGAAATCTGTAATCATTTAAAAAGAATTCAGTGCTGAATTATCTGAATGTGTTTGTTTGAGAGCTGGCAGTTGTATAGTTAAAGGAATATCTTCTCTCTTTTTGGCCCCATTTTAGATGGAGCCTTTACAGATGTGCTTAAATTCTGGCAACTTTAATGAGATTTGAATACATGCTTGTGCTTCATTAAATTGGTGTTTTCATTTTTATAGACAGCACACAGTAGTTACACATGTCATGCCAGCAGGAGATTTCTAATAGTCTTCTTGTTCCAGTGGGAATTGCAAGTAAAATGGAACTGCATTTTATTTTTCCAAGTTTTATATAAAGAAACATCTACCCAGCTCATAAATACTAAAAGCTAAATAATGTGATTTCCATTTCTACACTGTTTCCTGAAGCATAGCCAAATTAAAAGTAACATCAGTACATGTACTTTCTGCTTGAAGAAATTGATCCAGGACTTGTTTCCTGAGTATATCTGCCTGTATCACATCAATATAAAATATTACTTAAGGACATTTCTGAGGGTTTTTTAGTTTATTTGTTTACATACTTCAAAACATCCTGAAACAGATCATGCAAAAAATGACCCCTTTCTGAAAATTTGTTAGAAAATTGTTAATTAGCAAGCTGTGACTTGTTTCTTATCCAGACATGGAATGTTTATCTGTCTGTAAACACTTCTGGAATGGTTTATAGTCAGAACATAGCTACGTAGTATTGAAATACTAAGCGTGTATCGGGATATTTTATGCATGTTTCATCTGCTATTTATGTATAAGGTAGTGATGTGAAATTATTTGCATTATTGTTTTATCACTTCACAGGGGTTATACTATATTGTATTTATGGGCATTTCTGTAGTACTTCTTACTACAATATTAGGCTGCAACTGAGGGATAGAATTGAACTTTATTTCTCATCTCTAAGATAGTAAGTGATCATCAGACTATAAAGTAACCTAATTTGGAAGAGTATAGAAGAATCTGTTTAAAGGTGTCTACTATTCTTGATACGTACATGTCACATCCATTATAATGTTAATGTAAGTTGCCTGTAACTTCCTAGTGGGAAGGTGACTGGAATCAATCGAAACTCTCAATTATTTTTCATCTCTTCCGTAACAAGAAGATCTGTTTAGCTTAAACATAACCCTGGAGAAAAATACTGTCTGTTACACAAACATAGGAATTAGATATTTGATAATTCAATTTATATGCAAATAGATAAGAATAAAAAGCTGCAAGTTGAAACTCATAATTGTCTCCTCATGGGTGATGGTTGTAAAGATTGTCTCTTATCAGGAAGGGAAGTGTTTTATAAAAAGTATTACTTACAACCATTGCAGACAGCAACAGGAATTTTTCAGTTAGTGCCACAATATTCTCTGTGCCACAAGGACATGTCTTTAAACACAGGTGCAAAAAGAACCTCAGAGATCAGATATTTGTACTTCTCTTTCTGTATACTTCTGCAAACACTGAAGTGTGACACTCTTGCCCTGTTGAAGAAAGTGAGAGTTTTGCCATTGACTTCAATGTGGCTAACATTTCAACTAAAGTACCTAAAATATCATATTTTTAAAGGATAGGTAAATTTGAATGCATCATGTAATACTGTCAAAGAGAACCTCTACTCATCCCACCAGTTGCTGGCACAGTGTTAGAGTGATATTATGCTCCTGAGTCCAGTGACTTGAGATCTGAACTGCTCAGTGTGAGCAAGGTGTTTCTAGACTCCTGGATTTTCTCTCCCTTTTATCATATTCAGGGTAAAACAGATTAGAAGATTAGAAGTTTCCTTCTTCGTCCAGTTCGTTAGTAAATGTTCAATCAGTAATATTCTACTGGGTAGAATCTATCCCCACATTCACAGCATTTCTAGAAATGTTACCTAACTTCCTTCCCAGCTTCTCTTGCCCCAGTCTGACATAGTTTAGGAGTTTGTGATGATATGGTAGAAACTAGTTCTGTGTGAAATTTCGCCCAGCATTTTGTTTTGAAACTGTTTCAGTGTGTTTTGAGCTCAAAACAATGAAATTGAAATGAAACAGCCTTTGAAACAGCTATGAAACAAAACAAGGGAACTTGAAACGTTTCAAAATGTTTTGAGTTTTGAAGCCAGAATTACTGGCTTTAGCACTGGTCCCAGCCAGCAGCACCTGGCTCCTCATCTGGCAGGTAGATCGGGGGCTCTCCTGCACCCCTGGGAGGGATGTGGGGGCTGTGTTGGAGCCTTCCCAGGGCTGTGGACTCCCAATCTGCCTGCCAGATGACAGACCAAGCCCAGGCAGCAGTGATCTTCCCAGCACTGGGTGCGGGCTGCACCCAATACCAATCTGACATCTGGCAAGCAGATTGGAGGTCTGCAGCCCTGGGAGGGCTCTGGCACAGCCCTCCAATCTACCTGCCTGTGGCATTTATGATTCCCCGTTACACCCTATGGGCAAAACAGCGTTGAAACAGTGAAACAGTCTTCATGAAACGGAACAGTGATTTCTAAATTAAATAAAACTTGAAACAAAACACTGTTCTGTTGAAACATTGAAATGGAAGTCGAAGCGGAATGACAGTTTCACACATCCCTAATATAAACTCCTGGCAATTGTAGATAGGTGGTGTAAGCAAATAGCTTTGCAATGGGGTTGTCTGCTGTTGAACTGGCCCTGCCAATATCTAATCTTAGAAGTATCTCAGGCCTGTTCAGCTGAAGGTGGAAAGTTGTTTGGAATTTGAAGAGTACATCATTTTTTTTTTCATTAAATTTTACAGGGTCTTTCTGGATAAGCTCTATGATTTTGGGTGTCCTCTACCAGGGCTGTTGTGGTTAAGGCCTCCTAATTACAGCTGGTTACAAGTGAAGTCTGTCCCCACAAAAAGGCGTTATAGAAATAATTTTTCCTTACTTCCATGGATTTTTTTTTGCAAAACTTTCAAGTTTTCATTGAAAATCAAAAATCTAGAAAAGGAAAGTATGTCAAATTCACTTTTTAGCCGCTGCTTTTCAGTTGTTATTCTATCCTCCACCCCCAATAAAATTTCAAATCATGCATGGGAGATTGGACATCTACAAATATTTCTCTTTTGATGCAGAGGTTATTTTCTTATGTCAAAAAAATTATTTAAAACAGAAATCCTCTCCCAGCTCCACCACTCTTTCCACTTTTATGCTGATACAAATAAGTGATACTTACATACAAGAAGATTTTTTGATATGTTGTCTAATTTTAATCAGTAGATGCCCAATAAAAAATTGGCAGGTAATAATTAATATTTAGAAGTCCTCTTCCTCTGTGCAGGAATTAATAGTCAGAAGAAATAGTGGATGTTAAAAATAAATAAATTGGCATGTTACTCTGTAAATATCCTTAAGCATTGTTGCTCCTGAATATCTCAGTGCCACATTGTTTTCAGATGCTTTATCATTAAACTCAGCCACCTCATGGGAAGAAATGAACATCCTCAAATGACATTGAAACTGGACCTTTTTAGAAGTTTAAAACTAAATATGTCTTATCTCAATAGAATGAGAATGCCTCTCTGATAAGCTCATTTTATGCTCAGAAATAATCCTCTTCATTTTTGTTAGGTAGATGAATTTGATAGCATGTTTAATTGTAAGCCAGCCTGGCCATTATTGATTGCACACACTTGCACTGCAGAGGTGGTCCTTTTACAAGCAGTGAGTATTTGAAAAAAAAAAAAGTGGAGTACCATTTATGTTGGAAGGGTTCCCACCAGATATATTGGGAACCCTTGCAGTGCAACCCATGGAAATCCACTTGTTATGCCCACATGGACACTTGAAACACAAGCAGACCTCTGTCTGCATCAGTAGCTCTGAAAGGTTCCTCTGCAGTGCTATTGTGTGCTTCTGATGAGGAAAGAATTTTAAGCCAATGAGGATTTAGTTGCCATTGTGTGGCCGTGATGCATGCTAACTCATTTGAAGTACAAATATCCTTTGCAGCCACCTGCTCTTCAGGATGATGCTGAGGAAGAAGACAGAACTAAAAGGTTCAGGAAAGAATAGCCTCATATTCTTAAAGGCCAGTAATATTGTCAGACCTTTGGAGAGGGGTCACTAATGACAAATATCTTTGTGCTGTTGTCGTCATAAACACTAAAAAAGGATCAAGTTCCTTTGAAAAGGAGGTAATGAATGTATTCAGGAGTGATAGGTTTTCAAAGGCTAAATGATTTCAGGACTGCCAACTTCAGCTAATCATCCTGATGGTGAACTGGAGACCTTCTCTAAGCAACTACTTCACTCTTTGTAGCTGAAAAGACACCTAAATCAAAGGGTTTCTAAGTTGCTATTCAAATAGAAAAATGTAAATAGTGCCTTGGAGATTGAGGAGCTGAACCCAGCCGTATGAAATAGAATAGTATTTCTGCAGCAGGCTCCGGGTTACACCATGTTTGTTAATTTGTTAACTTGAGAAGTTTCCTGTTGCCTGTCTGTGTGCACACATCCATGTCTGTTTATAGACGGTGACATTCACATAAATGTGGATGTCGGCTGTGCTGCAGCTGTTAACTGAGGGGCGAAAACCAAACATTGTTATCATTTGTTAAACTTTTGACATATTGCTGTGGGAATGGAATGAAAACTGAGAAACCTTCTGCATGATTTTAATATTCTTCCGAAGTTTTATGACTTGAAAGTACCATACTGAGAAATGTGCTCTGGCTGTGAAATAATCCCTCAGTGGATTCTTATAGTGTGTGATATAAAGTGTGTGTCTGTTGTTCTGTTTGTATTAAAAGACTTACTGCTGCTTTTCCTAAGTAGTAACACAATACGTGTAGTAGTAAGTTCTTGCCTGAGGATTGGAGTTCAGCTGGAGATCAGTGTGCAGAAGTGCATTGTAAATTTAGCCATGTTAAATGTATTCTTCAGTAATGACATTTTTCCTTCTGTAAATGGCAAGTCAAATTTATTTACATTACTTTACTTTATCTCCAGGTTATTAATATGCTTTTTTGTTTGTTTTAATTTAGAAACTTCTGGTTAAATTTTTTTCATGCTTAAATCATGCTGCATCTTTGCAGTGTTAAACTTGATACTGAGCAAAGGAACGTACTCCATTCTTATCCAGTCTAGAGTCTACCCGGGTATTTAAATGCATACATACTCTCTTTTAAGGCAGAGCCAAGATGCTGTAATATGTGACTGTAATTGTTGCCATAGCTTCATTAGACAATTTTAGGGGCACTGTACACATTTTTTCTTTATGTCTGTGTTCTAATATATGGCCTGTGAATGCAACCAATCATATTTATTCATACAAAATTATGTCCAAAGCATGTGGTTTTCTTCTGCTGTGCAGTTTAAGCAGCAAGGCCTGATGGTTATTCACCAACAATAGGGTTCTCCCCTTTCTGTAAAACTCTCAGTTCATTCTGCCTGTGGTCAAAAGAAAGATTTTCTAATGTTCTGTTACTTTGGGGAAGCAGGAAATGTGGATGATGATGAGTGAGTGATTGAAAATGATCCTGTAAGCATTGTTGTTCCTGTACTATTATAATTTTAAGGCTTTGGATTCAGTCACCTATCAATATACTGGGTACTAAATGAGTACTAAATGACTTTTTAATCTAGTAATGAAAAACATAATGGGTAAATGGCTGGAAATCAAAGCAAGACGCATATGAATGAGAAATGAGGTGCACTTATTTAGTAGTAGAAGTGAGATGTTACTGAAATAGGCTGCTCACAGAAGTGGTAGATTTCTTCATATCTTTAAAGAGTTAAATGTCATTCTCCAATATCTACTTTAGTTCAACACATGTTATTGGGGTTAGTGTATGAGTAGCTGGAGTCAGTTCTGTGGCTGTGATATTCTGAAGGTCAGACAAGATGATCTAATATTCCCTTTTGACCTTAAAATCTATGAAACTATGGAAGTATAATATATGCAGCATGATGTGTGTGTAATTTTTACAGTCAAGTCTTCTGGCTAGAGCTGTCTGAGTTGGCAGCTGTTTTTGGATGAAAACCCATATCCCTTCAAATGGAACTAGTTTTTAAAGAAAATATGCATCTATGCTTCATAATAAGTGATTTTTTCATTGTCAGAACCTCACATTAGTAACTGTGTGATCAGTTGTGGGGGCAGACCTCTTCCCCATTTAGTTTAGAGTTCCAATACTTCCTGTCAAAAAGAAATGCATTGTTTAATTAGTCTTTGTCTCTTGACTAAAGCTAACTTTCTCAGCAGTATGGGACTTGTAGAGAAGTGAAATATAGCAATGTATCTATATCATGTAATTATCATTACATGAACAGCTCTGCTAGAGGATCCTTGCCATGCATATTTTCACTTGGAGTGCTGGATGGAAATGATCATTTCCTATATGATTTCAGAGAAAACCTATAAACTTTTAAATGAGTACTGACAGAAACAGTCAAATATTTAAAGGTTTGAAAGTGCGTATTTGAAATAGTTCAGAAATGCATATCTGCTAGCTTCACATAAGCATTCCAGAATTCAGGTACATAGTCTTAAGCTGGGGAGATATCCTGTCTCTTGTGTTAGACCAAGTTCCCCCTTTTTGGGGGAGCCTACTTTTGTCTCTGGCTTGTTCTATGCCTGGTTTTTAAAGGTGGAGCTGAGGCCAGGAATGAAGTCAGAGGTAAAGGAGAAAGGCTCGAGTGAGTTGAAAATGAAGCATGTTGAAGTTGGAGAATTAGCTTTCCTTTCTCCAAGTTATTTCATTTACTCTTTCTTGTCCATTTACCATCTGAAGGATTGCAGTTTATGTTACTGAGACATGGATGGATAGGCACGAAGAAGGTATGAGCAGTGATGGATATTCCTCACTCCACTAAAATGCCTTGAGTGTAGTTCTTTATGGTAGAAGGTAGTAATCAGATTCACTGGGGAGGCATTAACATTATTCCATGAAAACATCAGTCATGTTGATAATAAATGTAATCAGCATAGAATGTTTTCCTACAGAAATAGTGGAGATGCTTTCATTGTTAAAAGAGTAAACTATATAGCCTTTGGAAAAAATATTTTATATCTATTCTTACCAAATGGTTTATACAGATCTTAATAGAATTTTCAAAGATGTCTGGATGATTTAAATGCCCAGTGTATATTGAAGTTAGTTCACTCTAATAAGAAAAATGGTCATTATTGACAAGCCTTGTAAAATAAAAAGAGAACAGAATTTTAGGTAATGTATCTCTTTATCAGCCTATCATAAACTGCTTCTACATTGAGTATGTTTATCTCTGCAAGAAGAAAGAGTTAGGATACATTTTTCTTTACTATCAGAATGAATTGGTAAATTAAACAATCATTAGATACTAATGCAGATATTGAACTGCTCCCCAGGGTTCTTAATATGTACATTTTCATTATGTGAAATATTTTCAAAGTGTTTTGTTTAGATTGAATAGCTTTTAGACGCAATGGAAAGAAATCTTTCTCTCTTTTTTAACATGTTCTTTTCACTCATTGGAATTATATGTCCCTTGTGTATATAACTGAAAGGGTTTTGAACTGGAGAATTAGAGGAGACTTAAAATACTTTTAAAGGACATTTGTAAAAATGGAATCTATTTTTTGTATGTAACCTAGGAATAATTCTTATGAAAAAACATCATGAAAAACATCAACAGAAAAAACATCATGTTATACTGTGGCTTGGATTGGTCTCATCATACAACAAGGAGAACTTGCTCTGTAATCACTATGCAATGCACTTATAATTTATAAACTTGCATAGCAATACTCCTGTTACCCTGAAGTGGAGTGCATGTCATGATTTCTGTTTAAAAATGACACAAACAAAAACCAGTGCATGTACAGTTCAAATTAAGCCACCATCTTGAGACATAAAGAATAAGCGCTGATGATCATTTGTGCTGATCTGTCAGTTCTTTCACATCCATTACTCCCATTACAAACAGTAAAGTGCACAGCATGGAATCCTTAAAAAAATAAAAAGCTAGATGGTGCTCTTGAGTTACATTTTTTAAAAGTAGTTTAGATGTGGTGATTTAGGCTTCTAAGTGTCTGACGGCCAGATTTTTAAAAGCATATAGGCGCCTGAAGATGACTACCTGGTAAGATAGATATAAGATTGTGTAGACATTTAATTACCATTCACAATGAGACTTAGACGCTTTTGAAATGTTATACCTTGTCTTTGCTGGGAAGTTAGAGAGAATGAAATTTCTAATGCTACTATCTTCCCAGTCTTCCCAGATCAGACATTTGGGCCTAGTCCAGGGAACATCCCTATTTTTGTGCTATAGTCTTTCCTCTCTCACTTTGAGCAGATGAGTAAGGAAAGGGCAGAGAAGGTTGTATTGTGAATAAGTGGAACCTCAATTCCTTTTCCACTGAGTAGGCAAAAGAGCAAATTTAAAGCTGCACCCTTCATAGCTTGATGTAAATGAATCCACATCCACCACTCCAGAGTAAAAGGAAATCAGGACAAGTTGAGACTGATTCCTCTTGGAGTTACCCCTGGGCTAGGAAGGGAATACATTCACAGCCCTGTACTACAGGCTACACCTAAGTGTTCTATCCATAACAGAATTCAGATGGATTGAAGTGAGAAGGTACTGAGTAAATCATACTGTACCACTGGCTGAATTTTGAAGTCTTTTGAATAATACTGTACAAGGCAACAAAATCTGAATAAAACTAACCATTGCAAACCAACAGACATAACAACAATTGTGTTTATGGAAGTATTTTCTATTTATGGGGTCATTTGAGGTGGATTTGACTTTTTCAGACATTAGACTGATACTGATAATTATTATTTTTACAAGGTTGAGAAGATATATTGTAGATAGACAGTTTGATACAAAATTGTACCTTAGAAACAGATGCTATATCTTAAGATTTGGCTTCAGTTTAGGGACGACAAGCCAGAATAAGAATGGATACCCAGGTGTTGTGCAAAACTACATTTTAAAATACAGACATTGTTACTGCCTGACTCTATGGACTCTAAAAAAGGCAAGAGGTTATCCTTGGAGAAAAAGCACAGTAATTAAAAAATTGACTATCTATAAAGTTTTTTTGCTGAGCTTTCTACTGGTGGTTAATGAAAGCTTATGTAAGCTAACAATGTGTATCCCTAGTTTTATCTGAATTTGGGGAGAGATAAAGTTAAGTAAAATACAGTTGAATTGCAAAAGAAATATCCTAGTTAGCTCAAGTGAATGCTTGCTGTCATATTATTTTATTTCTTTTCATTTTCTTCCTCCAAGAGGCATTTTGCAATTTCTGTCAATGTCTGTGGTAGCAAGGACTGGTGCACATATATAACCTAAACAACCATGTACTGTATCCTGAACAAAAAGGACCCTTATTCTGTACTGAGTACTCATGAAAAGGAGAGTTAAACACTGTTAACTTTGCTGAAAATAGGGAGCTAGCCATGGAATGTGGAAAAAACACATAAAATTATATATTTTTAGCTTAGAGCTCCCAATACTATTTTCCCCTATTTTTGCCCAATTTATGATGTGTTTTGTTACATAATTAAGCCTGAATTTGACTTTAGGTGTAGTGTTTACATATGGGTTTTGCTGCTAATAAAAGTTGGTGAACACCATAGAAGAATTTAATGGCAACAAATGTCATTAGCAATTTAGTACTAGTTAGTCAGAAGCCCACTGAAGCCTTTCCACTAACTTCAGGTGGTTTGGACATCTGGGAAGGGGATTAAGAGTTTGGGAAGAACTTTTTAGACCTTGATTATCAAAAAAAAATTTTTGTGGGAACAGACAATCATTGGCTGACTCAAGAGACTATGAGGATTTCAACATTGTAATTTATGTAATAGTTTTCTGATCTTTAATCTAATTTAAGGTCTAAGATAAAGATCTAAAGCTTCGCCTTTGTAAAGTTCTATCCCTCTAGCATTTTATCCCTTCCCAGCAGTATTGATACTTCCTTCATTCTATTTTACTTCCCTCCATTTCTCTTATTTCTTTGTGTCTAATTTTATTGGTCTGATCTTGTAAATACTTACTAAAATATTGAAATTTTAATGTTAATTGTTCCATTTAAATCACTGCAACTACTTACATAGTTAATAGTAATCAGGACCGTGTTTGCAGGTTTGGGCCTTAGACTAGTCAGATCTGTCCAAATGAGCATGCACGTGTGATTTATGGTACCTCAGAGTTGTTTGAAGTATTGCAAACTGCATGTAGTACGCATGCAACTGTTTATGTGCTTCAAATTAGCAGTACAGTGCCAAAACTTGACACTGTGACATCCTGGCACACAAAAAAAAATTCTGCTAAAAACAGCATGGTACATATGGCAGCAGCATGCACCACCAGAAACAGAGCCTGGTTGGCCAGAACCTGGCTGGCTCTAGCCTCCCCTACCCCACTTGGGTCAATTTGCCACAGGCCACAGCGCACATGCAGGGGTATGCCCTGGGACAAAAAGCAGCAGCACAAATACTATTGCCACTGCTATTTGTGCCACAGGAAATGTAGGCCCCTGCATGTGTGCACTTGTCTGGCTGTGTCCATGAAGAGTATTCCTGTGGTAGCAAATGACACAGTATTAGCACATAATCAGTGTAGATGGAGATTCAAGCCGCATTCACACTCAAATAATTTGTGAGAATTCTCCCATAGTTGGCTTCCTGGTAGAGAAGCTTATCTAGAGCCTCGTACAGACATTTGAGTGCCAGGGCCTTGAAGAGTAGAGAGCTTGCAGTGCTGATAGCATAGCTGGGGTTGGGAGATGGCCCTGTGCACACATCTCTACCTGCTTTGCAGGCTTCCTTAGTCTACCTGGCAATAGATGGCTGACCCAGACTGCCCATGGTCAGTCTGTGTTTCTCTGCAGCACAATGTGATAATTGTGAAGGGAGTATGTTCACTGGGCACATCTACACATGCATTTGGTTGGGGATCAGAACACTCCTGGGCAGGTGTCTACACATGCAAGGAAGCAGGAGCAGATTTGCTACCAGTGGTAGCAAACTGCTTCTGCTTCCTGGGGCCCTTCAATGGGTCCCTATTGCCACCACTCAGGGGCTGGCAGGTAGCATTGGGCCAGGACATTTCACCCTGCCCTTGAGGACTCCCTGCCCCAGCAGCAGGGAGCTCCTGGCCCTGGCTCTCCAATCAGGGGCAGGGAACTTGGAAAGAGCTATAGGGGAGGGGCCCCTTGCCCCATTCATTGGTGGGGCAGCTAGCAGCTACCTACCTGCTAGCTACCCCACCAGCAGACCAGGGCAGGGGCTGGGACGTACCTCACCCTTGCAGCTCTTTCCAAGCCCCGCGCTTATATCACCTGGTCAGGGCACAGGGCTGGGACTTGCCCCTGATCAGGACAGTTTCCAACCCTTGCTTCATGATTGCAGGGCAGAGGCTGGGGAGCTTGTTCCCTGCTCAACTCCAAGAGCTTGGAGCTGGGTGGGGAATAGGTTGGGGAGATAAGGATCTCCCAGGCCCCACTCCTGGGTCACATTCTCAGAGCAGGGACTAGGAGGTTCCTGCTGCCAGGGCTGGAGGACATAGTCCTTGCCTGGGCTCCAGTGGCAGAGCCTGCCCCGGCAGCAGGCAGCTCCTGGGAGCAGAGAACAATCTCCTACCCCCGGTGGCCAGGTGACTGGGAGCAGATTTGGTCCCAGTCAAGTGTCTATATATGAACTACTGCATCATTACTAATTTAAAGTAAATGTATTACTTGCATTTACAGGTAGCATATTTACTCGCAATCAGCGAGGCTTACTGTGCAGTAAGTATATGCAGGTGTAGATGCACATGCTTACTGAACAGTAAACTATGTGACTACACAGTAAAGTGATCTTGTGTAGGTGCACCCACTGTCGTCTCAGGGAGACCGGGATCCTGGAGGACTGTGTTCTGTTCTGAGAGATACATGTACGGACATGCACTCTCCCATGGAGTGATTTAAACCTGGTTGTTCACAGCCTTGAACATCTGTACATTAATGGTTTCTCCCAGGAGACCGGTGACTCCCAAAAGAAATGGAATGGCTGCATGAAGGCTAGAAAGGTAGCTGTCATCTTCTAGATTTGGTACACCAAGTATAAATATTATCTATTTACTGTAAAATTATATGTTTGTACAGAAGACTGGGCACTGGAACATTCCTTGTTTTTTGTATATGAACCAAATTCTATTTGCCAGTGTAAAACATAAGTTCCTCATTATTCTCTCCTTCCCCCCCCAAGTTCTTTAGGTTTTAATAATGAACATGGGGCTGCTTTTACTGAAAGTCATGTGCCTGAGTGTCCAAAAGTTCGCAATGAAAACACTGTGGGCAGGTTCTCATTAACACAAAAACCATTTACTCTACCAGTGTTAAAATGCCTTGAAGTGGCTTTCAGTCACTAGATAGTATAAACTGTATTTGCATACACTTCAAGGCATCCTGTCAACATGTAGAAGGATCTTACTACAGGCAGTCCTTGGACTTGCGGCACAACTGGTTCCTGAAAACCACGTCTTAAGTTAAAACGTCATAACTTGGAACTGATTTTCCCAAAGGAACAATGTTATAAATGGGGGATTCCTTCCTGAACAAAGGCCTAATACCCTATTTTCACCAAAAATAACCCAGAATGTTGTACCCAATCAATTATAGATGAGTAATATAGCTACATCAATGTATTTTATATTGTATATAGCAATCATATTGATTTGGAAGGACTTCTTTGAGGTGCCTTTGCTGGACTTTTTGAAGGGCTCTTGGTTGGACTTCTTGAGGGGCTCTTGGCTGGAGTCTTCTTGGGAGTCTTGGCTTCAGCTTTCTCTGGAGTCTTGTCTGCTTTCTTAAGAAAATGCCCAAGGAAGTTTGGACAGATGTTCTCCAGGGAGGTGGGCAACACAGCAAACTTGTTCGCTGGCATGACATGGCATGCATTGAATGAAGAGTTGTAAAGTCAAAACCAGGTATCAGTTTATGAACATCATTAAGTGCCATTCATTGTAACTTGAAACGTCTTAAGTTGAAGACTGCCTGTACAAATAAGCATAAGGCCCATTATCTGTTACACCACCATTCAAACTGTATTGAATGCTAAATCTTTTGTATTTTATCAATAGCATGATCTTATTTTATATTATATGATATTGCAGAAGGTAAGAGAGAAATTCATTCTGTTGATCATTTACTCACTAGATGCACTTGTGTGCTCAGACACTGGGAGAATTGGGGTGGAGTCATTTTTCATGTGCCAGGTCCTGGCATGTACTATAGGATTATAATTAATAATTGTAATTCATTAAAACGTAAAAAAGGAAATCCACTGTGCCCTTGGAAAAAAAATATATTAAAAAAGAAAATTTAAAACTAATGTTACTGATAAGTTTTACACAAGGAAGCAAGTAGCTACATGATTCTAAGACGGCCATAGAAGGCCTCATCCCTACTTGTTCAACACATTTGTTTGATTATTATAAAACACAGCCCCAGTAACACACAGTTATTCACTGTTACATTTGATCCTGTCACATTTGATCTTTAGTCTGCAATACTTTTACTATTATACAGTGAATACAAAACATGTGTGAAACAGGGTGTGGAGAGAATAAGGTTTTTAAAGAATGTTTTACAAACCAGCTAACCAGCAGCATCTGTTAGGATGTGTGACCTGTATTTCCTCACATTGTTGCATTACTCAGAATGGGTGCCTCAGGTCAGTATTCTAAATTCATAATTAAACATTTGAATAAATGGTCAGATTTTAAAAATTGCTGAGCAACCAGCACTCTTGTCACATAATTAGCTTAGAAATTTGCTAGTGAAAGTGCAAAACCCACTTGTTACCACTTGAGGGAAAAGCAGCAGCAACAATAAATTATATGCTGTTCTTATATACCTGTATAAATAAAAGATGATTACTCTGTATTAGTAGGAGGATAACAATTTGTAAGTCTTCTTTAGAAGATTTAGCCTTAAGCATCCTGGCTGTTGATTTGCTGTTTTGAAGACAAGTAGACAAGTAGATATTCTTGGTCTTTTAGAGCAGAAGATTAAGGAGTCAGTAATTGTTAACATTGTCTTGTCTGCCAAGGATTTGGGATGAATACTTTGTTTTCTCTAATATCCTATATTATGTAGCAGGTTTTAAAATGCAATTACATGTAAGAAGCTTATTTTTTCTTCTGGAAATGAAAATATAACACCTTCATATAAGTGAAGGTGCTCAGTTAGCATTTATTGTCATGCTATTTGCATTTGAAGTGGTACAAAGACCTGGGTTTATTTTTACACTAGCAAATTGCCCATCATAAATGATGGGGGGTAAGGATGGAGCGCCGCCACCTAGTGCCCCATAGTGCTGCTACTTTGCCTCCAGCCCATGTGCCTGCCTCCCCCCACATCCAGCCCTGTGGCCTCCCTACTCGCCATGTCTGGCCCTGTGGGGCTCCCCCCATCCCCAGCTGCTCCCAATGAAGCCCCATGTGCCACCCTGTGCTGTTGCCATCTCCTAGGAACAGGGGGGAGAGGAGCTTGCTTGGCCGCTGACACCCGGCTGCATGCAACATGCCCCCCCTGCCTTCCCTGCCTTTCCTCCCTCCCTGTTGTCAGGGCTAGAAGGCAGCAGGTGGGGCATAGCGGCAGCAGAGGGGTGCTGCTACTGGAACCCGCTCTCCTCCTTCCCCTTCTGGCTCCCCTCCCTTCCCTCTTCCCTGCTGGCTCCCTTGCCCCCTCCGTCCATAGTGCTCTGAGACCTCACAGCCAATCAGCACACACCCTCTCGGTGGTACATGCACAGTTGGCCTGGAGTGTTACAGACAGACAGACTAGGCTTTTATCATATTAGAATTCATATATTTGTATGCTTTTTTAATTCTGTATCAACTGTACTGTCGTGTTCAAAACTCACCATATGCTACTTTTTAGATGCAGGAAGGAGTTTGCTTTCTGAACTGGATGTCTTAGCTCAGGTGAAAACTCTCTGCAAAGGGAGAGGAGATTTATGTGCATCTTTCTGTGCTCCATCCAACATAGTCCTTTACTTCTCTTTGGTACTGTTAGAAGTCTTTCAAACACATACCATAGAATTCTGGCAAAGCTTTTAGTGGATTAAATTGACTTCAGTGAATTGATTAAATTAGATAAAACAAATAAAGTATGTTTCCATTCCTAGAACAGGAATGGCTTATGTTTTTGGTTCAGGATTTTCTTTTTTCAGACTGTTTTACCTAATCATGTATGATATCCAGCTCTGCTAGCAAGCTAAAGCATCTAATCCTTTTAGGGAAACTTCTTATTGTCAGTGAAGCAGCAAAAATGACAAGAGCATCTGGGGCAGTCAGAATACTGTTTTGCTGGGGATCCTCTAAATATCCAGCTGGTTCCTCAAAGGAATCAGTGGCCTTAGCATGATATAAAATTACTGAAAAGTAATTCCCCTATCATGAAAATGTGGGTTTTAATAGGAATGCTTCTCCCTTCATTACTGGATGAGGTCTGGGTTGCAGAGAATATAGAATGCAAAGAAAAAAACATTTAACATATTAACTCGCTGTTACCTTACCTGACATTTGCTAATGTGCTCTTAGCCTGTTCTGGTTCCTTTTGTCTTCAGGTAGAGTGAACTGGTATTATGCTACTAGAGACACTTCCTATGCCTGACTAGAGGTATTTGTACCCAAAAGAATAACAGAATCATAGAATAGTAGGACCATAATGGACTTGTAAGATTATCAAGTCCAGTCCCCTGTCAGAAGGTGGGAGGTAGTTGGCCTCAAATGAGCTCAACAAGGTGCTTGTCCAGCCTCCTGTTGCACACCTCCAAGGATGGCGACTGCACCATCTCTGCTGGGAGTGCATTCCAGATTCTAAATATCCTTATGGAAAAGAAGTTTTTCCTTATGTCCAGTCTACATTTTTCCTCAACTAGCTTGTGCCTTTTGGACCTTGAACTCCCAAGGGGTGCCCTTCTGAAGAGCTGCTCCCCTAGATCTTGGTGTTCACCCCTGACACTTGTAGGTGGCTGTAAATAGGGCTGTGTGAAATTTCGGCAGCTGTTTCATTTCGTGTCATTTCGGCACCTGAAACACTGAATCTGATTCGAAATGGAATGGCTCAGAAAAATTCCTGAAATGAAATGAGGCATCCAAACTGTTTTGGAAATGTTTCAGAAAATTTCAGAGTTTCAGAGCTGGGGTTGCAGGGAAACAGCTGTACGCTGCTACCTAGCCATGAGATTTGGCTCTGGAGGAAGCAGAGATCTACACCAGGGTCTCCTTCCCGCTGCTGCCCACCCCATGCAGCCCTGGATCTTTGCTTGCTATAGAGCCAGGTCACATTGGCAGGGACCAGCATTGACCTGCCCCGCAATCTGGCTTCACAGGGAGCAGAGATCTGCACTGGGGTCTCCTCCCCACCGCTGCTCGTCCTGCACTGCCCGGACCTCTGTTCCCTGCAGAGCCAGGTCATGCGGCAGGACAGTGCTGGTCCCTGCAACATGACCTGGCTCTGCAGGGAGCAGAGATCTGTGCTGGGGTCTCACTGCTGCTGCCCACCCTGTGGAGCCCCACATCATCTGGGCAGGCAGTGGTGGTGAGGAGACCCTTGGCACAAATCTCTGCTCCCTGCAGAGATGAGTCACGCAGAAGGGACCAGGAGGCTTGCTCGTTGCTCTGTGCTGCCCCACGACCCAGTGTGACAGGGATCAGAGATCCACGTGGAGGTCTCCTCGCTTGTATGGAGGGCAGTGGCCCTCCTCCTCCTCTGGGTGAGCCACCCATGGTCCCATCCTGCTTTCTGTTGGGGCCCTGCAGCCCCCCGGCCCCGAGCCCCACCTGGCTGGGTAGGGCTGTGCAGAGCTTCCTTTACCACCCATTCTGATACAGATTCGGCTGAAACGAAGCAGGACAGCGATCCAAAACACCGAAATGAATCATTGTCCTCCGAAATGGCTGAATTCAAACTGAATTGAAACACAGCCATTTTGCATAGTCCTAGCTATCCAGTCACCTCTCAGTCTTCTCTTACTCAGACTGAATAAACCCAGGTGCCGGAGTCTCTCCTAATGGGGCCTGTCCTCCAGGCCCCTGATCATATGGATGGCTTTATGGCAAAGAAGACTTTTTTCAAGTATTTGAGTTGGTCTAATAAAAGATATTGGTTTTACCCAAAGAACCTTGTCTGCCTATGTTCTTAGAGCAACGAGGCGACATCCTACACCCTGGCTATCATGCTGGGAGTTACTGTTACACTAGGACAAGTGAATACTGAAACTCATTCACACTTGTTTTTTAACATACACTGACAGCAGTTTCCTGCCCCTGTGAAATCATGGTCCATAAGGTCTGCAATCACTGAAAAGAATAATTAGGACAAAGTGTGTTCAAATATGAACAATATTTAGGTTTTGTGATTCAGATAGTTGCCAATATAGAACAGCTGAAAAGTGTTACAAGAAACTCATCAAATATATATATTTTAAAGCCTTTGCATGGCTCACAGAAATATAATGTCTCACACATAAAGATGCTGTTTAACAGAGCTGGGTTTTATTGTTCGTTATTAATAGCTTTTAAAGCTATACCACCTCAGGCTTGATTTATGAAGAGTCTAGCAAAGGTTAACCATACCAACTTCTATGGTATGTTAATCCATAGCCTGTTCATTTCTGAATGAAAAGTTGGTGTGGGTCCATGTGCAAATTCTTCTGAGGTTAATTTTTGGCATGTTCTTGCAAGATACATGGATTTTTGGGATGTTACTTTTCCAAATGGAACAGTAGCAATGACTCTAAGAAAAGGCAGTGCAGTTGCCTGTCTAGGCTATTATATTATTTTTTTATAATAGCATAATTGTGAAATTGTTAAATTTAGTCTATTTGGAAGCATGGTACCATATTCTAGCTTTGCATGTAGAAAGCAAGCAAAGCCTATAATGAGAGTCCCTGTAGGTTTCTGTTACTCAGTAATGTACCTGCCTGAAAATCATTACTACCATATTTACTCAAATAGATGATCCTGATTATAAGATGAGCCCCCAATAATTAAATGTCCCCTTCCCACTGCTACAACAGGGAAAATAAATTTGGATGGTCAGGTAGCCCCTTTGCCCTCTGTTCCCCCTCCAACCTTTTATCCTGGCAGCCCCTTCCCGTTCTCCTTACTATCTGATCCTGCTCTGTCTGAAGACATGGAAAGAAGGAGCAAATTTGAAAACATTGACCTTGAAATTAAACATGGCTGTAGCAATGTACATGTAATACCCATGCACTTAATTCATCCAGAATGCATGCAATTTAGCTTTCTTGAAACTACTGCATGTTTTAGCACAGGTACTCCATAAACAAACACCCTTTTGAGCAGCACTTTGGCACCTTCTTACACATAGTACAAGCTATGAATAATTTTCATCCAAAGCTAAAGACTCATTATTTACCATGTAGTTCAATGGGCTGGGCCCCATCAGAATCAACAGGACTTCAAGCCATAGAGACACTGCAGTTCAGCACTGTTCAGTATGTGTGCACTCCAGATACCCCCACAAAGGATCCAGGTGTGAATTAACTTCCCAGTCATGACTAGAGCCAGGTGTTCTTGTCACAAGTCCTGAGATGCTCCAAAATTGTATATGCAGATGAGATGCAGAGCAACCTGGTCCAACGTCATCTCATGGGGGGTGTGGAGGGGGCACAACATTCATATACAACAGGCTGAGAGAGGGGCTAATAGAGGGATTCTGGATGAACTGTTTGGAGTTTCATTTGGTGATGTTTGTCAGGCATTTAACGTTAGTGAAGAAACAGGATTATGGGACTGAAGAACAAGTCAAAATATGTTCAAAGTAGTTGCTCACTGTGACTTCAAAAGAGTCAGTGCTGAGGGGGACTGTGTGCAATGGGTAGTATCATACATTTTATTCAGATAGGCTGTCCTAATCTAGCCTTGTGGTAGGTCCCCATCAGCATGTTTGACCAATGTGGACCAAGTATTTTATAGTCATACTCAGTGGGGGCTGCATTTAATCAACTTTAAAATTGGTTTCTGTAACTGAGCATATGTTGATTTTGGCAGTAGTTCAATGATAAACTGTATCTAATGAGGTTTCCTTGTATGTGAATGTAAGATGAGGGTCTTTTTTCCTTATACTGATTTGGGTAGAGGTGTGGGGTGGGATGGATCTCATCTTGTATTCAAGTAAATATGGTATGTTGGAATTCATGGCTTCACTTAAATGCATTTTGCACGTCCACCTTTTTTAACGTTGGGATATTGTAGTCCTCTCTTCTGCTGTGGCAGGACTGTGATGGAATGGGCAGAACATTTAGTGGTAGTGTTAGTTATTGTCCAGGAATTATGCAAGAGGCATGTCTTTCTTATGGAGATATTCTTATTGAACCAACTGCATAGTTGGGATAGAGTTAGATGATCTGAAGAAGAATGTCTTGCATTTGAAAGCTTCTGTCTCCTTGGTCAGGACCATATGTGATAACCAGACAACCCAGAGAACTAAATTCATGATCAAAATAATAAGAAATATTAAATATGAATTCTTGTAGTCTCTTCCACAAGGCTGAACACAAATCCCTATTTAACAATATGCTGGAAACAAGATTGAATACCCAAAAATATGAAAAAGTATTAAAGGCAGAAAAATAAAAATGGTAAAATGCATTGCAGTTTGCAGTTCACTGTGGAGTTCAAGGACTCTTTGTTGTTAATGTAAACAGTCCCATTTGTATACAATATGGTCAATGGAAACCATACACAGTATCTGCTAAAATTAGCAATATATTTATACAGCCCTAGGCAGGAGCGATGTAATTTGTTCCACAACATGACAGATTTATATCTTCAGAATGATCAGGGTCAGTGAACAATTTCTTAAGCTATACTTTGCACCAAGTGCAGAGATCACAATTAGGGCTTCAGTGCGTGGTCTTGGATAGGGAAGATCAAGCCCCTGATAAAAATGCTAGTTAAGAACACACACCAGGGCATTTTCCCAACTGTATCCAATCAGAATTTAGATACCAGGGATTGGTTGCATTCCTCTAGTCATGAACTAGCCCAGTTCTGGTGCTAGTTAGAATTTAATGTACATTGCCAATATGAGGGTGGTTGGGGATCTTAAGGCAGCAATGGTACAGCCAGAGCAAAGTTCCTTTTCTGTCATACCCCATTCTGGCCATATATTCTTAGTTTGGAGAGAAGTAACTATTGAAACACTTCAAACACTATTTAGATGCTTCAAATGACTAGCTGTATAGTTGTGCGTGCCCTCTGATAGGTTTCAAAAGGAACTGAAGTGCTTTCTAAACCATACCTCTGGTAATTATTGGTTCTGGTACCCAGCCCTGAGGGTCTTCCACCCTGCTTAACACTGCTTGTAGTCTTGCTGAGTCTTTTTGTCTTCTAGAAGTCTCATGTTCAGCTTCTATGCCCTTTAACTCTCTGCTTACTCTGACTCCCTTGTCAATGATGCAGTTGAAATCCTGCATGATCCTGCTGGTCCGGTACTCAGTATCATCACAGTTACTTTTTCCAGGAAGGTGTACCTTGCTTCCTTGTTCACCTGTGAGTAGACATTCAGCAGATCAAAAACAAAACTACTACAACTTTAACCCTGCTTCATCCAGGGTCGGGGTCAAAGTTAGCTCATTTGTATTAGATTTTACACAAACATAATAGTTACAGCATAATATGTACTACTATTGAAAAGCAGGTGCAGGCAATGTCATAGAGTGCCACAAGGAACTTTTTCTCACAGGAATTGTTTGGATTCATAGGAAATGGCTGTTCCTATTTATGCTACTTGTGATGCTCTGAGAACAGCTGTCTTATACCATCACATCCTCTGTTTCTGTGGTGTCCTCCCTTTTGGTTTCCCACACCTCCTTCCTGTACAGCCCTGTTGCATAGCCAAGAATCCAAGTGGCTGAAGCGTAAAAGTACTTTGTACTTGACTAGTATGATCTGCCACTTTTGTTAAAATGAGACCTCAGCAGGGCATAAAGCCCTGTCATCTTTATATTCCACATGTTTTGCAGGAGATTTTAAGTAATACATTTTTCCCTGTTTTTTTTTTTAAGACCAATATTTCCTGTAAGACAGGTGGAATTTTAAGATTCTGGAAGCCTTGCAGTGATATAAAATCTATTATGCAAAAATGTGTAAAACTCATCAAATGTGTGCAGATTCAGCAAATTTCTAGTTGATCAAGTGTTGTAGATTCAGCTCTCCCTAGTGTACAATTTCTGTTACTATTAACACTGCAAAGGAATGAAGCAAGAACAAGTACTTAGATTTGTGTGAAACCACCAATTTTCCTTTGCTGCTAAATTAATATTAATTAAGGGGATAGCATACAGCTATTACGCATAAAGCAATGATGAAGGGACACTACAGTAGGAAGGGAAAAAAACTTTCCCTGAGCTGCTGCACATTTAGGAGCATCAAGCTCAGATGTCGTAATTCCATTGCAAGATATTCTCGCACTATTTGGTATGAGATGCTGCTAACAGGTTTTGCAGCAACATATTGTGAGAGTTTCTATAGAAATACAGAAATAATTAAAGCTGAATGAAGTCATGATATTTAGTCAGAATGCTGAACTGGGGAAAATGTTCAGTGTATTAAAAGAACAGTGGTTAAATATTGCTTTATTTGAATTGATACAGTGTGCTGAGAAAATGATAAACTTACCTCCACTGGCCTTTGGTAGTAACTATGTTAAGTTTTAGCATAATAAAGAATAGTCATAAAAGTCTGGATATTCTTTGCATATAGACACTCAGAAATGTGGATTCCTTTCTGGGCTATGGGTTTGACCCAAAATCAGTTGATGATAATTTGAAAAATCACATTTACTTCTCTAAGCTTCAGATCAGGCCCTGTTGGAACGTTAGGGGTCTAAAAACTTCTATGGAAGTTTCTTAATTTACAGTACTTCCTACTACTGGATAGATTAGAAGTACTATATGATAGTTATTCTTGAGTTATTCTGGCTATAGCAGAAACCAAAAGTGCAAATAATTGTTTTTATGAAAGAGCTGAATAAAGAAATTATCTGAACGTTTACAAGCTAAGCTTTTCATTCTTATGTTTCTAAACCAACGTGCCCTTAATTAACATCTTGTGCTGTCTTATCTGATCCAGCAGAAGTGAATACACCAGATTAAAGGGATACTGACTGAAGTTTGAGATGATGAAGAATGAGAAGCAGGTACTTGTTACAAAAACTACTCATTGCTGGAATGGAGATATCTAAGTTAAATAGCTTTTCTTTATTTTGATTAGAGGCTAGCCAACAGCAGTTTATTGTAATGATAGTGCTGGCTATTAGCTCAGCCCTTTGCTTAAAACACTTCTGCTGCGGTGAGACAGTTACAAGAACATTTATGGTAGCCTGGCTTAAAATGAGTAAGAGAAAGAAACATTTCCACTCACTATCAGAAGTGTTATGAAAAGCATGCTTTTTATTTTAATCCTTTTTTATTACCTGCTATTAGTTGATATCTTTAAGGACATCTTTGCACATGATTACTTTTCCTGGATAGTTTTACTTTTTCCATTGTTCCATACATAAAGCCTTTTCCCCCTAAGTAAATATCTAGCTTGCAAGGAACTGTTGAGTATATTTGTGAAAGGGTCTTTATGCATTTTTCTTTCTGAGTAGCTTTCTTCATTAGACTGCTGCTCTAAGTACTGTAAATGTCATTTGGATTCCTACATTATCAAAATGAACAGGTTTCTTTCTGTTTGATGTCAGAAATTTTCTTGGCAAAATGAAGTTCTACTTTAAATACAGATAGGTAATGAAAAAGCTATTGTTCAGGTAGAAAATCTGTAATTAATTAACTGGGCACCATGTGAATCTGACCACAAGATATTTGTACAGGCCAGTAAATAGTATCAAAGATTTGTGAGTATTAAGTCTGTAGACAGCAGGAAATATTTGAAAGCCTAAGTCGGATCAAGTGTTTGGATAACCAACTACAGATCAAATGAGAACCATTAGAATGTTGTTTGTTGCTTTGTGGTTGAGCATAAATGTTCTGAAAAAGAATCACTGTTTTTATTTGTAAAGCAAATGGAGAGCAGGTTGCAACCATTAAGCAAGTTGCATCAGAAATTAAGTGCCTATCCTATTCTATCCACACTGAATTCCAACATTAAGAAAATGCTCGATGTACCTTATTCACTCAAATAGAAGATGATCCTGATTATAAGACAACCCTCCAATAATTAGGATCTATATGTGGAACATTTATAAATCTGTTTTCATTTCCAGGTATAGAATCTAACTATTGGAGGTTTGCCTTGAATTTGTCCCCCCTCCCACAACTACAGGGAAAATAAATCTGGGGGTCAGGTAGCCTTTTTGTTCTCTGCTTCTCCACAACCTTTTCCCTGAAAGCCCCCTCCCCCTTTCCTTACTGTCAGACTCTGCTCTTCCTGAGCATATGGAAATGAGGAGTAAACTTGAAAACAATAACCTTGAAACCTTGAACATGGCTATAGCAGTTTGCATACTGTACCCATGCACTTAAGTCATCCAGAATTAATGCATGTTACCTTTTTTTGAAACTGCTGCAAGTTTTATCACAGGTACTCCATAAACCCACTTTTGAGAAGCACTTTGGCACCTGCTTGTATGTAGAACAAACTATTTTTTAAAATCTTGTCTAAGGCCAAATCAGTTCCAGATTCAATTTGGCAAACCCCAATAGTTAAGTTCCAAAATTACAAAATCCAAAAGTCAAGTTAGTGGCTTTGCCGCTGGGCAAATATCTTCCCTCCTAGACTCATCCGTCTGGGGCTTTGAATACTCCCCAAATCTAGGTAGGCAAACTATGTGCAAGCTCAGGGCCTGGAGGCAATAGAGTTTTGATGTCCCCCGTCTCACTTGATCTTAGCCAAAAAGCTAATGTAGTATAAGCATAATTTGTACTACAAATATGTAGTACAAATTATTTTTATTGTATATATTAAATATATTTAATATTTTTAAATATAGACACACATAAAATATTTGAATATGTGTGTGTACACACACACCTTTTACCTTTACGGTTCTGTCTTGTGACCGACACAGTTCCCACAACAGTTCATAACACACATACACAGTGCAACCATAATCATGCCTGTTACAATAACAGCAACAGTGCACCTGCATGCCTGTTGCTATTTCTGTCACCCATTACACTCAGTCTCCATGCTCCTTCTCTTCTCCCAGCTTTCTACTCCCACCCCCTTTAAAAGCCCTCTGTTTCTTTCCTTAGTCCTTTCATGACTCCTCTGAATCTAAGTCTTCATCTTCTTCTCCTTCTTCCTCCTCGTCGTCATCATTTGTCTCCTCTGGTGGTCTCATTCTTGAACAGCTATGCCATTCTTTCCTCTTCCATGTGTCCTCTGCCATCTTCTACCTATCATCTTCTCTCTTCTTATAGTACATCTGTAGCCTACTCAGTCCCATTCTGACAGTCCTTGACCAGTAGGTCCATGTGCTTGTACATGAGTTGGTTCCTGGTCTTCCATTGTGTTCCTGAAGCAGGAGATGTACTGATCAAAGCAGGCTGTTGGGGTCCCTTGCTACTTGGTCAGGTGGCCAACGGTGCCACCTCTCTAACCCCTGTCACCATCTGAAGTAGTTCACTTAGTCTCCCCACACCACAGTGGCATACAGGTAGCTCCAGAGCAGGTGGTCAATTGTTTCCTCTTCCCACTGGCAGGTTTGCCTAGGGTAGTCTAGTGGGACCCCTCACCCTCCACTGTGTCTCATGCCAAGTCCAGCATCCTCTCACCTGACTGGTGTCTCACTCCCACTCCATCCACCAAGCTGGTCATGGTTTCCCTCTTGATTTTTTTCAACCTGCCAAAGTAAGCAGACCAATTTTTCACTCTCCTTTACCCAGGTGGCGCTCTTTCTACCTGGCCCCAGTCTGGGCCTTCACCTCCCACATAGCCTCCCTCATGTCCCAGCCCCAGGCAGGCTGCTTGTGGAGGCTCTGTAACCTGTGGTTTAGGCGTTCAGGGTGCCTGCTTGGGAACTAGGCTTGTCTGCTGCCAGCCTGCTGGAAGAAGGCTCTTGCTCTCTTTTTAATGCTGTCCCACAACTCCATGTGATTTCATACCCAGCTCTGTGGATCCTACATCCTGCTTAGGACTGTCTGAAGTTCTGCTGGATCCTTTTGTTTTCCAGGAGGCTCACATTCAGCTTCCACACTGATCTGCCTCTCTCAGGTTGCCCTCCTTCCCCCTTCATCTCCCCACCTTTGCCTTTACCATCAGGAGGCAGTGGTCTGAGGAGAAGATGGGTGTAGATTCAGCCTTTGCTACTGTCCACCCCTTGGGGAGAAAGGCAAAGTCTGTGTGCAACTGTGTCTGCCCTGTGGAGTCTACCCGGGTGAAGTTTCCCCCTGGTCCTTGGGCTCCTTTGCCCACATCCACCAAGCAGACAAGCTGTTTCAGCAGCCTGGAGGATCTTTCTAGGCCCATCTTTTGGCCTCTGCTTCTTATGTCTCCCTCATCAATGATGCGGTTGAAGTCCCCTGAGATCATTACTAGCCAGGTACTGAGCATTGCTGCAGCCATGTTCTCTAGGCAGGCACACCTTGCTTCCTTGTTGACTGGGTGATAAACATTTAGGAGGTCAAATTTCCCTTCCTCTGTGTCAAAGGTGGCTTGTAGTAGCTACCTGCAATAATCTCTCTGTGCTGTAGGGATTTCAATGTGTCTCCTTTCAGGAGAAAGGCTAATCCAGCTGTTCTATTGTCATTTGGTCCAAACTACATGTAGAGACCAGGTGTCCAGCCTTTATCAAACACAGATTATTCCCCCCCTGAAGGAGACTGACTCCTTTCTTTAGATGGTGTTGGGGAGACCCCAGGGTTCACTTGTGTTTCTGTTGCTGTATCCAGTCCTCCTGGCCCATCTCTGGGTTCCATGGGGATTCCTGCTGTTCTCCCTAGACCTTTCTGAGCTGGGTTCCTCTTCAGCATCTGGGGCTTTCTCCTGACTCCTTTCTCTGATGGACTGTTTCTCCCCCTCCATCTCCTGCTCCCTTTGTATTCTTGACAGTTCCTTGTTTACCTGCACAAAGGAGTATTTGTAGGACTGGGGGGGAAGGGGGCAGGTTGGTAGGAAAGCTCTGGCTCATTTTCCTCTTCTTTTTGGGTTCCCTCTGTTCTTTTCTCCTCCACCCCTTTGTTCTCTGTTACTGCCAGGGCCACTGGGGTTATCATGTTCTCCCCTTTGTTTTCTGTCTCATTTGCAAATGATTTGGGGCAGTCTTTAAAGACATCCTTTTCTTCCCTGCACTAATTATAGCACTAGTTTACAGTCCTTGGCTTCATGGTCTTTCCCTTTGTACATGGCATAGACTTTGTTCTTGCATTTGCAGCAGAGCTTGGATCACTCCTCTTAATAGACTAAGCCCTGGTGGGTGCTCAGGGTGATTGCTGGAGGAAGGTGCCTTGCCTTGGCTGGCTTTCTAGGCTTCCTTTTTAGCACTGCCCTGGCTTTCTAGGCTCCAGCCCACAGTCCCATCTCATCCAGGACATTTGCAACTTTTCCCACTTTCTCACAGTGCCTTTTTTAACCAAAACCTCACATCATCTTCCTTTATTAAGACATAATGTGTGGGGGTGGAGGCAGGGGCAGCTCAAGGTTCAGTATCCACACTGATAAGAGCAAATTAAATTTATTAGTGAATGTTAAAAGGAAGTTACAACATTGAAGGGGTGAAAAGAAACACAGAAACCTGGACAAGGGTGGCTGCATAATACAGGGTTGGGGGGTGATGATGCAACTATGTTAAATAATAAGAATATAGCCTACTTGACATAGGAATGGGGACAAAGTCCCTGCACAAGGAAACTGCATCATTACAGAGCTGTAGGTTATAAAGGATATACACAGACACAAGTAACAGCATGTAGGGTATGACTGTGGGGATGAGAGATAGTCCAGTTATAAGTGGTCTCAGGTCATGATCCTTTGGAAGGGGCAGTCAGGTCATCCACTCAGTCTCTGGTGGTCTGTTAGAATTCACATGTGTTCGCCTGTAGTATGTTTTATGCTGATGCTCCCAGACTATCTGATGGTTTTAGACACCATGAGGCATCTTGTCAATTTGGTGTAGTGGCAGGATATTCAGCAGGCATGCAGGGTGCTCTCATTGATGGGGTTCCATGCTGTAAGCGACTTGATGAAAAGCATTGTGACCATCAACTCATATCCCTGGCTCCTCAGGATATCAGGGTACCTCGACAGCTTCTGCTTGCAGGTCCTTGACAAAGGCATGCTATTGACTACCATGATGTACCTGTTTTCATCAACCATGATGATGTCCAGGCACAGCTGGGTCTCACAACTTGGGACAGTGTGATTGATGGGCACAATCATGGCTGAGGCCCAAATAGCTTTCGCCAGCCAGCTTTGGACAGTGTTGTGGTGGAGCCATGGCCACACTCTGCCATGGAGCTTGCAGGTACATAGCAGTGTCTGTTTTGCATCCACATCTCCAGCACCCCTTGTCAATTTCTGTAGGGGATGGCCCCATTGAGTGGCAAACAGTTGAGTCAGGTGGATGAAATGCCATTCTACAAAGCACATGAAGTTCCTTCCAGGTATAAAGTACTTGCTAGCATCCCATTTTGAGGGGAGCTCAAAGACCTTGCCCTTGTCAGGTTTTGCCTTCAAGGTTAATGGTGTACTTGGCATGTGTGGCATGCTTTAGGTATTTGTCCAGGAAGGTCCTCAGATAGGGGGGAATCACAGTGATGCAGCTGGTATTGGGGGGTAGGAGCAGTTGAGGCAGCCCACTGGTATGGTATTGCAGGCTTGGCTTCACAGAGAGGCAAAGTCCCTGTCATCTTGGCTAAACTCATTCTCCAGCAAGTCTCTTAGGAAGGTGGCTAGGTCTCTGCTGGTAAGCTGACTGATGATCTTCCTGTGGGTGGGCTCCCTCAGGGCACTGGCAGTGATGTTGCTCACCAGCTTGTTAGGGTAGGTCAGGAGGTAGGAGGTGTAGGTGACCCATGCAGTGGATGTTGCATGCAGAGGTCACCAAAGCAGGAGATGTTGGCACCTCTCTGCCAGTAGGGGACATGCAGGATCTCATTGCTTGCCTGGAGTAGCAGTTGCTGCCACTTGTTCAGTAGCTGTTTCAGTTTGTTGTCTGCCTTTTTGAGCGGGGTCTTGGGGACTATTGCACCTGTCAGGATGAGAAATGTTTTCACCACATCTATCTTCTGCTAGGGGGCTAGCAGGGACAAGTTTAGCTTGTGGGTATCCTGCATGATCCTACAGATGGTCGTCTCCAGCATCTGCTTTGTCCCATGACCAGTGGGCATTACCAAGTGGAGGTAGCTTTTGCTGTTTCTCAGGCACTTTATCTGCTTGTCCTGTGTGTTGACAGTGGAGTCCAGGAAGGTGCTTTCTTCCTGCAGTTGATATTCAGTGAGGCACACTTGGAGGTATTTTAAGTGGAGCCCCATCCACTTGGCCACCTTGGAGCTGATGCCCAGTGTCCTCTGCAGCTGCTCGGAGTTGCTGGTGAGGAGGACAAGGTCATTGGTGTAGGTCAAGACACTCAGATTATGTCCATAAAGGCTGAACCCTCTGGGACCTTCTGCCACCACTTGGAGGAGTGGTTCCATGGCCAGGTTGAAGATGAAGGGGATGAGCGGGGAGCCCTGTTTGACTCCAGTCCACATCGGGATGTCATGTGTCTTACGTGGCCAGATGGTGATGGTGCAACCATCGTAGAGCTCCTGGATGAGGTAAGTGGTCCCATCCAGCATCCTGAGTTCCTGGAGAGTGTTGAAGATGAGGTGGTGGGGCATGGAGCTAAAGGCATCGAGTCCTGCCACTGCACACACTCCTCTCACCCTCTGGGCATCATCCAGCACCATCTGTAGCTTAAAGTTGTGTTCATAGCACCCTTTCTTGGAGAGGAAGATCTTCTGTCTCATGCTGATGGCCTTCCCACTTACCTCCCAGCCAGTGATCCAGACTGCCAGGCAGCTGATGTACAGCTTGTATGTGATAGATCATAGGGTGATGGGCCTCCAGTTGCTTGGGTCATCTGGCTCTCCCCTTTTGTGTATCGGAACTATCATCACCTTCTTCCACGAACTGAGGGTGCAGTGGAACTTCCTGCACCGATTGAAGATCAGCATCAGAATGAGGCACCCTGCCTCTTGTTTATTCAGTAGGCTGTTTGCTAGGCACTGAGTCCCTTGTCCTATTCAGGCAGGCCTCTACTTCCTTTGGTGTGAAGTTTCCTTCAAGCCCCTCTGCAGAGTTGATGGGTGCCAGGGGTCTGATGGATACAGGATGTGAGGTGATGGCTTCCTCCTGGGAGTTAAAGATGCCACAGAAGTCGGTAAACAGTCTCTCCTGGGGGATCGGGCAGGATCCCTTGTATTTCCTTGGGGCAGTTGGGCCGGTACAAATCTGGAACCTGGAAGCTGCTGGCAGGTCATAGTGCTGGCTCTGAGGTCTTTTCCTTGGTGCTTCTAATACTATGCTGGTTTTGCTGCTGGGCCACCACTCCCCTGGGGCTGCCTAGTTTGGATGGCTGTCAAGAGCTCCTTAATCAGCTTGTTCACTGAGGCATCTAAAGGTCTGGAATGTGGTAGCATTGAAGAACTCCTTCATCTAGATCATGTGCCAGCCTCTGTGGAGGCCACGTTCTCTTCACTGCTCAGAGGTATCCTGGGGAGGCAGACTGGTGGTGCCAGGTGTCTGTGGCTCTGGCTGATATAGGTGGTCATGTCTGACTGAGGTGCACAGGATGGAGGTCTGCATGGGAGTGTAGCTGGGACAAGTCTCACTGCAGTTAGAACCCTTGTCTTCTGGCCAGTGGCTGCTGATGGGGTTGCTGGCTTCACAGGCTCCATTACTGTGGCCATATTTCAGTGTACTGGTATGACCAGAGTGTTAGACCTCTCTACAGTGGTCTTCTTTGCTGCTCTGTGGCCATGGCATGTCTTCTGATGCATCATGAGTTGCTTTAGTGCATCAAAGTCTATCACAGAAGACACAGAAGAAGTCCAGCCACTTCTGGTGAATGCACCACAGGTGCTTCTGCAAATAATTGTGAGTCTTGTATTCTCTGGGTGGGAAGTGAGTCAGGAAACCAGTTTCCATTGGAAAGGGAAAAGGAGATAGTTTAAAATAGGGTCTGGTCCTACCCTGTCACCTGGGTTTCCAGCAGGTGCATTCCTTTGTCATATGGGAAAGTATATTGTATGAGATGCCCAACACCCAGATGTCAGAAGAGATAAGTGCGACAAAGGGAGAGCAGGCAAGAAAAAGCAATACAGCAAGTCTGGGGCCAGAAGAGACTGATGATTGAGGGAAGCTCTCAGGAGCTGGAAAAGACTGGAAGAAATCAATTGAGTTTTTTGGGGATGGTGAAGGCTGTGCTGACTGGATTGGGGCTGGGAGGGACTACTTTAATCCCCTTGAAGGGGACAGAGAACCTTGGGCTGCTTGGAACTGAAAATACCTTTACTGAAGACACTGTCTTCTGTGCTGCATGGAACTGTGGGTTGCACTGGGTGAACCCAAGTGGAAGTGAAGTCCCTCAGGAGCAGAGCTGGATGTTACTGTCTTCAGTCAGGGCCATGGAGAACCAGTGAGTGTGAGGGGGACTGCAAAGCTGAGGTCTCAGAGTGGGAGGGAGTTCAGGCTTCTGCCTCACTCTAGAAGCCAAGCTTGGGCTGGGTTCAAGGGATACTACTAGAAAGCAGACAAGGACCAGTAGTCTTGAGGAAGTGTTCATAAGATGTGCCATGATAGAGCCTTTATATAAAGAGTTAAAGGAGCTTTGCTTAACTTATCGATACCTGATAACAGATGTTAGAGATAGGGGGAAATATTGCAAATATTTGTCAAATTACCATATTTTTTCACATACAACCTGCATTCTTTCCCTCAAAATCTGCCCTCCAAAATGAGGGGGTGTGTTTTAAGCAGACAAGCTGTTATTGTCACTGGAAAAGAAGCAAGTCTGGAGACACCATGTATGCCATGCAGCTGCCAAGACACTATCCATGCCATGTAGCTGCCAAGGTGGCACAGTCCTTGTGATTGGCAGTGCCAGGGTGGGGAGTGGGGGTCTCAACCAGCCCAGGGCCCACAGATTTGTCTGCCTAGGGCCTACTAAAAGGTTAATCTGGCCCTGTACTTACAGTTAAGAACTAACAGTCTTGCTACTGCCCTTTCCAGGGTCTAGGATCTAACTTTGTATGACATGAAGTAAGTTTTTCTAGAAACGCAGAGTGTCTAGGAAGGTGTGGCATTACAGAAAATAGTCAGAATGAGACTGCTAGCACAAGGACCTTCCAGCTGCTATACTTCCTAGACACTATATTTCCAGGAGAACTTACTGTGTCACAGTTGCCCATGACTCTGGAAAAATCTTTTTTTCTACATTCTGCCTTCCAAAAACAAGATGCATGATGTATGTGAGAAAATGTGGTAGTTATTAAACCAGCTGTAGATTCCTTTGGTTGGCAATGAAAGACTGCTTTACCTTGTAAGTAAAGTATTGCATTAGGTCAATCCATTACCTGGTGTAAACTGGCCTTGCTGATGGAACTGCACCAGTGTATTAGCAGCTGAAGATCTGGACAATTATGTTGTAATTAAAACCCTATTAAAGTTAGATGTTTTTCATCTAACAATGTATAATGGAACTTGTTATCCAAGCCTTTATATAGCTAAACTGTTCCTTTACTATTTTTAAAATGCCATATGTGAAATGTTTTTAATCATAGTAAGGAATTTAGAAGATTTAAATTGCTCAAATAAAATCTTAATGTTGGTGACGCACATATTTTCTGAAGTTTGGGTTGGCCAGCACTTTAACCATCCCATTTTGTCTGTTAGGCCCCAGAATTTGTTTTTCTTTTAGAGGCCTATATGATTCTTGATGCGATTTTTGTACATGAACATACTCTATCCCTAATGGAAATTACACATATTCATCACGGGGTGAAAACAAACTTGCTTTAAGTTACAAGCAGAGAGAAACCAGGCAACCAAGTTACAATATAAAAGTATGAAAATTGGAGCAAAGAATGCACAAGAGTGTAACTAGTGGTTTATTGTTGTAATTATGGAGCATTCAGTTACATTTTTTTAAACTAGTGTTCTTCAATTTTATGAACTTGATTATAAGAAAAGTAAAAAGGTCTTAGTGTTGTGTGAAGCAGTGAACTCAATGTTCCTCTGGAGAAAATTACTTGTACAATGGGCCATTTTTGTTGGGCACTTTGGCCTTTCTTATCATTTTAAACTTTCAGTTTACTATGTTAGAGCAATTCTGGCATTTCTATATAATGACCATGGCATCAAAAGGGTATGAATAAATATTGCTTTAGGAGACCACATCTAGCTCTAAGAGAATAAATACAAAGCAAAGGATCTTCTACTTTAAAACACATTTGTTTTTAGTTTGAAGGGTGTATAGCTTTTAACACCAGTACATAAATGAAGTTAATCCAAATCCCTTTGATTTTGGAGACATAAAATTGGATGTACATTTTGCCAGTTTTAATCAAGTTTATTGCCTGTTGTAGAATGGTTATGCCTCATAAACCTGACAGAGGGGGAATGAAGGTGGAAATGATGAGAGAGCAGGAAGAACCATTCTTGGCAAATAGATGTATCTCATTGGAAAACATCGAAAAGGAAGAAAAGTGATCCCCTTCCAAAATGTCTGGTGGAAACACCTGATAACCATCATCAGGTTTTTTTGTGAAAATCATTCCATATTTCTGTGGCTTACTTGTATACTTTTGTGGGTTTTTTAGTTTTTTTGGGATGATATTATATAGGAGCAGAAAACTCTTCTGCATGTGATAATGACTCAGGCAAGTTTTGTACCTTAAAAAAAATCTCCCAAAACAAGTAGACTTCATGGTTCCGGTTTCTGAAGCGAGTTGGCAGTGTAAAGATTAAAAAAAAAAAAAGTTGGCAAATTCAATTATGAAAAAGGGTTAGTTGCGAACAGGACAGAAAATAATGAACACTGGTATGATTTCCACACCCTTTTCCAGTCACTCAGTACCACAAGAGCTGTTGGCAAAAATAGCTGCAGTTTTATCTTTGATGCACAATTTATGTAAACAAGCATTAATTCTGGGGAATGCCCCACACATGGGCAATACAACTGACTTCACAAGCAGAGCCAACCTCTCATGCCATTATTAACATTTTTTCACATAGTATCCTCCCTTCACAGATACTTCAAGTACTGACCTCTCCAATAAACATTCCTTTCCAAACACAGAATATTGTACATCTTAGCCAGCTCAACTTGACTTGTAAGACTCACTACTCCAACAAAGAATAATATCATATCTCACTGACTTAAAAAGTACCTTCATGGTGCTCCTGCCCATATGAGAAGGAAACCTTGATTCTTCCAAAATGAAATGAAGGGTAAATTGCATGTCTTATGTTCACTCCACTTTTGACTTTTCTCTGATCATTCTAAAGCATACGGTGTTATAATCACATCTAGGATGCATCACCTGGCATGAATTTATGAATACGCTAGGTGTTCCTACAGTATGCCAGTGCAATTAATCTGCCACGTCTGTGCATGGAAAATTCAAATTAAGATATGTACCATATTACTTAGTAACCTCCTGTAAATTCTGAAGAATTCCCTTTTCTTCCTTTTTGCTGTATTAAACAGAATTTCTTAGTGGATAGTGGTTAGGGGATTAGTGTAGGACTTGGAGCTGTGTGGCAAAGTGGGGCTCCCCAACTAGCCACAGTGCTAGTTACCTCACTTGCCTTTGGGCACACCACCCACCTGACTCTCCTGCCATGCCTTGTTCTTAATTAATTATGATGTTAATTAAGGCGGGAGGCTGTCCATTCTTGCCCTGATGCCAGGGGGCACTGTCTGTGGCTCTGATCTTCTCTTACACTGCGAACCTGCAGATGGCATCCAGATGGCACAGTGCTCCCAACCTATAGCCAGATCAAGCTTAGGCCTCATTGTCAGGCCTCAGACATTCGTATTCATACTGCCGTCCTCTCACGCTCCACTCCCTCTCATGCATTGACAACTTACGCTACTTTGCTCCCTCTTGGAGTGGGCCCCTTAGGGCATAGGCTTAGCTAGTTGTATCTTGGGTGGCAGACGTACCATCTTTTGGGCCTGTACTGTGACCCTCACTGGGGTAGTGGCCAGCCAATTACCCGACTGGGTCCAAACTTACTCTGGCCCCTTCCTGGGAAACTCTATACACACTCTGGGCTCTCAGCCCTCTGGTTCTTCTCCCCCACTGCGGTCCCTCCTCTCTACCCCCTTTCTAGGGACACTCATCACCAGGGCATTCTTATCCCACACCAAAACTGTTGCTCCAGGGTCTCACAGGGACTCTCACTTCCCCTCCTCCCCCCCAGAGCAGCATGTCATTGTGCTCCACTGTAGGTCTTGCTTTTGACTGACACTTGGCTTCCCAGCAGTGAAGGACTTAGGGTCAGGACTTGCCCCTATCTCTCAGACTGAGCCCCCTTACTTGGCCTCTGGCCCAAACTATAGCCTCAGGCATCCAGAGACATACCTAGGCCCAATCCTTTCACTTGGGGCTCCACACCACCCCCTCACTTGGGGCCACAGGGCTTCCCTCCCTGGTGGGCTCAGGTGGCCGCAGTTGTGCATGGCCCCAACTCTTCCTCCTCAGGGACTTACACCCCACAAGGCTCAGGCATGCAGCCATGCCTGGCCCCCAGTCTTCCTCCTTGGGGTCTTGCATCCCACAGGGCTTAGGTGGCTGCAGCCATGCCTGGCCCAACTTTCACTCCTCAGGGTATTGTACTTCACAGGGCTCAGGTGGCCACAGCCATGCCTGGTGCCCACTATCTCCAATGCTACCAGACCCACCCGAAGGTGAGGGCTAGGGTTAAGGCACCCCTACCCCCCTTTCACTTGGGTGATAACTGACCTGGCATTTCCTGGGGGCTCCTGCACCACTGAGAGCCCCACGAGGCCACCCACTCCCAGCAGGGTGCAGTTTTAGGTCATGCCCAGGAACAGGAGACTCCTTACCATCCCCAGCAGCCCCTGCCTTTAGCTCCAGGATGATACGTGAAACCTTTCAACCAGGCAATGTTGCTGCCTCGCCTGCCAGCAACCAACTGCCCTGTTTATATGGGCGGCCAGAGATCTAAAATGGCCACCGCAATCAAGTATCTGCTGGCTGCTTAGCTCCGGTCTTAAAGTGACAGGTAGCAACAGTGCCCTGCCACACAGCTCTCCCCTTAGAATGATATTCGGGGAGCTTTGCTTGGCTGCCTTCCCTGCTGGCTTTGTCCCTGTCTACTGCAGCCCCTGCCACATGGCTAGCATCCCGAAGGTGCTCCGCCACAGGCTGGAATCCAGTCCTCAAGTCTGCCACATACTATGCATATGAAGTTAGGCCAGTCTTTACCTTATCTTGTCTCAGTTCTTCATCTGAGAAATGGTGACTGCTTCCCACATGAAGTATGTATTACATGTCTACTTTCTCTATCTGGCTTTGGCATTGTGAGGTCATTGTGAGGATACTAAGGTCATAGGAGGTCCTGTATAACAGGTAAAAGATTTGAAAGACATTTGTAGTTAGTGGCTATAACTGTGGCATTTTCCCTAGTTTTCTCAGTTTCACTCTGGCTTTTGGTAAGCCCCGCCTTATATGCAGGGATCCTGGTTTCTCTGTTAAAAAAAAAAATCACACTTTCTCTGTTTAAAAACCCCAAAATCCATTATTAAAATGAAGTGTGTGTGTGTGTGTAGGTAGATGTAGGTATCAGTTAAACACAATGTTTTATTGCTATATTTACAACTTTAAAGAAATTTGGAAGGTTACTATTGCCTCAATCACTATCATAAAATTAATTCAAAGTATAAATTTTGGCATTTGATTTTTGGGGTTTTTATCATGGAAAATCAGAGCTCCCTCTGCCCCCTTCACTCACAAGGATGTAGGTCCAGGACCCTCACACCCAACCCTTGCTTGTGCCCCTCATTCCCACAGGCCCCCCTCTGGACCTGTGGGTGCCTTTCCCTCCTCGCCTACAGTTCCCTCACCCCCCACACTTGTCAGAGAGGGGCCCCAGCTTCCAGGGCCAGGGACCCAGGTCTGTAGCCACCTGCCCCCCCTCAGCAGTGCCCAAGCCCCAGCTGTCACCTGTGGGAGGCAGTAGGAGCTGTGGCACAGTGGCAGCACAACTAGAGCAGAGCCCGTTGGGGGTGGGGGCATGTGCAGATGTGCCACTGTGGGCTCAGGCTCCCTGCCCTGCTGCCCACTCCCTGGGGTCTCCATAGCCCAGTGGGCAGGACTGGAGGAAACAGGGAGAGTGGGGCTGTGCAAGGAAGCTTGGTGCTGATGTTGAGAGCTCTGTACCACCCTGGTGAGGTACCCCCTGCCCAACTGGCAGTAGCAAGGGGCACAGCTCCGCACCACCACCCCCACTGCTGCCAGATAGACAGGAGGCACCTTGCCAAGGCAGCATGAGGCTTGCAGTGGCAAGGAGCTTCCCTGACCAGCTCTGCCATGTTGGGTCCTGCCTGCAAGGCCACAAAGGTCCCTGGGGGAAGGCAGAAAGATGGTGTGCCCAGGCCCACAGTGGGCAGCCTGCATCCACCCCCACTATGTGCACTGATCTGGGGGGCACATCCCCCCCCCCCATGCCCTCCTGGTAGTGCATGCAGCAGTGGGGAACTAGCCCCACCCCCCTGGATAAGCCACCCTGCAACTCTATCCTGCTGCCTGCTGGGGCCCTGCAGCTGTGTATTCTGGCCCCAAGCCCCATGCAGTGGTCCAACTGGGCAGCAGCCCCAGCTTCAGCCTTGCCCGATCTGCCCCCTGCCTCCCTCCCTATGGAGGCCTTAGTCCCCACTCCCCTTCTACTAGACCTACCTGCAGGAGCTTCTCCTTAGGCTGCCAGGCGGCATGTGTGAGGGTGGACATGCTCATGGTGCTCCCTGCCTGATCATCCTCCTCCTGCTCCTCACAGGTTGGAACTCTGCCAGCCTGCAGAGCTCTTTGCAAAAGAGCAAAATCTATGCGTTTCTCCATTAACATGAAAAATCTGCATTTTTCTCCATTAAAGGGGAAAATCCGTAGGGGTTTTTTTGGTTTTCTGCAGTGAACAGAAAACCTGGATTCCTGCTTATGAGGTTCAGTTAATGTTCAGATTTACATGATAGCTGTAAGTATTGAGAGCTGTTATTAAGAGGAGTTTTGTATTGCAGATGTGCAATGTAAAATCTTGTCTCTCTGCTTTACTTGTATTAAGACATTCAGATACTAATGTTGCATTGGTATTACTGCCACAGAATAGTTTAGCTTTCTGGCATGGGAATAAATAACATGACTCTCTTCCTACAACCTTGAGTCCTCATTTAACTAGTTAACCTTTCTGATTTCCATTAAAAAAATTATGCATATTTATATCCTCAGCCATACACACATATATGTGCGTTTATATCCTCAGCCATATACACAACCTTGAAAGTAAATAAGTGGTACCTCAGCAATCATACAACATGACAAATCTTTCTGAATTTTAAATTACCATTTCTACTGGGTTGCTTGAACTGAATGTTATGAAGACGTTTCTACTCTTTAAATTCAGGACTCAAGTCAACAAGAAAGAAGAAGGATGGTTTTTGTCATTAATGCTGAACTAGGTTTTTGAAGAGTTAGGTCTCCATGCCTTGCTTTCCATCTTATAAAATGGACATATGGATACTTCTTGTTTCACACCTTTTATTTACCTAGTCTATTTAGATCATTTGGAGTAAGACTCATGTCTTAAAATGCATATATGGTGTCTAGTACAATGGGGCCTTGGTTTAGTGCTCCTTTCTATGAAAACTTTGTTGGAACTTTTGGTGGTACCATAATAGAAATAATAAAGAATGAAGTGTTTGTATTTTTATTTCCCAAATGCTCTCCAGGAAAACATGCTTGTCTCTCTATCAGACAAATATACCTTCTTATTCTGCCCATGACTTTCGCTGTTTTCTGAGCTTTGACTCAGATAATTACCAAGCTTTATCCAAACCTAATTTGTTGCAAGATATACTTATGAACATTTCAATCTTCCCTGCTCTCAGGCAGGCCAGAAATTTGATAAAAGAACTTCAGAATTACTTTCTTGTTTTATTTTCTCCTTCCAGGCAGTACCAGAAATGCAGATTCAGGTAAACATTTTCCATATGAAAAAAAACAGTTAACAACATTTCTGTGAACCTCAAGTTGATATAATTTGGGACTATGTCAGATTTTGAGCAAAGCTTCAAGATCAGTCTTACCTAATTCTCCCATTTCCAATTTGCTCATTCCCCAGTTTTTACGCAACATTACCGCAGGAACTAATGAACTTCAGTCACTTCAATCTATACAAAAAAGTTAAAAAAGTGTAAAAAAGCTAAGCAGCATATTTACATGACAGCTGAACTGCCTGGATTTTTGTGGACTGTATTACTTAAGTTTGTCAGACAAGCAATTTCTCTGATCTGCATTCCATTTTAAAAAAGGTTGTGAAAACCATGGCACTGAAACAATTTTGTCTTGTGAAATGTGCACAAGGAGCCAACTCCTATGGTCTTAATTTAGGCAAAATTCCAATGCATGTCAACTTTGAAGTCGATGTAGTTTCTTCTTGAGGAAAGGCTGCAGAATTTGGCCCAAATTCTTTATTTCTGACTGATAAATGAAGTCTGCCTGGAGTCCAGACGTGCAGATGATTGAAAAACAAAACAAGACACCCCACCCCCAGACAAACCAGTTCCAATAATTTCTCTTTCATTCCAGGTTTATCTAATATTCTGGTTCAGTTTTTGCTGTCTTGCAAAGCTATGGGAGTCTGTGAACTGGTGACTGATAGTTTTGAGAAATGCAATCAGAGTAACAAAGCAACATTTATTACTGACTGATAAATGGATTTGCATTATTTTGAGCCTGAACGATCTCATATTGATACAGAAGAGAAGTATAGAGCATTCTCATATTATATGCCATTACATCCTCTAATATTTTAAACATTTTGAAACAATGGCGTAACCTGCAGAAAATATATTATTTTGAATATTAGTAGGAATTTAAGCCAATATCTTTTTTTTTTTTTTTATAAGATTTAAAAGAAAATCCGGTCTGATTGTTACTTTGTAAGGCTTATAAGCACCCCCTTGTGGTCAAAAACATTAAGTAGTGTTTATAGAATCAAATTCAGTGAGGTAAGATAGTAACGTTCATTTTTAAACTATACAGAGCAGAAAATTGTTTTCTCCTATTTTCAGAGTTTGTTTTGGCATCCTGATTTATTCTGTGTTTCCATATTATTAATTGACCCTTTGAGACTAATTTGTTATTTTTAAAATAAAACCTAATTCCTATAAAAGGACCTAGAGATCTAGTGAGTTTTGCCATTTACTTCAATGGCTTTGGATTGAGCCTTAAATGGCTCCATGAAATCTGTTTGGGGGAGATCATGTTACTGTTAATAAATAAAGAAATGGTAAAATGCCCACAGCAGATGTTATCAATCCATATATATGCTGACCAGTAGGAACTTTTTCATACCAGAAAAATAAATGTTTTATTTATTCTTTATTTTTCTTCAGTAAGCACCTCTTTGAATGCTATATATTATAAAGTCTTCTGTGTAGTGCAGGTATGAAATGTTGGCTTTTTAACTTGCGGAAACTAAATTGGCCTTACAGCTCTTTTTTTGTATCTTCTGGATATCTGCACCTTCCTCTAAAGTGCCCAGTGATGATCACTGTTGGAGACAGATGAACTGGTATAGATGGAGCCCTGATCTGGTTTGGCAATTTCTCTGCTCGTGTGTAACATGTAGGACTGTAACAAAGTGGGGTAAGCTTTGCAAGAGACCAGTCTTTTATTTAAAAGTTAGCTCTTTAAAATAGCATTTCCCTGCTCCCTTCTCTTTTCTGTATTTCCCTGTAATCAGCCAGCTCTGGCAGTGTTTCCCTTTGGATTTCCAATCAGGGAGCAACCTCATTTGGATGGTCTCTTAAGGGCCCAGTTGTGCAACTTTACATTCATGAGCACTGATGCAGGTAAGTAATCCCTTATCAAGAAATATGCGCTCACCAATCAGGCCCTAAATCCATTATATACTACTTGAAATTGCTGCTGTTACCTGGAATGTAAATATCAATAGCAAGGTGTGGTGAAGAAAAGGAACAAAAATGCAGGGCTTGGGAGCAACTAAACTGAAAAGGAGACATCAGTAGCCAAAATTTAGAATTGTGTTTTAAGGTGAAGGTGGTGGTGCTTGTCAGAAGACCAGAAGTTGTTACTGGTCCCAAACGTTGGCTCTCCACTGGACAAGACTTCTATAATAGATGAGCACTCCAATGTGGAACATTTGTACTTAAGGGTTCTAGCCTATATCTTTTAGCATATATTTTCTTTGATCCAGCTATAGTTTCAGAGCTCCTGACTGGTATTGTCCATTGGGGTTGGAATTAGGATAAGGCTCTCAGAGCCAGAATATTGACCACATTAATATTCCTGAAGTATTTGTATGTTTCTATTTAGGCATTGCTACCTGTGGACCCAACATTTGTTAACACTAAAGTTAAACAGTAAAGAGCTTTGTGTAAAATGTTTCCATTCTACAGTTGACTTAAATCTTTGCACATTTCCAAATGGAGAAGGGAAGGGGAAGATATTTTTTGGCTTTAAAATGAACGTGGTCCAGTTTGACTCTTCCTACTAACCTGTAATCTGTATGCTGTTCTTAGTTTCCTACAATAAATCACACCATGTGCTAACGTAACTATAGTGTTATTGCAGTAATGGAACTAGAGCTATAGGCTTATTTCCTAATCAGAGGGTGCAAACAGTGCTGCAGAATTTTAATGGATAAAATCCATATTACATTTATTTTCTCTGTGTTTGTTGCATAAACTTCAAGGCTGTCCAGCCATCAAATTGTTGTTCTGTTCTATAATAAAATATGATGGGATGCTGGTAACTTCTCCGAACAACTGATTTACAGCTTTCACCAGATGAAAACCAGAAATGGGTTTGTTTCTACCTCTGGATTCAGGAAGCCAAAAGAAAGTGACATCAGTTTGTTTCTTTTAGATTTCTGTTTTCTGTTCAGGATGCCACATTGCAAGCAAGCTGCCGTGCTCCAGGCAACAACTATTTTCTTTGCCTGAGACTTCATACTTTGAATACTGGAACTTTTTAACAGTTAAAAAAATAAATTATCGTATTGGTCCTTCTTCCATATTCTCCAGTCTTCAGCATTCAGTCCCTGAACAGCTGTTCTGGGAACATGTTTAAGTATTTTCTATCTTAACATACACTCCCCAGTGCTTTGAACTATCAGGGCTCATCTGTATGCAGTGCTATAAATGGAAGTTTAAATCCTACATTTTAGCTTTAGTAGCTGTGTTTTGTATCCTAATAGGACTTAATTGTGCTGAGAGGCACTGAATATTGTCTCTGTACCATTATTCTTGTCAGTTTTCTCTCTGTTTTCAAGACTGTATTTTTGGATCTTTGTTGAACAACTGAACAAAAACTTGCTGCGTGTTACCAGAGATTTGTGTGTGCTAATGAGAACATGGAATTGTGCAAAAACCAGTTTTTAGGCCAGGAAGAGTCTGATGAGATGATCATCTCATAATTTCTGGGAGAAAAGGTTTAACAAAAGTACTGGTATGTTAACTAGTCTTTCTCTGAACAGAGCATAATCCTTAGAATAGTTTCCCCTCACCCCCCTGGACAATAGTGAAAACCAGTTAGCAGGGCTATAAAATGGAGGTTCCTCTTTTTTGTTAATAGGTAATACAAATGGTGATTAATGACTTCCAGACTTTGTCATCTTATTCAAAAGGACAGAAGTCCTCACAGGCCATAAGACTTGCTTGGTTCTGTAGCCAGTGGCAAACAAGAGAGTGATGTGGCTAGCATCAGGTTTGACTGTCATTGAGTCCTATCCTTGAATGACCAGGTAGGGTCAACTGGGGGCAATTGGCACAAGTCCAGAGTGGGGCTCAAACTCGCACCTCTAGCGCTGCTTGTGAGCTCTGCCGCTGCCTCTGCCAATATAGTAGGAGTCCTAGAATCAACCCAGATATTTCAGTAGGTAGAGATTCTTCATGAAAAAAAACAAGAGGCATAAAAGAATGTGCTCAGTCTGGGCTCAAGCAAAATCCAAAGTGGCCAGCTGTAGAAAAGCCCTGGTATGCCATTGTCTGAGATCAAAGGACTCAAGAGAGGCCATTTATCTTGAAGTTTGGTTATGTGATGAATCCCCAGACTATAAGTTGAAATCCCCCACAATTAATAAGCTGCATAAAATGGTTGTAAACTCAGCAAGCTGTTCTGGCAAACGAAGGAGACAATAAATTATCATTACTTCCACACAATGCGGGGATGACACCTCACTAAAGATCAGTAAGCACATGGTCCAACTCCTGTTGATTTCAAAAGGAGCCTTTCTGTTGACTTCAGTGAGAATTGGATTAAGCACCACAAGGAGTACGAAGAATTTGTTTTTCCAAAAAGTAATTGTTGGACAGGCTGTGGAAGACCTGATGTACTACCCAAAGGCTGGGGTATGGATATTAAGTCTATATAAAACAGAGGAATGTGGAGGAGAAAAAAAAAGAGCAGGACTGAAAAATTCTTAATATGCTTTTGAAAGCTTTTAATGGATTTAATTCCTAGAGTGGTCACTTCATTTAGTCATGATGAATATAACTAGACCATATGTCCTTAAATGAGACATTTTAAATAAAGCACCCTATCTTTTAGCACAGGTGTATACTTAGTGCCCCGAAAAAAAGCTTGTGATTCAATAGTCATGTGTTCTCTGGCCTTCTACATTCTGCAGTGAGAAATCCTTCCCTGCCCCAGGCTTCTTAATCCTTAATGTTGGCAAGTCCTCACTGCCAGTTTGTGAATGCTCAGAAGGAAATATAGGCCTGAATCTGATTTTGCTTTAGTTCCACCATGATGTGTGGAGTTCATGCAACTTGTAAATTTTAAGCCCCTCATAATCGCATACAAGGAAATCTAACTAAATACATTGTTTAAAATTAAACTGCTGCCAAAACAGCATGTACTCAGCAATGGAAACCAACTATCAAGTTGTTTTGGATGCAGCCAAAACTGTGCGTGACTATAAAACACATGGCCTACACTGGGCAAACATGCCTATTTTTCTTGTTCTTTTTTTCTAACAAATTTTATTAAAAGCACACTTATCACTCTACGCTTACGAAGCTACATATATATTGAGATCCTTGTTTAACCAAGACTTGATATTGCAGAAACAACAACATATCAAAAGCATATAACTACATATATTAAACCCTTAAACAACATACATCAAATTCCCACAAAAAATAACCCTTACAGAAATCTTTTTTTTCATACAGAACTCCCTGAAATACTGTTACCTCAGTAACCACCTGAAAGTCTCTGCCCGTTCGTAAGTCCTCTCTGTTGGTTTAGTGAAACAAACGTGTCCAGTTCTTTTAACTCCACTTCTTCTCCACCACTTCCTCTCCAATCTCTTTCTTGTCCTGATCAACTTTACCCAGTTCATGCAGCCCCAGCTTCAGGCACTCTTTCAGTTAAAGCCAACCCCTTAAACACCCAGATGTTTCTTTCTTAGCATACATTAAACCTACTTCATGAAAAGTAAGTTCTTAATCACATTTTGTTTAGTCACTTTGGTATGAGTTCATTTAGTACCATCTTCTGTACTAATGACCAGTTTATTTTGGTAACACTCAGAAAATGATGAACCCTTTTAACAGTTTTTTTGTATACATGCACTTCCCAAACACATTCCACTGTTTCTTCTTCCCTGCACCTCTTCCTTGGGCACCTTGATGACTTCATCAAACCCCAGCTGTGTTGTACTGCTCTCCCCAGCCAGATATTTCTTACAACCATCCATGGTAAGTCAGCATGTTCTCCTTTTATTTGTTTACCCGCCACCACTCCCCTCACCTTCTTCACTTGTCCTTGTGTGAAGTTTCCCACCGGCACCCTCCTGTCTTTCTCCCTTACCACTTTCATCAATTTCTCATGATCCTTCAGGTCCTTCATCCCTACCTTCCCTATTTTGTCCCTCTGCATGAATCCTTCCATCCTGATGTAATGAATTGGTGTTTGCCACACCCATGAGCTCTTTGAAGAGGCCTGATATTACTCCCCATTTCCTCAATACTGCAGCTGCAGGAAATCAGATGGTGCACGCTGCTTTCCCCTTTCCCTTTGTTACCACCTTGCATATCACGTTTACATATTTCACATAGATGAATAATCCAAAATCCAGCAGCCCTCATCCCCCATCTCTCTTGCTTTGTACAGTTCAGTTCTAGCCAGCCTTTCTCTTTTGGCATTCCAGAAGAACACACACATTTCCCTCTGTACTTTTGCTATCTGCTGCCGCATTTGTGGGAATACGATTCCCATATATAGGAATAATTGGCAGTAGCACAGCTTTAAATGCTACTGCTTTTCAGGCAAAGGACAGTGTCCTTCTGGACCATAACCAAAGTATTTGCCATGGTCTTGCTGTCACTTTTCCTATGCTGTATTACTTTTCCCTCAGCATCCATTAGGATCCCTGGCACTCTGTTTTCTCTCTCTCTTATTTGAAGCCCCAACTGCTTCAAGTCCCTCCTGTTCCCCACACTCATTATGATGCTTTTTGATCTATTTAGTTTAGCCTGCATCACTTCTCCACACTGTAATGTATGCTTTAGTGCAATTTCCATAGAAGATCTATCTCTACTACATTTATATGTTCCATGTATAGTATGCATTTTACCTCTCCCCCTCTTGTTTTTATTCCACTTATGACCTTGTCTTTTCTTATTCTTTGTGCTAAAGGTTTCATGCCACAAATAAATAGGAATAGCAACAAAGGGCACCCTTGTCTCACCCTGTATGGATTTTAAAGGCTCCGTTTAGGTGCTCATTAATTTGGACTTGACTCTGACTGCTTCTCTTTACAATAACTTTATCCAACCCAACCTGGGAAAATAGCACCTCAAATATGTAATCATGATCCATTCTGTCTTATGCTTTTCCACTCTTAGATATGGGACAGTACACCTCTGATCACTTTAGAAATCCTTCTACTTGATACTGTGCATACTTGGTCTTTGTGTATGATCTTTTTTTCTGTTTTTCCTCATCCTCAAAGCCAGTGTCTTGGCCATTGACTGATAGTCCACATTAAGGAGTGTAATCAGTCTCCAGTTCCTTCTCCCCTTTCTTGAAAAATAAGATCACAATGCCTCTTATACCATTTTCCTTACCTTTGCTTTTTCTACTGTTTCCTTTCCTTTGCTCTTTGTACTGTTTCCTCAAAAACTTCCACTATATTCCTCACTGCCCATGCCCAAAACTTCTCATAAAAGGTTTAAAATTCTTGTTTAAAGGTTTTTAGACACTCGTCAACTTACTTTAAGCTTCCATCTTCTTTTGCTTCCTCCTCTTCCTCTACTTTCTCTTCAGTCTCTTCCAAGAAATCCTTCATCTTCTTCTTGTCTGTTTCCTTTCTCTGGTGTGTAGCTCTCTGTAAAATCTTATCATCATCTCCAACACCTTGTTCTCCTTTTCCACCCAGGCACCACCACCTTCCCTCACTGCTTAAAGCTCTCTTTTTTGCTGCGTTCACTATGTCTGAAAAATCTCACCGCTCTTTGTTTTCTTCCACCCACAGTACTCATGCTAAGAATACTTTCTTTCTCATATCTGTTTTAAATCAGGTTTCTAACTTTTGCTTGTTTCTTCTTGCTCTTCTTATACCTGTCTTCCTTATGTGTCTTCCTTTAGAACCTCCTGTGTTTTTCTTTGCAGCTGTCTTATCTCCTTTGTTCTTTTCCCTGCGCATCTCCTTCCTGATGAATTCTCTCATCCTCCTCTTCACCCTCACCCACCATTCTCTGGCACTCTCAGAATATTTCTTCAATGTTTGCCACCCCTCATACTGTCTTGTGTATACTTGACATGTTGCTTCATCTTGTAACAACCATATATTTATCTTCCATGGAATCCCAGAGAGAAAACTACAGTATCATTAAATAACTGCTTCTCCTTCTGCTTGTACAACACAAGGACTCTCATTGATTTCAGTGAACTTTGTGTCAAACCCATAGTGGAGTCTCAGCATTAGACAGTCAGATGAGAACTTTCTGTAAACTCCTTGTGAAGGATTCAGCTGGTTGTAAATTTTTTTTTGTTTTTAGCAAGCAATTCATAGCATTCATTATCTGTTTTTGGTCAATCAACAAAAAAAAGAAAAGCCAAAAAATGATGTCCCTTTTCATTAACTATCTCAGCCAGCCGACATAATCTAAAATATAAGGGTAGGCAGGTTGCTATTGGAGATAAATACTCTGAAGTTGAAATCTCGTTAACAATTCAGTTGATTCACAAACCAGAAAATAATTAGTCTCGTGCTCCCATAGCTGTATTGGCTCTGCAGTGCTGTGGCAAAGTGAGACTAAATCTTTTCTGGTTTGTACATTGCCATAATTTTTAACTAAATGACAGTTCCTAAACATTTACCTTAAGGAGTGACGTTCTGATAAGAATTTAACTATAGATGTAGGGAACTAGGGGAAATAGGTTTGTAATGACCTCATTGGACTCAGATGATCTAGTCACTCTGGCTAAGCACAGTCAAAAAGCCCAAGGCTGAATCGATTCAATCTTCACATGTCTAAAATTTGTGGATTGAACCAATAAGCAAATGAACAGACATTCACTCATGATTCTGGAAATGCAGCCACATGCCTGCAGTGGCCCAGGCCAAAAGCTAGAGGGCACTAGAGCATGCCTCCCTGCTTTGCTGGAGCAGACAGCTTAGGTCAAGTTTAGTCCATTAACTCTGTGAGGGAGACCTATGGGAGAGGTGCAAAGCATCTTGGGATGCTGAGAGACTGTGAGTTAACTTGATTCTGGAGGGTTTTCGGGACAGAAATTTAATAAACTGATTTAACCTAAATAAGTTAAGCACAATACTATATCCATTCAGATTTATCTTAAACAAGTATTGGCCATTTTGAAAGCAGTTTATGTGCACTGAACTTCTGTTGTGTTACAGATTTGAGCCAGTTTCCAATCATTTCTACTGGTTTATGTGTAAGTTCTGTCCCTAGTCTTTAATTTTCTGTTGCAAACTTCCTCTAGGACCTTGGCAAGCCATGTCATTTACAGTTTTCTTTCTGAAAATGAGGAATAATTCCCACCCTTTGTCCTGTCTATGTGATAAGATTTTTTTAGGCAAGGACAATCTTTTGCTATGTATATAAAATGTCTCCTACTATGTACATAAATATGGACCCAACTGAGACATTTATGTAATATAAATAAAACATAATAAATCCTGAGTAGAAATGTTGCTTAACTACAGGCACTGTTCTCACCATAATTACTCTTTAATAGTTTGCTATTTTCAGTAATACTAAATAAAGAGCATTTTTAAATATGTTTTTTATCTTAAGAAAACCTCTTCAACACCTGGAGCTGCTTCTCAAATTCAGTTGGTTGCAAACCTATATTCTTGTACCAAAATATCATCAAGTGTTGTAGTATGCAGTTAGCTGCTGATCATTGTGACTGTCTGTACATATGTAGCCATGAATTATTATAACCTCCAGGCTACACTTAGACTACAAGAAGACCGAAGTATGGAAACCTGTATGTCTTCTTTAGCTTGTTAACTTAGTATCTTGCCTGGCTTCCTCTGTATGCTTTGAAAAACAAAAAACTTTACTTTCAGTAAAATTGTTTTTATGTTTTATGTTTTTGCTTTATTGTTTTCATAGTTTCATAGTTTCATAGTAACTAGGGTCAGAAGGGGCCTAGAGCAGGCCATCTAGTCTGACCCCCTGCCAATGGCAGGAAACAAGTGCTG
>JAGPOW010003364.1:28082167-28106137 GCA_030014935.1 Caiman crocodilus | reverse complement strand
ACCCTCTCCATATCATCCACGTCCCTCTTGAAGTGCGGCGCCCAGAACTGGACGCAGTACTCCAGCTGCGGCCTGACCAGGGCCGCATAGAGGGGGAGGTGCTTTACTGTGGAGCTAATTAGTCAACTGTGTAGTAAAATGACCATGTAGATGAATCCAAGTGACTTGGATACTTGTTTCTGTACCAAAAGAACCAAATTCAGGCTGATTTTTGTTCTCTTATTGATGCTGGAAATGCTACTCATATTTAATAGTACCCAGCAGTAATACTGTTTCAGATTTCTTTGGTGGCTGGAGGAGAATATGGGCTGTTTTGCTTGCTAGAATGAAGAAAACCATACTCATTTTTACAAGAAATATACTACTGCTGAAGACCACTAAACATTTGTGCAAACAACATGTATTGTATATTTAATCATACTTCAAGGGAATGCCTTATAAGCTGACACACACTGTTGGAACACTCCGTGAATATCACAGGATAACATAAGAGGATGTTAATCCCCACATTTCTTTTCGGATGACTTTCTAGTGGGAAAAGAATAAAGTCTCTCAACAAAACGCCCTAAATAGAGAAAATTCCAGCTCTCAATCAGTCATCTGTAGAAATGGCGAAGAAGTCTTAAATTTAGAACACATCATTCTTTAGTTTGTGTAGGCATGTCTGAAATTTCATTGTGTGAGTTGATGTAGTAGCACTTAGTGGTAAATCCTGTTTATCCACAGGCATTATGTTATTAGCAACTAAAATAAATTTTCAGTAAATGACAGATATGAAATCCATATATGATCTCCTAAAGCAGCACACTTTGCAATGAAAATAAAAGATGTTAACACAGATATTTCCAATAACACACTCTCATTAGAATGACATGATCATTTGTTCAGGTTAGAATTGATTAGTACAATAGGTTTTTAGATTATTTCTCTACTGCACACATGGGCTTGGGACCTTCTTTCACCTTTTTCCTCATGATGACCAAAAATAGGCATCAAGCCTCCCATGATGCCAGCAACACTGAGTTAGATGGTTTTATTTGTGTTCTTTGGATAATCATTAAAAAATGTTCAGTATTAAATATTTTTTTTGGAACCAAGGAGAACCTGCCCAGCAGTTTAGAAGAGTTTTCACAGCAAGTGACAAACATTAGTGTTTGGCATCAGAAAGAAACATAATGATGCCAGTGCTCCTGACAGTGCTCTTTGTTATGGGTTACTGGTATCAGAAAAGAAAGGGTTTCCTTATCCTTTATATTTGGCAGCTCTTTTTCAGAAAAGACTTTATTGAGCAGGCATTAACCAGCTTTTGCATGTGGTATTGCACATTCTATTTAACAGAGCAGAAGAGTGTCCTTGTCTAAATTAAGCTGACACTCCTATGAAAAGGCTGGTGGGACTCTGTTTCACTGTAATATTTAATCATGATGTATCATATCTATCAATAGGGAATTTATTAAATTAGATTTGATGAAACCATTGTTCATGAAAAACAGTGTTCTATAAAATCTGTAAATACTACTACACCCTGCAAATACAAACATAAATGCTTGCAAATAAGGAGCTGATATATATAGTGCATGTATGACCCAACAGATGTTACTCAGTGTTTCCTTTTGGTTTGGGTAAAGCACTGAACATGTTTTCTTGCTTCTAATTTATGTTATTTTATGCATTAAGCTCTTTATTAGGGCTCTGCAAAGCTTTGGTCCCTGATTCATTTCAGTGGAGATTCAGCCTGATTTGGTGGCTGAATCGCCAAATCTGAACCAAATCAAAGGACCCTTTAATCTCTCCAAATCAAATCGGAACCCTCTGAATTGCTTTGGAGAAACTCAGAAAGATTCGGAGATTTGGACAGACACAGCATTAAATGGTTTTTCTACGTACCTCTAGGTAGCAGGCGGCTCGTGAGCGGTGCGATGCTGGGGTGCATGGAGTGTCCCACAGAAGCGCGGGGGGGTTCCCCAGCACGCTTGGCAGCAGACCCAGAAGTGGACCAGAAGCTGAATTGAATTGGGGACAGTGATCTGAATCAACAAATTGAATCACTGTCCCTGATTCGGGCCAGATTTGAATAGGGCCTGCTTCGCACACCCCTACTCTTTATAAGTTATGCTACTGGATATTTGAAATGGGAGGGTCTGAACTTTGGCTCTTGCTCTGTTCAGAACCAGGCAACTGTTGTCGTGAGGACTAAAGTTGACGCTGCCGTTTTTCTGCCTCACACCCTGATTCCTGAAGGCAGCAAGGAAGATGATCTAGGTCCTAGCACACGATAGAATTTTTTTGTCTGCTTTTGACTTTTTTTGTCTGCTTGTTCCTTGTTTCTTTTAGGGTTAAGAATAGCCAGTATACAGGAAAACTAACAAAAGATTTCTCCATAATTAGAACATGGCCAGCATGGGCTTATAACAGTGAGGCAGAAGGTAGGATAGATGTGCACCTTATAGAATAATTAGAAAAATATAGAGAGAGCATAAGCTTTTGTAAATTCTGGCTCACTTTACCAGATGTTGTGAAAGTGCAGAATACAGCAGTGTATAAAGCAGAGTGAATGATTTGAATGCAGAAGTTGGGAAGGATGGAGGGAGAGGAAGGTGGGGGAAGAGAAAAGAGGAGAAAGGACTGTGCTGGGAGATGCATGCAAGCAAAGATCCCCTAGGAGTGAAGGGGTCGCAATAACTAATCCAGGTAATGGGATAAGAATCTGGACTCCCTACCTTTCCCTACAACAGTGCGGACCAAGCTTTATAGCAGTAGTGCCACAAATTAGCTCTCCACCCTGAGTGCCGCTCTGATCCCTTTCCTCTGTCTGATCTGCTGCTCCGCTTTTCCCTTCCTGACCTATTCTCTTGGCCTGATCTGCCGTTGCCTTTTTCTGCTATCAGCCTTGTCTTCCTGACCTCCTCTAGCCGCAGGCCAGACAGAGGCTGCTCATGCCATTTGCGGAAAATGTACCACAGAGTAGCCACCCTTGGACTACAGCAAGGTCCTAAATTGAATTGCTCAGGTCTTTTGGTCTGTGAACTGTTTGAACTGTCATATAAGACAGTTCTATATTGATTAATTCTCTGAAGCAATTCATGAGACAATATTTGTAAGGTCTGAAAAAAGTTACCTCTTTAATTTTTGCAGAGCATTGGCTGTGATGACTATCTGGGCTCCGACAAAGTGGTGGACAAATGTGGAATATGTGGAGGGGATAACACAGCTTGTAAGGTTGTGTCTGGAGTTTTCAAGCATACACTAACAAATCTCGGCTACCATAAAATAGTAGAAATTCCTGAAGGCGCTACTAAAATCAACATCACTGAGATGTCAAAGAGCAACAACTACCTGGGTAAGTTATATTTCATTATCAGTAAAGCATGTTATATGCATTGGCTGGAGGTTTGTCCCAGCCTTTGCCCTAGCCTTGTGCCCTCTTAGAAATGTGGAATGGATTCAGTCAAATTGCAGACTTAAAACCTTAAGTTGGAAAGGTCCTTGATCACAAGTAGTAAATGCATAAAGTACATCAGGAATGGGAGGTGCTAGAATGTTGTACTTAATACAGGATCATTTGGATGGTAAATGAAATTGCTTTAAAAAATATAATGTAGATTAAATGAATTGAAGAGGAAAAAAAACAGGCATTTGGAGATCTATTGTCAGAGCACAACAGTGCCCTGCATTTATGTTAGTGAAGAACTTTCTGCCAATATATTTTTGCCTTGTTCACCCAGAGAGCTTCTCTACTCATGGTATGACCTCACATATAGTCTGAGTGCAAGACTCAGTTTATCCATGGGTGAAGTGCCACTTAAAGACCTGCTTTTTTTCCAGGTGGCTGAGAATGAATTTACTTGTCATATATTTATATATCCCAATGTATTAGTCCTCTTCCCCCAACCTCTCTCCATCTGTCAGTTCTTAGACATGAGTCTGTCCTGAGTGTTGCCATAAGCAAATGATAATGGAGATATATATGCCGGTTTCTTTGTTCTCATTTTCCTTTATGCTCTCTCATCACTTCAGATGCATCAGAAGCTTCATGTTACAGTATTTCAGTTGACTTGCCAATTCTCTGAGCACTGCCACTTTCCCTTTAGCTCCTCAGGCCCTGCTTAACTATAAGAGAAAAAGGAAACATTTATTATCCACATTGACTCTCTTTCTTTTTTTCTACTTTTCCATTATTCTTACTTTTTTCACTGGCTGGTTGCTGTCAAGGGATGCTAAAGTATTAGACTCCTTTTACAGACATCTGTCTGCAGTCAGGAGTATCCTGTATGGCTGCAGATTACATATTGTAATTTATTTAATTATGTTTTGTAATCTGACTAAAAATGTAACACTTCTGAGTAATACAGGAAAAAAAACTATAGGATTTATAACTTCTAAAACAAATATATACTTAGTATTTCTAACTCTGGCTGCTTTCCCAATCCATGATTTTCTGGTGAACTATACCGAAGTGTGAGTGTTTGGATTCTTATTTGAATGTTCTGCATGGTGTTCATCTCTTCAAAGAGATCTGGTGGTGAAGGAGAATTATTGTTCCGTAAGAGAATGGTACCTTCCAATGCTAAGGTATGTTTAGAAGAAAATGTGGGAATTGGACATCAAATAAGTGAAAGAGCGGCTTGCTAGGCAAGCCAGTGAAAATCATTACATTAGAAATTCATCAAACAGTGAAACGAAAGAGATTTTTTCTTTCAGATGTCAGCATCTGAAAATGGCTAAGAAAAAATACCTTTAATACTATTGAAATCTGTTGGGCCACATAGCCTTTTTTGGAATAGGCAGAGCAAAAAATAGTAACATTTTTGCTTAAAAATAATTGGGACTGTTAGCATGCATGGGAAAGCAGCAAGCTTTCTGTTTCCCATGCTTTTCCTCAGCTCTAGAGCTCCCACTGTTTTGTTTGTGCCAGCACCCTGGTTATATTTTTAACTGTCACATATGGTTCATTTTAAAGTTAATGGTATAGATTTTAGATCGCTAAATTCACCAAATTAATCTCTCATATATTGAAGTGTCCTGAGACTCTGATTCCATCCAACAGGCCATCAGGCATCTCTGCTTAGTCCACAAGGCATTACAGACTTGCTGCTTTCATGACTGCTGTCAGTTTATCATCATCAAACAGATCGTCTTTTAAACAAGATCAAGCCAGAGTGGCAAAAGCAGCATCTAGAGGAACATAACACCACAGCTAAAGAACTGTTTATTCATCATTGATTGTGAAGCGAAAAAGGGGGAGGGAGGACCTGCTGAGGTCACATTTCTTAACAGGCTACGAACAACAAATTTCCTACAGCCAGCACTAAAATGCTCACATTGAGAATGCTAAGCAGTTTTGAATAATGAACTATAACCCTTAAATTTACTATCTCTGAAACTCTGGGATGTTTGAAACCCAAATAAGACCTGATACATTTAAGAGGAGAAAAAGAAACCTGGCACTTCAATGTGCCAGAGTTTTCACATATTTATCTAATTAAAAAAAAAAGCACTTACGTATTTTCTAAAGTCTACCTTAAAATACTTAATAGGTGTAACTTTATACACTTAAGTGCTTTGGTGAATTGCTTTGCTTAATTGCTTACATTTAAGTGCTTTGGGTTCCAATTCTGCCATGTTTGCTCATGCTAGTGTGCTAATGTAAGGACAATCCCACTAGAGTAAGAAGGGTGACTTAGGGCCTTGTTACACCTTACTTTGTAAACTGTGCAAATGCTGATAAGTGTTAGAGTGCTAGCTTGAGTTTGGAGCAGTCACACCTTTCAGTCCCCCAGGCCTCTTCTGGCTTGAAGTAAGAATCCCACCCTCCCCACACCTTCTTCCCCCCTTGTCCCTCAGGCTTCCCCCAGTTACCCTCTTCCCCAATCTGTTTCTAGCTGTCTGTGCTGTCTGTCTCAGGGGAGCTTGCAGGAAAGGATTAACCTGCCTGCCAGCTGCCACTGTGGGGCTACTGCTCTTCTCAGGGCTGAACCCATCCAGAGATCAGCAGCCGGGCGGGCAGATTAACCCTTCCCTGGGTGCTTCCTTCAGAACATAGTGGGGGCAGCCACAAGTAAGCAGGAGGTGGCAGGGGGCAATGAATGGGGATCTGGGGTCCTGGGGAGGGCAAGGAGAGGGGCAGCGGGCCTGATCTGGGCCAGCAGGGGAGGGGGACACGTGGGGTGTTTACACTAAGATGTAGCCAAATATGTACACCTTAATGTAACATGAACTGGGTAGCGTGGATTGGAGAGAATTCCGCCCCAGAGTGGTGCAACTTAGAGCTGCCTAATAAGTGCTTAAAACTAGTTTCAGGTGTTAATGGGCATTTTTACACGTGCAAGTGCCACAGTGCCAGGCACTTTGAAAAGTGTCTGGTGCTGCAAAGCTTGCAGTTGTATAAGTTGTGAAATGCACATCAGCACAAAGAAAATGGCGACAGTACACTTTTGAACTAAAATACTTAGGAGGCGCTTTAGTTTAAAAGCTCACCACCACCATTTTCTCTGCTCTGATGCTCATCTTGGCACTTATGCAATTGGAAGTGGCACAGCATGGTGCGTGTCAGCTCCTGTGCAGAGCAGACTCGATTAATTGATTAATGGAGTCTGCTCTGAAGTGGTGGATCTCCAGCATGTCTGAGAACTAAAAGGTACACGTATAAACACCCAATGCGTGGACAATCCAGGTGTTAAGAGCTCCAGGTGCCACTCAAAATTGCTGTGTAACAAAGCCATTACTAATGAATGGAAGTCCCACTGATGTAAAGGGGACAAAAATAGGGCCTTATGTTTTTGTCAATAAGCCTACAAGTTTCACTGGGTTTCTCTATCCATTGGCTCAGGGTCATTGGAAACGTTCACGAACTTCAACAAAATTTCCAGGGAATCTAACCTAAGTGTTCAGTGTGCCACAAAATGTGAGACTCACTGGAGTGGCATGTCATTTCATTAAATATTTTTTCCACAGCTCCAAATTTACATTTCTGTGTTTTACAATTTTGTCCATGATTAAGGAAAATATATTCTCATGGTACAATATTTCTAGTTTGACTAAATGGAGGAAATGATGGGAGAGATTGTTTCTGTGAGATTTCAGTTAAGATATTTGACCAAAGAGTGTCAAATTGAGGTAAATTCACAGAACCTTCTAATCTTGACTATATCTAAAATTGGATATATGAACCTTTAGCCATTCACCAGACACTGCCTATTACCATTGTCTTTACTGAAATACAGAGCCAAAGGTAATAGGCTTAGTAACTGAAGAGTGTGTTGAGCAGAGTGGTTTTCCTGGAGATACTAATGTGTTGATAACTTAGGTCTTTCTAGTTCTAGGTATAGGACTTATGTCAATTTGTTCATGCTACGTGAAGGAAAGTGTGATATGGGGATAATGAGATATATATTTCTTGTTCTTTGAAACGGTAATAAACTTTGTCTCTAGAATAAAATCATGCTGTTCTGAATAGGGTTTGCACTGTTTCCAGAATACATGACATTACCCAGGTATTCAGACAATTCCGATTAAAAGAAGGCACACAGCAAATACTGTAAGATCAGCACAGAGTGGTTCATAGATCAAGTATTTAAATGCAGCTATCTCATATGTCTCTATATTTGACATTTTAGAAGAATCACCAGTTTCATAGTATTTATTGACAATATTTTTAGCATTTCCAGGTTTCCACTAACATTACTTGAGTGGCATTGAATTTTATTTATGTTACTTTCAAACATTGTTAATGTGCAGAGAAATACTATAATTTCCAGATGGTGTTCCTTTTATTTTCATTCAGGTAGTGTTCCACTGTTCGTCAGTTTTAATTACAAAACCTTTAACCTTTCCATTCCTTATTGCCATTCAGGTAAACCTAGAGCACATGACAAATAGATGCTATCTATTTTAGAACTTGAATTCCTTTCTGAATAGTCTGTACTTCCTTTGGGTTTGGGAAATGAGTAGCAAATTTTACTTAATCTAAATTATAAATCATGATAAATGTATTTGTTAGTCTGTTACTTTGCTTTAGCTTTCACAGTTAAGTAAAACTTACTTACCTTTGCTTTAAGATTAAATTGTGCAGTTCTGAGCTCTACAAAAATTATTATAATAATAATGAGATTTTCTGTCAGACATCTGGGGCAACAAAGGAACTATCCCTACACAAATCCTTCATCTGGAAGAGCAGTTCTCTTACGTTTCCAGTTTTGCTTAGAAAAGAGATAAAAGCATGTTTTTTAAATCCCAATTGTAAGCATCCATTGGTCACATTTTTTGATCCATTGAAATGGGAATTTTGCCATTGACTTAAATGGGAACAGGATTTGTTGGTTTTAGACTTGTCCAGCAAAACATAGGCTGGTTAAATATAAATATTTTCATATATTTGGGATTAAGATTTGGAGCAAATAAGTAATTTAAAAACTACAAAATATCAGCCTAACAGTGTTATCCTGAAAGTGGCTATTTTGCCAGATGGGTTTTAAAACCTAATTTGAAAGCGTGGATGTGATATTGTTATCCATTTTCTCAACAAATAGGCATGTTGAGGGGGAAACATGTGGATTAAGTATAAAAAATATGGCTAAATAAAATCAGTTAAAATATAATAATAAAAAATATAATGGTGATAAAAATATTGTGAAATGGTCTGATTATGTGGGTAATCCAATAACTTTAGAGGCAGCTCCAATGGTCAGATAACCTTAACATAATTCTGCACATGCAGTACCAAATAGAGTTTTGCCCATTTTAGCCTTTTATGGAAAGAATCCTGGGGAGATGAGATATTGGGCAAGCTACTTAACCTCCCAGGGCCTTAGGTGTATAATGTCTACTTCAGAGATAGCTGGTATGAAATTTAATTCATTAGTGTGTGTGTGTGTGTGTGTGAACAACAAAGTTCAAGAGATTTAGCTCTTGTCCTTTTGAACTACATATTTTGTTTAGCATGTCTGAATGTTTAAGTGGATTTAAGGAATTTATGCTGTGAAAATGAGATCGGATGAAGCTAAAGAGACTAAGAGCAGATTCTGTGGAAAATATTTTCATATCCCTTGCAGCAGAGAAAACATTTCAAACATAATGTCTCCTGATGAAACATTGTCAGCAGCTCTTGCGCTTAAAATATCATCTTAAAGCCAATGTAGTGATTCAGTTCTACAGTGAAAAAGTAATTCATGTTGGGTTTTTTTAACTATTGACAGAGAATATTGAAAATAAGCATTGCTAGAGGTATGCCTATGTCAGGTGCAGTCATCTACAATTTCATGATAATCTCTTTTATCTAATTGCTTACTTTGATTAGTATTAATTCAGAAAATCAATATATTTAAAATCAGAATTTGGAGGGGAATTTTGGATTCTGGTGTTCAGGATTATGCATGGATTGCACAAACCAAGGTTATAAGATTGTTGTGCACAAGAACAAGTAATGCATAGCTGGTGATGTACAGAAAAGGTACAATACAGTTGGTTTTTAAATGATGGGATTAGAAATAGGATGAATGAGTGGTTTGATTTCACAGGGCTAGAACTGTTGGTAGTACAAATGAAATAAATCAGTACTGGGATATGGGCACCCAACCTGCTTCTAGGCATTAAGGGATTGACTGAATTCCCACAGAAGCGAATGCAAATATGGCCATTGACTTCATAGGTACTGGGGAAGATTTGATTACAGGCATGGCTCAAAAGGTTAACTTGAAACAAGTTTTAAATTCTTTTTAAATTCTATTTTTCATTGCCATTAAGCCTTCTAGTCTGGTCAGAAATATCTTTCTAGATATCAGATTCACCCAAAGAACCTTGTCTTTCTTACGGTATGATACTACTTACACTTTGTCTTATGCCAGAGGAGGAGAAATTGTTTTCCTAATTTTAATGTATACAAGGAGATCTCTTTATAGTAAACTCTTATGCAATGAAACTGCTTTTAGTGCTGCTCAGTGATGATGTAAGATTGTTAGTAAGAACCATAGGTCAAGTACTGAGTCATTCACTTCCATTCAAAAAAAGAAAAAACCCTGGAAAGCTTTAATTGTCTATCACATGAATAACAAATTTCAAAATGCTGTTATTATAGCCATAGACTATGGGACTTCTTGATAGTTGGAGATCTCCTACTACATGTATGGATATGTACGTCAGCATATGCATCAAAAACAGGCGTCTGTAAAGTGTATTTGCATTTCCCTTGTACTCCTCTGTACCTCGAAATGTATTCTGTCTGCTAATCCATCTCCACTAAAATGGCCTTTTCTTGGCCACAGAATGAAGAGAATTGGCTTAAAAGTCTCTCAGAAAATGAGGAGGGAGAATGACAGAGAGGCTGAAGCTAAGCATAGAAAGGTCAGATCAAAAGAGGAGTTTCAGACAAAATTGAGCATGAGAATAAAGGCAGTTCAAATCACAGCCTCTGTGTAGCACTAACTCTGGCATTTTCTATAATATCATTAAAATGTGCCTGTCCATAGTAAATAGTACAGGGATGGGTGTTTAGATGCTACTAGTGTATTGTAAGCAGTGGACCATGTACCCATAAAATATTATTTTTAAGGAGGAAGACTTTTTTGGCAAAAAGGGCAGTACAAAATAAACATTTCTAGGAAAACATAGTTATGTTAATGTGAGTTGGTAATTCTTGATTTTTTTATTTTTTTGGTTATTGGACTTGGTTTTAAATGTTCTGCCTAAGCAAACTTTTAGCTTTAGCATAGCTAAATAAAAGTAGCCCTTGTTTATTTACTGCATGACTTTTAAACAAGGCTTATTTATTTATTTGTTACTTGTAGGTAATAGATGCCCGATATATTTTTCTTCCAATATAAACTTTTCTCAGAGAATAGTTAAAATAAAATAATCTCTTTTTTCATTTTATGCAGGCTTATGAGGCATATCAGGTGTTCACACTTGCTAGTGGAAAGGGTGGAATTTTTAAACTGCTTTAACAGACTGGTGCAACCTATAAACAGCTACTGACTTGAATCACACATTATTTTATGGTAGTTGGTTGACGTGACTGTTCATAGTAAATTGAAAACTGTCTCTTTTGGTCTAATTCAGGCAAACATCAAATTACAAATTTCTTCCTTTTCTAATAGCTGTATTAGTTCAGTTTCTTCCCAGTTCTTAGAAGATTTCTGATTCCATGGAATATGTTACACTGTGGACATGATCTGCCAAATTTAATTGAGAATTCAGACACAAAATTATCTAGCATTTTAACTTGTACAAAAACTTAGCATTTGTAGTGTTTGGGTTCAATTTGCTTAAGTATTCAGGAGTTCTAGGGTTATATTATATTCTCAGTTACAGTTACATCTGGTAAAAAAACCCCCACAAACTAATGACTGTTAGAGACTTACTTCAAGTTAACATTATTTTAAGTGAGAGCAGAATGTTGCCCTAGATGCTAATAAATACCCTATGTTCACTACCCTGACCACTTGGGTGTGCAATTTTGGGTGGAAGATTCACAAAAACTGTCTTTCTGAAATACTTCAACTTCAGATGCCAACTAGAAATGCTGAAAAAGCAGACTTTTTGTTGCAGCTTGTTGGAACATATGGCTAGAGTTGAAAATGGAGTATTAATTAGAAGAAAAAAATTACATCAATGTTTACTAGTAGGTATCAACTTTTCTGAGGGCTAGAATATGACCAGAAAAAAATAATTGCATTTTAGAGGTGTAAAACTTAGGAACTCCTAACTTTACAGTAGGCATGTTTACACATGCAATTAATACTATATGGGTTTACTGCACAGTAAACCCACCCTGGGCAGGTGTCTACACATGCAGCCATTTGGAAGCAGCTTTGCTCCTAATGGCACTAGCCTGCTCCCAACCTCCTCTGGCCCTGCACCACCCCAACAGCAGCCAGGAAGAGTTGGAGGATCTGGCCACAGCTGTCTGGGGCCAGGGCCCTTGTTGCCAGAACCTGTACGGTGATGCTGTACTGCACAGTCAGTTCATTTACTGCATGGTAAAGTGTCTCCTGTAGATGGCACCCAGTGAGGAGGAAATGGCACACTTTCATTTTGTTTGCAAGTGTGTATCTATGGATATATACAAGTGTCAAAGTGCTTTGGCCACAGGATGAGACAAAATTATTGAATGGATTCTTCTTATAGTTAAAAGAAAATGTACGAAGCAGCATTTCAGATGTATGGTTGCTAATCCAGGGAACAAAGAAGAATAGAAATAGGCTTTTTGAGGGCATACATAGAGTGCCCCACTCAACTGTAATGTTTTTTAAAATTCAAAATACTGTTTTAATGTAAGAAAATGTTGATTATGCAGATTCTGTCTCAACTGGCTTAATACATGTTTTATGATTACTTCTTTAAATGTGATCATCCTGTAGGATGGAGACAACACATATCTGTGTGTTAAGAAAGACGCATATTTTAAGGATGGTAGCATTTATTATTACAGCTATATTTGTAATGAACTGAGAGATACCAGAATGTGCAGGGAATCCCCTCCCCCCTTCCTTAATTGCTGTTTTGAGAGAGAGATTTACAGTACAGTTTGATCTTCACTATGTTAGCAAAAAAAGTAATCTGAAGGGGGTGTTGTTTTTATAGTATGTGTGTTAATATAATTATTGTTAGCTCACTTTAAGACGTGTTTTGTTTAAGTTATATGCACAGGCTTCAGACTGAGAATGGGTTATAGTTAATAAATCAAAAATAAATAAAATGATTTATTAATTAATTCTGGCAAAACTCCTTGTTCAGTTTGGTAGTGATAAATGGTTCAGTGACCTTTCTCTGCAGCCTGTGGAGTTTCACTGAACCTGGGCCTGAAAATCTGGTCTTATTTTGGACCTCCAACTATAATTCTTTAATACCTATGTTAGCAGTTGAAAAAGAGCTTTGACTATTCAGAGGATGATATTTTTATGTGCTGGAATAAGACCTGGCAGATGCTCTTGTTACCATTTGTCTGATAGTCGGTCTTGCATGTTTTGTAATAATGTCTGTTTTAATACAGCCAGTCAGGCTGCCAAGTTGCATTTGATGGATACAAGATAATGGCAAGCAGGAGCGAAATTCTCATATTTAGACTTTGATGTGACAGAAATGTTGGCAGCATATTCTGTCAGGAATCTTGGGGTCATTATGGCCTTGGAGCTTTCCTTGGATAACATATTCCTGTCACTACAAGTTTGGTTTTTTTTCTTCTAAAGGAACATAGCTAGGGTAAGGCACTGGTGGTCTGTAGTGTTGTGGAAAAATCTTTGTCCGGTATTTTGTGCAGTTCAAACTGGTTATTGGCAGTGCTGTTTTACATAAGTCTTCCTTCTGCTACTACTGATATTTCAAACCCAGAATGTAGTAGCAAGATTTCTATTACAGGTGGTAATTCTAGGTAATGGAATTATTCAGATTAGGTCCTGTAGTTGTTCGTACGTGCAAACAACTGTAGTGTAATCAGCAATTCTTTACATGCTGGTCCGTTTAGGTTGGGACTGGGGAAAGCCTTGTGAATTTACATTAAGTAACACCACTTCTGAGAGCTAGAAAGCCAGGGGAAACATTAGAGCCTGTTGATGTCCAACAGCCTTTATGCAGATTGTCCTTTATGTTTATAAGACCTGAATTCAGCGTTCTGTACCACCAGGGATGTGACCAACTAGTTATAATGAACCAGTTCTCTGTAATATTTATAATTAACCCTTCTGTATTTAAGACATTTTTGAAGGTAGATACGATAGTATTTGCTAGTTTAAAATTAGAAACAAAAAGGAGCAAGTAATTTAGTGTATCCTGCTTTGCATAAAGCAGATTGCGATGAGAACATCCAGAAGTCTGTGCTAACATTTCCAAACGTGGGAAAGTTTAGAGGTAGAGCCTGACTTCAAGACCTGATGCCATTCCTATGAAAGTCAATATACCAACTCCAATTGATCTCTTAGCACATTGGATTATCTTCTTAGGGGCTTATCCTATTGTTAAGGGCAATGGGAATGCAAATGAAGATGGAGAATAAAGTAGCCATGCTCTTCCTAAATTTGCTTATGGAACAATAAAAATGTTTACAAAGCAGGAAAGTGTATTACAACGAAGGAGAAATGTTCAAATTTCTGGGCCAGTTTTAAAGTAGCTAATACTTTTTTCTGGGACATATATTAGAAAACTACATTTTTGCCTTTTCCATGTCTTTCTAACACTTACGCTTCTGATTTATATCTTTGTCCTTTGAATGGGTTCGTACTGATTTCCTGCAGAGAAAGTTCTGTAAATATACGTTTGGCTCTTTATAGCCAGCTTGTAGTTCTTGCCTGGATGAGTTGCTTGTTAGCCCCCTTTAAGCAGTTTTTGGGTCAAATGCAACTGTGCTGTTAATGTGTACAACTCACTGAACTGAAGTTGAACAACAATTTCACGCAGTGATTCCCAGTAACTTGTGGTTGACCCAGAAAACATCTATGCATTTCTCTGTGCTGAACAAGTATTTTGTATTCACTAATTTTGCATAAAAATTTACATTTTGGGCACTTCCTAGATTCTTGTTTTATTTTTATAGGTTCCAAGGTGATTTCTCCTATTTGGCAAATGGGCAACTAATACACAGTGAGCTGTATGACACTGGGTACATCTGCACATGCAGTTAATGCACCTGAATTTTCTGCAAAAAAAATTCAGGCTCATTAAGGCACTCCTAGGCACACATCTACATGTGTGACTCTCAGGATCAAATCTACTCCCACAGGAAGCAGTTCAGTTTAGAGCTACTCCTGCCCCCTTGCCCTGCCCTGCTTTGTCCCCTTGCAGAAGCCAGAGGAGCTCCAGGCTGGCATGGGGCACAGGGGTCAGGCCTGGGCTCCAGGGAGCTGGGGGAGCTGCCTGGGAGCCAGCTGCCCAGAGCTCAGGATCAAAGCACTGGTTTTGGCAATGCCCTATGCCTGAGCATGGGGGGAAGCAGTGCTGGGGGGGGGGGAGATGCAAGGGGGAAGCATTGCTGGGCACTGCTGCTGCTTCCCCCTGTCCCCGCGACTCTCCCAAGGCCCAACACTATTTCCCACCATGACTCCTCCCTGGTTCCTGGTGCTGCTTCCCCCCATGTCTCCCATCAGCCCTGGTGCTTCTCTGCTTCTGCTCCCCACCCATGCCTAGGGGGAACCAGGAGCTGAGGAGCACTAGAACTGGGGATAGAGAGCTCCTCCATCCTAGCGCTGCTCATCTCCCAGCTCCTAGCAGAAGCCAGGAGCTGAGCAGCACCAGAGCCATGGACATTTCACCCCTCTCCCCCATGCCCTGTGCCCCCCTGCTGCCTGGGCTGGCTGTGAGCAAATTGTTCCTGGTCAGCATCTAAACATGCACTACTGCACAGTAACTGATGCACTGTTGATCTAGTACCTGTATCTGTTGCTACTAGCAAATAGCACATTAGCTTAATTTACTGCACAGTAAATCCTGCACATGTGTAGACCCTGATGCTTTACTGAACATTAGATTAGTCTAATGTGCATTAAAATGTCTTGTGTAGACACACCCTCTGAGTTTGTAGGATTCTATATACGTTATAAGCATACACTAAAGAAATATCTTCCCAAGAGGCCATTGATTTCCTTTCTCACACTAGGAGGTAAAACTTTCCAGAGCCCAGGCCAAGTGACTTGGCTTGGGACTGAGAAGATGTACTCAGGAGTAAAGAGGAAAAATCCCTGTTCTCCAGGCCACAGAAAAGTGGTTGATCCCACATATCTTCCATCTGTGCATCAAACTTCTTTTTTACTTTAGTGCTAGACACTGTGAAGTGGAGATATGCAGACCTCAATTGTGACCGCAATAAATCCAGCTTCCTCTTACTTTGAACAACCGTGATAGATATGCTGAGAGAGAGCCCTCCACACCCATGGAAGAAGAGAGGAAACTTGCCTTGCCTGCTGTTCCTCATGGCATTCAATCTGGCATGAACACCAGGGAGAGTTCTTCCTTTCATTCTCCAGTGGACTTAGATTTGCTGGTATTTTCCTGGAAAAATATCATCTGCATACATCTGTTCAAAGAGGATATTACTCCTTTTTTCCAAGCTGTGCATTGGCTGCACTTAGTGGCTCAGTACCCCCTCGATGATGATGACGATGATTGGTTTTGCAGCTCATGTAAATCCTTTTACTTCGTGAGTTTCCTAGTTTTGTCAGCATTTGGCCAAAGTATTGTTATTTTTAATGTTGTTATTTTACTGTTTGCTTGTAAACAGCACTGTTATAAAAACAGCTCTCCCTGCAGTATGCACTAGCAGCAGCCTGCTGTTGCTTTGATGTTCTGCCCTACAAATACATCATTTGAACCACATCCAGCCGCAGAGTCCACTGAGGTCCTTGTTTCATAAACTCTGTATTAAAGGACTGGCTCTTTTTTCTCCCAATATTGAAATGTTGGTTTGAAGAGAGGGGAAAGGGATAAAGGGAATGAAGTGAAATTGCAAAGGAAAAGCTCAGAAAAGTTGGCACTTTGGTTTGTTTGGCTTGTAAAGGCTGGCTGCTTATGTAACTATCCATACCCCTTGAATCTGCAAATTTGGGCTGGAAACCTCATGAGAACTGGCTCTTTTCTAGGATGTTCAGTATTTCCTGCTTCTCATCAAATCCAAAAGTCTGTAAATTCAGACTTTTTCAGTGTTTTGATTATACTTCTGCTTTCAGTTTTGGACAGAACCAAGGAACCTGACCGTAAAATGAAAAAGAAGATAAATTTCAGAGGAAAAAAGGAACTCATTTTTTAATGTTTTGAGTAAAGGGGGATGAGTTTTTATTTTATTTGAACCATTTCACTGGTGCCTATTAAAGACATTTCAGCTTTCCTGAAAATATTTGCATTTTTTGACTTCACTTGACAAAAGCATCAAGAAGATGAAAGCAATTGCAGGAGAAGCTCCTTTTCAACATACGTATAATATGCAATGTTGGAAATACCAACCTATTGTTTAGTTATGACTTGTTAAAAATCCAGGCTCTTGTGAACAGCGGATATTAATTAAGCCTCTTTTCATTCAAAACTGGTGCCCATTTTTCCATGACTACTTTTTTTTCCATTGTTTCTTCCAGACCTGTAAATGATAGAATTATTTTGTTGCAGCTTTGATTCTCTCTCCTCAAATTGTTGTCCACTGTTAATATAGTTTAAGAAAATACTAAATGCTGTAATTGAAGCTATACTTAAAACAGTCAAATCTTGGACTTTTTATTAGACTAAATTAAACATGCTCTTCTGTGGCCTTTGTTTTCATGTACATTGGGCAGTCTGGCTCTTAACTTTTACATTCATCCAATTTAAGGTCTAGGCTGTGGACTCTTGTTGCATCCACAACAAATTTTAATGTACAGCTTAGTAATGTCAATGACTATCATTTTCCCTTCACCTCACACTCTGTATTCTTTGCCTCTCGTCCCTTCCATTAGGACTTCTGTCAAATCTGGAGCAGGTATGATTTTATTGTTGGAGGTCTTAACTTCTCATCTTCTATATCTACTTTTTTTATCTTCACCTCTGCTTATGTAGTATTTTTCTAGTCTTTTTACTTCTGAAGTTTCTTCTGTTCCTCCTTTCATTATCACTGCTTTCATCCTTTTTTAACTTCTCCTATGCTTATTGTTGGAAGGCAGTTTCATTTATCTATTTTTCTCTGAGCCCCCCTGGGCTTCACTTTATCCTCAGTGCATACTTCCAGAAGTAGTACTTCTGAAATTTGCTGTTTTCTTTTCTCCATTTTTTCCCTGTCACTTGAATCTGATCTCTGATGGCTGGGTGATTTGTTCTGCTGATACTGGAGTGCTTACTGATTACTCTAAGTGGAGAGCTCACAGCTGGAACCATGGTCTTTTTCATACATGTTCAGTGCTCTTATATATTTTAATCCCTTTACTCAGGATTAAGTTAGTGTCTTATGCAATAAAAAAAGACATCAGAAATTTCTGGTGAACTGCAGGGACTGAAATTAATAGTTCAATTCATATATATCAAATATTTTTAGTTACCATCTCTAAAAAAAATAAGCATCACCCACAGTTTGACTGAAAATGCTCTTTTTCTGGGCATGTTAATTAAAAAGGCTAATAAAGCTGGGCCTATGTGCTTCAGAAATTTTCGGTACATAGAAACATCACAATCCCAATCTCTTTAAGGAAGTATGGGTCTTGTATCAGCCAATGTCACAGTTCTGCCGGACATCTCTCAGGTTTCCTGTGTCCCACATGTTAGACCTTTGTGCTTTGAGGCATCTCTGGACCTCAGATGTTGTGTCTGTTATTTTTTTCCAGCTCTATTGGATATTTATTAGACTCTGGACATGCTTGTTTAAGCAGAGGCATAACTGGGATGTTCTGTGCCCTGGGCAGCAGCAGAGAATAGGGGAGTGGCTACAGCTGGGGTTCTGATGGCAGGGGCAGTTGCTGGGAGAGCGGCAACAAGGACTGATATCCTCCTTCCGTCCCCAGCACAAGGGTCTGATGTCCTGGGTGCTCCTTCTTAATTATACTACTGCTTTTAAGGCATCTAGGCTAAGTACAGACAGTCAACAAGCCTGAGGCAGAGTTGACACAATCTTTGCAGGTTTCTCTAAACAATTTGCATTCATTCTTTCATTGGCCAAGGGTGGCAGAAGCCTGCACTGGCCCAGGTTAGAAGGCAGGGGGTGCTTGAGGATGGCTCCCAGCCTGCCAGCCATTGATGAGCTCAGCTGGGGCCATGTGAGCAGGAGGAATTCCTCATTGGCTGCCTGGCATGCCCCCATCCCCCAGCTGTCCCCACTATGGTGGGGTGGGTGAGGGGGGAGGAGTCCCAATGCTGAACCAGGGTCAGCCCATGTGGGGGAAAGGGGCATGCCTTGTGGAGTTTCCTTTGCCCTGGCCTGGTCTCCCCTGAGCCTTGCCAGCTATGGGCAGTCCCACACCAAAGCTGATTCCCCATCCTCCCACCATGCAGTTGGGCCAGCTGCTTAGACCCTCTTCCTCTCCCCCTCACTCTGACCCACAGGGGGAAGGGAGAAGAGAGATGGAGCCATCATCCTGGTGCCAAGCCAGGGTCTTCCCCCTTCCCCTGCTGGCCCAGATCAGGTCCACTGCCCCTCTCCTGACCCTTTCCAGCACCCCACATCCCTGCTCACTTTCCCCCTGCTCCCTGATTACCGGTGCTTTCCTGTGCTCTCTCCTAGAGAGCAGGCAGGGAAGAGTTTCCCCTGCCTCCTCCCACCCTCCACTGCCCTGCATGCAGGACACAGGCTGGGGAGCAGAGGCTTTGCTGCTTCATCTCTGAGACAGTCCAGGGGTGGGGCCAGCCCAACTTAGCTGGGGCACAGACTAGCCCACTGCCTTTCAAGGAAGGGTTACCAGGCATCCTGAGATGCCAGAGGACAGAAAACTAAGGTGATTCACTATGGGATCTGGGACATAAACTCAATAAACTGGTCTAACGTAAACTAATTAAATACTACATCCATCCAGGCCTATCTTATACTGGATGGTGCACTGAACTTCTGTTCTGTTATAGGATTAGACTGGTTTCCAATCACTTATAATGGGTTTGTGTGTAATTTCTCTCACTAGCCCTAAAATATTTCTTCTGTATTCTTCTGGCTTCTTGTCTCTTTCTCCAGCCTTTCAGAAAACATTTCAGTGTCCTCTCGTATTCCTGAAACTGGGGTTCTGCTTTAGATTGTTTTTCTTCCCTTACCTCTTAAATGATCAATGAGGAACTCTTTCATTTCAGACTTTCCATACCCTTTGTCAGCCTTGTAAAGCAAGGAGAATCTTCTAGGTCATTTGTGGCTTAGTCTCTTATCTCTGGAGTTTCATCTTGGATTCATGATACTTCCTTGGGTGGCAGCTGCCTCTTGGTCCAAGAGTGTTACTTATGAGGGGTGACGATCAAGTTCATGGTCCTCCATAATTAACCTGGTGCTGGATGCAGTAATTTCCTCCTTTTACCTTTTGTTAGTTTCAGTTCATGACAGAGGATAGAGATAAAAGCAGCAGGGAAGGGAAACACGATACACACTCAAAGTGTAGTCTGTAGTCTGACATAGCTACACAGAGTCACAATCTCAGTATGAATTCATAACTTTACCAAAAAAAAAAAAAAGGCTCCCCAAATCATGCATGACAAGGCACTCCTACCAACTATTTCCTAGTCAGGGATTTTACTGTTAATATAAATAGTTATCCAAATTTAGCAGGATGAAATGTAAGAAAAAAACTTAATAGCAACCTGTTTTTTCTCTATTTTTAGTAATTTTTAAACTATAGTTTAGAAACGTTTCTTTCTTACACCTCCCTTGACCTACTTGGATTAAACATATTCTTAAACTGCCATCTCCACATGAAGAGAATATTTGATTAGAATTCTTTGCTATTACTTCTTCAGCTTTCCGTTGAATTTTTCAGTTCCTTCTCCCTTTTTGCCACCTATTCTATTTCTTTGTACATTACTCTAACAAAAATTACAAGAATAGTAAGGCTGTGTAGAAATTTTGCATGACCAAAGGCTTCATAATTGTACTCAAGGATAATACTTCAAATGTATTTATCACTTTTATATTGCAATTCTATGTTCCTAATGGAATTTAAATCTTACCTATTAAGACACAAATAATTTGGCAGATTTAAGGCTACTTAGGCACTGTCTGATTATTTTAGTCAAGTCTATACAGCTCTGTAGCTGAAATTTTATTCTTAACATCGTCTCTATATTCTGTATTACCCAGCACATTATTTACTTTGCTTATTCCTTTGTTTCATGCTTTAGTAGAGTTTGAAGACTCACAATCCTAATTTGTTTATAAATATTGTATTATCCATTGTCACACATATTGGCTAAGTACAGACAGCCAGAAAGCCTGAGGCTAAATTTATTCAGTCTTTGCAGGTCAGTGTAAGCTGCAAAAACTGAGAAACAACTGGACACACATTTACCTTCAATTTAGAAAATGCAGGCACATGTCTGCAGTGGCTCAGGCCAGAAGCCCGGGGGTGGTCGGGCTGGGAGGAGGGGAGAGAGGAGTTGCTAGAGGACATCTCTCTGTCACTTCCTCTTTCTATTGCCCTCAAGGTCTCTGGGATTTGCAGTCCAGTACCACAGGAGCAGGACTCTGCAGAGTTGCTCATCACTTCCTTTTCCTGCTTTCAGGTGCCTCTGGGATTTGTAGTCCCCAGTTGCATCTATCAGTAACTTTCAGTAAGCTTAGCAGAGTGGCTCTGTACTTGGGGGAAGGGGGGATTTAAACCCCCTTCCTGGCCCTGGCCCCTAGCCCCCAGCCAGGGTGAGGGAGGCAGTCCCTGCTTCTCCCTCCTCCCCCCCTCCAACCCTTCTCTGCTGGAGTAGACAGACCAGCCCACCTCAGGGCTGGAAAGCATGCTGGGGGACTGTGATTTAACTTGAACCAGGAAGGAATCTGGGACAGAAGTTTCATAACCCAGTTTGATGCAGATCAGTTAAGTCTGATACTTCATTAAACCAGGTTTATCTTAAGCCAGTCTCAGCCATTTTGAAACTGGTTTATGTGCACTGAACTTCTGTTAAGTTACAGGTTTAAACCAGTTTCTGATCACTTAAACTGGTTTATATGTAACTTCTGTCCCTAACCAGTGTCTTTCTTTGCCTAGTGAAATCCTGACGAATTGTGTTGTGGTAGGATTTTTGGTGGATCACATAGTTATCTGTTGTGGACTGAAATGACCAGCATATTTCCTTTGGGTCATGCAGTATAGTTATCAACACCCTTTTGCCAGTTTGGATTGAGTTTGTTTTAGTCACATAAAAGTGAAAAACTGAATATGTGAAAAAAATAACTGGGTGCAAAAGGAAGAAGAAAACAACTATAGGGAACAGCAGGAAGAGGCATACAACGAGAGAAAAAGGTAAAGGAGGCAGTTCAAATGGAGAATTATGTAGCTCATAGAGCACAAGATGAGGATGCTGGGGAAACTAACTGAGGTGAAGTCAGGGGTGGAGTCTTGCAAAGATTTAGGGAGGATGAGGTCACAGAATTTGAACTTGATTTGGAAAGAGGCCAGGAGCCATGTGTAGATTCAAGGAGTGGTGTGTTATGGTTGGAATGACTGGAAAAGAAAATGATTTTTGCTGAAGTGCATTGGATAGATTGGAGTAGTGAAAGGTTAGAATTTTTCACCTCTGAAAATGGTCTTTGCTGATGTATGCAGGCTGCCATTCTCAGAAAAAAACAAGCAAATGAAGAACAAGACTATCTACAGGAATTTCCTTGTGGCAGTGTCTTCAGAGTTTTAGTACTAACATGACATTGATACAAACAACTGCGGTGCATAGTCAACCAAAAAAAAGATTATATAGAAAGAATGATGAAAAGGACAGTGGCAAAAATTATACAAAAGCCCCGAACGTGACTGCAAAAGGCCTGAATTATGCTTCTGAATTCAGCTATGTCTCTTTCAATAGTTCTATTTCCAGAAATGTAAAACAACAAAATGTAGTTTTGCTCAATGGCAAAATTGACCATTTTGCCATTTTTCCCGGTATCCGGATTTTAACCAAACTGAAATTCCTTATTTATCAAAAGTTTGAAAAATTGTTATTTTTTGGAATAAGTTTTGCTAGCGAAAAGAAAAACAAAAGTAATAGTCACTTCAGGGAAACATCAGCTGCTCTGATGGCAACACAGAACTCTTCACAAAGCATGATATTGTTTAAGTAGGATACAAAACAAGAACACAAGACCTTGGGAAAATTTTAAGAAGTGATATATATTTTATATATTTTATTGGTGAGATAAGTGGCCCAATCATTTGCCTTCTAAATTGTTTGTAACAAATTGAGCCAACAGTATCTAAGTATGTAGCCTGTCTATATATGTAAAACCAAATGTTACCATGACCTTTAAGTTTATTCTTGAATTTCTATTACAATGCTGCATCATTCACTTGCCAGTTCATAATCCAAAATTTGAGGAGTTGATTTTTTTTTTAAATGATATGTCTGGTCTAGCAGAACTCATCATAGTTCCAAACTGATAATCTCCTCTGAATTTTTTTGCTGGTCTTACCTACCACTTTTTTTCCCTTATCCAAACTTGATTCATGTTACCTAGGCTGAGCATTGAGGGAATAGGTGAGATTAAATTTATATATCAGAGAAAATGGCTTCTTAAAATTTTCATTATCTTGTCTAAGCAAAAAATATTTGTGTAATAAGCATGTCAGAGTCTTAGATTTATATTTATACATTTGTACAAACCTTTATCTTACAAGACCAGCATTTTCTGTTAGACTTCTATTTATAAAAAGTATTTGCAGCAGTGTCAGAAGAGCCTAATCAGAGACATTCTGTGTTATGCAAAGCCGCATATCGCCAGCATCCTCCAGTGTATAATTTTCAGTGTCTCGTCCAGAGAAGTTATAAATGAATTTGTTGGAAACTGTTCTGGCATTCATGCTCCTGCTCATCAGAAAGACTATGATTATGATTGGGCCTTACGTGTTAGCTAGCTCACACTGGGATGTAATGAGTACAGGCACTCCATACTTTTTATAATCTGATTTCAAGTTGGAAGTTTAGAGTAAATCTACCTTTGGGTGAAACCAGAAAGATCCTTCTCACTTCCCACCTCAGAGTAGGGAGAATGTTACACAAATCCACAACAATAATAATGATACCATTTTCTACTACCTTGCACCTAGTGTGTTTATTTCTGCTTTTGCAGAATGGTTGTGAAACATGAATAAGGCAGACTGTCAGTGTTATATAGCCTGTTTACACAGGAAAAATGGCTATACAAGGAGCAGAGCATAAAGAATTGGAGTTAGTGTGAAGGATGTGGTAGGATAACATTAACCATCCAATTGTTTCTTTGGGTTCTTTCTCTGTGTGCACCAGGGGTTCACTCTGTGCACAGATCATGCTATTTTTGTGCTGGGTGGATGTCAGTCACCTTTACAGCATTATCTGCAAGAATGGTATCCATGTGAATGAGGGAAGTCACAAGTCTATTTTGCCTTATGG
>JAGPOW010003364.1:28052144-28080916 GCA_030014935.1 Caiman crocodilus | reverse complement strand
TATACATTTTGACTATGCTAATAGATAGGCTGTGATTATACTGTAAGAGGAGTTTCCTTCATAGGTGCTGCAAGTTATTAATTCTCATGGACTTTAGGGCTAAGTGCAGGTGCACAAGGCAGCCAAGGTAGAAGTGCTCTAACTTTCAAGCTTTACTCTATGTACCCAGGGTTAGGTTGGGAGCAAGAGAACAAACATTTGCCCTTGGGGGAGCGGGAGATGCTCAGAGCCTGCCTGTGTGGACCAAGCACATCTGATAGGGGAGGCTCTCATATGCTTCTCAGCATGCCCTGTGGTCTCCCTGGGCTGCTGAAGACTCCCAAGGGGAGCCAAATGATTGAGCCACCCCTGACTGGCTGGTGGGGACATCCCATCTACCGACCTGGACCTAATGTGGCTTGCTGGTGGGGACATCCCATCTACCCACCTGGCTTGTCATGGCTTGCACTGTCATGACCATGAGCCACCAGCCAGCCATCCTGAACATGCTCATCCACTACACCCTGTACCTGCCAAGTGTGTATGTATTGTGTGTGTGTGCGCACACACACACTTTCCCCAGATGCTTGGGTTCTATGTGTATGTGGTGTATGTCCAGGATGCCTGGATTCAGTGTGTCTGTGTCTGTGTGTGTGTGCGTGTCCTGGACGCTTGGGTTCTGTGTTTGCATGTGTGGTATGTCCTAGATGCCTGGATTCTGTGTGTGTGTGCATGTACATGTGCATGTGTCCTGGATGCCTGGATTATGCCTGTGCGTAAACTCCTTATACTGGTGCTGTGACTCTCATCTCTGTAGCAGTGAGGGCATCCCCCATCAGTAGGTGGCCATCTGTAGACCTCATTCTTGGACCTTTGCAGTGCATTCCTAGCCCTGGGCAGATCATTCAAGTGCTGCGGTAGTATGGGTGTAAGCAGTTGCCAACCTGTCCGTTCCAGCCCTTCACATTGAGGGTCCCATTTGATCCTCATTTCACTGGCACCATCTACACACATGTGTTTGGACAACCATCCTGGATCCAGCATCTTGTGTTCCATGACTGGGCCTTCCAAGCACAAATGTGGAGTCTGCAGACAAGGGAGACGCCAAGAAACCTCTGGTGAGTCCCTTGTTTGGACCCTTTCCCCCGCTTGGGGCCAGAGCCACGCAGCTGCTCAAAACCTGGCACTGACCACACCATGGAATGCCTGTGTTCTGCCTCCCAGCCTGGAAAACCCAGATGCATGGGCTCCATCTCTCTGCTGTGGGACCTGGGAAGGCTGGGAAACCAGGCATCCAGATCTCTGGTCCTTTGGGAGGAGATAGAGAGGGAGGGACTGGGGGGGAGTGAGGGTCATTGCTAGGGAGAATTCCCATTTCCCACTGTGCTTTACCTGCAGAGGTACTCATAAGTAAGTGCTGTGCTGAATGGTGGCCAGAGGTGCGCCAGCGAAACCCAGAGTTGTGACTTGTAACACTTCAGCAGCAGGCCTCGAGCAAAGCTTTAAGTGTCTTTTGGGGTGTGTTTGGGTGTGGGTTTGCGTTAGGTGGATTCATGTAAACACATTGGCTTCTCTCAGGAAAGCAATGTAACCTTGAGGGACGGGGCAGACGGTTGTCAATTAACCAGATTTATGGTCCCCCTTAGTGTAGCACAGAGTGATAAGTCCCCAGCAATAGGAGGGGTTACTGGCCCTGGCACCTTTCCCTTGTTCCAGGCCAGTGGCAGAGGGATTGTCGGGGAGGTGTTTGAGAGGTACATGGTCAGTGGGGAGCTTCAGTAAATTAGTACCATCGGTCTTCCATTTGGACAGTTGTCAAGCCAAGAGCACATTGAACATCAGACTAGGCAACTATATCCTTCCCCATGAGCATACCTCAACTTACCAATGAGTCACATTAGATCAGGCTTGTCCAACATATGGCCCACAGGCTACCATGCAGCCCTGCAAGCTATTTTCTGAGGCCTGAGGAGCTGCAACAGGAAATGAAAGTAAACACTGTATTTTCGTTTCAGAGGGATGATGTGATACTGCTTCCTGTGAGGTCTTTGAATATGGCTTGCCATCCCACTGGGTGATTAAAAAATTTCATGATCCAGCCCCACATTCAAAAAGGTTGGATAGCTCTGCATTAGACCATTTCCTCACCTATAAACATCACATTCAGAAGGTCAGCAGTAAAATGCCTGCACAGGTAGTTGCCTTATGACATTTAGCCAGGATGACATGGGGTGCAATTTCAAAGTGTTCAGACCCACCACACTTTCAGGTTACTGTGCTCCTGTATTGTCTACAAGTTATCACACTAAAAAGCTTGATGCTGTACTGAATAGTGCACAGACTTATAACAGGCTGCACAGTTTACACACAGTTGTACTCCCTTGCTCTAGGGAATTAGACCAAGTGACGTAAGAAAACAGATCCTACCTGCTTCCCTGCTCCCAGGTTTCTGGACCTGTGGAGAGCCCAGCAGGCTGGGTACTGTGGCCTTGTATGTTGCGTTAAATTTAGATAAGGGGTCTGGTGAATGGAAATGAAATGACTATTCAGAGTAATCCAGTTTGAAATCTATTCCCATAGCATTTTATACCAACACCAAATGAATCCCCCACTGGGCACAACCTTGACAGAGAAGCATTGGGTCAAGCTGAGCAGACTGAGATCTGGATATGGACACTTCAAAACAACACAGTACAAGATGAACATCTTGAACCTGTATGAATGCGGTGTCCAGCAGACAGGACAGCCCTTACTTAAAAGCTGCAGTCTTTAAAGTGCCCAGACAGGGTATATGGAATCCACACATGGAGCAATATTATGAGACAGTGGCTCACAGTTGACCAGAGGGAACAAGGGGAGGGGTGGAAACTCCCCTTGGAGCTTCTTTGACTTTTCTCAGTGACAGCCCCGGTGCTTGGTCTGACCAGACCAAGGCTAGGATACCACCCTGGGAAGAGGGGTGAGCCACAAAGTCCCATGGGTTGCTGACAGAATGCGACCTAACGTGAGTCATGATGAGATCTGGTACAGATGTTACAGCGTTGTAACCTATGACACTCAAGTCTGATAGCACATCCAACCAGGGTTATCTTAGAGCAGGGTCCACTATTTTTACAGAGCTTTATGTGGCCTGACTGTTTGGTTACAGCGGTAGAGTACTTTCTGTGCACTTATCACCCAATAAGTGTAACTTCTGTACCTGGCCTAGAGGACAGTGCTTTGCAATGTCAAGTCTATAAACCTAGCAAAACCATACACAGTTACTGTGCAAAATGTACCAAGGAATAGATACCACTTTATGATACCCAACATTTTTAGGCATATTTGATAAAAAATTGCCATCAGTTTTTCTGTCCACAAACCTAGATTTTCTTGTGAAATCTGGTAGAATTTTGAATATGGATACATGCAGTATTGTTCCTCCAGTTTCCGTAGACTGAAATTTGCCATCTTCAGCCATTGTTAGATAGGAAGTTTTTTATTACAGATTTCTCTCCCTGCTTAATTCCTTTAGGAGATAAGGAAGAGTGGACAATAAAAATAAGCTGTAACTATTGTCCACATTTGTATATGAGTAATCATTTGCTTCTTGTGTGTGTATTTGTCAGATTCATACTGATGTGTTCAGTGGGCCAAAGTCCAAGTTCCTATGCATTGTAAATCAGAGGTCAGCCACCTGTGGCTTGCCAGCCAGTTTTAGCCCATTGGGTCCATGGAACAAGGGAGTTTCTACAGCATCTTTGTAGTGAGGGGCTTCAGCAATATTTTGGTGATGGACTTTGTGGAAGGAGTGGCAGCAGTACTGCAGGGTGGGGAGAGGAAATTAGTTGTGACTGTGGTCATGGCTATGGCTGTGGTTGCAGCAGAGGCTATGACAGTAATGATGTGGAAGGTGTTGGAAGTGACCCTGGCTCACATCTAAGCTCCATTAAAATGTCTCCCCCACTTCAAAACATTAGCAACCTTTGTTCTAGATTAAAAATGGCAACTATGCTATTCTGTTTCCTTTCTCCTGTCCTACCTCAAAATGGTTAGCAGGTCTAAGCAATGTTGGTTGTGGCTCCTCTGCACCTTAGCTAGGTGCAGAGTCCCTTTGCCCCTGGTTTGTTCTCTTCCCTTGCCTTCCTTTCTCCCTGTATAAGAAAGAGTTAATGTGACTGGAGAGGATCTCTGGACCTTAAGGGAAGCAGCAGCAGTGCTTGTTTTACTTCCATGACTGGCATTTCTTCTCAACCTGATTTAAATAGACATGTGGGCTTATTAAAACCTGCAAATCTCGTGATTTGTGCAACTCAGTGCTTTATAGAAGGAGTCATAGAAATGTTTAATATTAATGGAAATGCATTTACCAATCACAATATGTCTTGTTTCATAGTCATACGTACAGATTTTGGTTTATCATGTTCTGGATATAATACAGTAGGTAAGTGGCATGTAACCTAAATGACATGTTACCTTATTACATGCACACTGATGTCTTGAAATATTGTTTGAATTTTTCACATGAAAGAAGAGAAGGCCACACAGACAGCTATATGTTTTGGTCCTCAGTGGAATTGATATAGGATTCACTGCGCTTGTAACTTTTCATATATTCCAAGACTTGTCCTGACCAAAGTGGTTCTAGCCCCCACACAATGTGGGAAGAACTGCTTGAACTGAGCTCATGGTGAGGAAAAATAAAATGTGCCAGGCCTCTTCTTCATGGGGTGCCTAAGTACTTGTATATGAGTGAAGATGAAGCTTTGTCCATCCTGGCTTGAACTTTACAAGGACCCCAGGTCCACCATTGAATATGATGAAGTTCTATATGTCTTTTCAGGTGGTGGCCTGCTAAGAAAGGAGTTAATAATATAACTACTATACATTACATACAATGCAAAATGGCTTTCCTTTTTTATAGAGGAGATGACTGCAGATACCAAAAGTTCTTCCTATACTTCAGAGTGCAACAGTATCTTCCCTCATTCTTCTCAGCAGTGCTGGAGGCTGAAAGTTTCCATTAGATGTGGTTCATGTTTCCTGCCTACACCAAGAATTTGACTGCAGAGTAATAAAACCTCTCTAATTCTTTAAGCACCACACAAATTGCTTTTTATCTTCAAAGTGTTTTCTTGACATTAACTAATTGGATCCTCGTGATCCTCTGAGGTAGGTAAGGAGCAGCATATACCCTATGTTCCTTCCTGCCTCAACGAATTTTATTAAAGTTTCAGCAGGGCTTCAGGAGCTTGTTTTTTGCTGCCTGGATCACTATTTTTAATCGTATTTCTTCTCATGGAAATCATCAAAATACATTTATAATGAAATGCTCAAAAGAGATCCAGGGGAATGTGGTGGTGCATTTTGGGGAGCATGGGCTCCTTAGCTTTTAAGATCCACAGTGCATAAAGCATTGCTTTTGAGAAACAATGGGACTGTTACTCAGCTGGTATAAATTAGTATGTTTTCATTGACATCAGTGGGGCTTTACTTATTTGCAACAGCTAAAGATTTGGGAAGTAAATCTGAATTTGAGAAGTAAACGATATTGTGTTAATACCTGATCTAGGAAAAGAACTTTGAAACCTAAGGATAACAGTGACAATAAATGTATGTACAAGCAAACAGAACAGATTTGTTTAAGATTATAGGTTAGAGAAAGACAAAACAATGGAAAAGAAACAGGGATGTATAATTAAAAAAACCCTGACTCGGATGTATTTGCAGTTATATCCCTCTGCAGTAATGGAAAAAAGTGTTTTGGTTCTATGGCACTAATAATAATTTGATATTTTTTAATTTAAAGTTTCATCACTAATTCATGTTTTCTATTTCTCAACTGTGATTGTTAGTAAACCAGTATCTCAGTTTTGAGCATGAGCAATTCATTGACCTTTTGTGGCCTAATCCAGTTTAAACTGAAGTCATTGTCAAATACTACTATCCATCAGATTATTTGTTATAAATGTAAACAACTTGTTAAGACTATGTTAGAGTTGTACATTAAACTTTGCCATTAACCAGCATATCAGTATCAACAGAAAGGGCCCTCTAGTTGGTTGGCTTTAGTCAAAGATATTTTTCAGTATTTCTTTTAGTCAAAATGTTGTCAACCCACAACACAGGTATCTTTCTTATCTTTTCTAGTAGTTCACATACATTTACACAGTGGGCCACCCACATGATGAGGGGGCAGCAGGGCAGGGCCTACGAGAAGAGGCTAAGGGACCTGAACCTGTTCAGCCTCCACAAGAGAAGGCTGAGGGGGAATCTAGTGGCCATTTACAAACTAGTCAGGGGGAACCAGCAGTCATTGGGGGAGTCCTTGTTCCCCCCAGCACTACCAGGAGTGACTAGAAATAACGGTCACAAGCTGGAAGAGGGTAGGTTCAGGCTAGACATCAGGATGCACTACTTCACAGTCAGGGTGGCTAGGATCTGGAACCACCTTCCAAGCAAAGTGGTGCTGGCTCCTACCCTGGGAGTCTTTAAGAGGAGGCTAGGTGAATACCTTACCGGGGTCGTTTGACCCCAGTACTCTTTCCTACCATGGCAGGGGGTCAGACCTGATGATCTGCTCAGGTCCCTTCTGACCCTACTGACTATGAAACTATGCTCTGGGCATCTTGGAATCAATTGAGGAATCATTTTGCTATATGTTCAATTAGTTAGACTTGAGTTTGTCAGAAATATTTCTGTATTTTCGTGTTAGCTCCATCCTTCAGGCCTCCTTCCCCTTTTGCCATCTCTTTTTATATTCTGAAAAAAAGTACTTAGGCTGCCAGTGGTATATGCACTGGGCACTTGTGCACTTGTACACATGATGGGGGTTAAATCCCCAAGGTTTTACTCTGTGCCCCCTAATTGAAATGCTGGGGCATAGAATAAAACCATTAATTTGAATAAAATAAAATAGAATAAAGCCATCTCCCATTCTGTCAGAACATAAATATGCCTCATTCACACCTTCCTAACCTATCTCTTGGGGCCATATTTGATGCTGGGAAAAGCCAAGCTTCTTCCAAGATGCCTAGAGCATTGGTGCTGAAACAGTGCTCCCGCTCTCCTTTGCACTCACAGAAAGGCACTAAAACAGTTTATTGAGCTCTGCAGGCAAAAGTAAAAAAATAGAGGACTAAATCATTTCATTTCAATTTTTCATCACTTTTTTTTTATGTCAGAGCTGGAGCCTGCCCACAGCTGGGGCTGGGGCCAAGCTGCCAGTGGGCTGAGTGGCTCCTGAGCTCCAGGTGGGGTGCTAGCAGGCCAGGTGCTGCTCCAGCTCAGAGGCAGTACCCAGTTCAATCCAATTCTTTTCTGAGCCTGTCTGCGAGGGAGCACCCTGTAGGCTTTCAGTGGGCAGGCTTGGGGAACAGTTGGATCGAGATGGGTGCTGACTCCAAGCTGGAGAAGCACCCAACCTGCTAACAGCCCACCTGGGTGCCCTGGCAGGTGCCGCTGCTGTGGAAGGAAGGATTGGGGGGCCCCTTAGCTCACGGGGTGTTCAGCCCACCTGCAACTCACACCCCAGCCATAGGAAGGCAGGGGATGGGGAGGCTCTGCAACAGTAAGGATTGAGCCCCTTATTGCTTCTGCTGGAAAACAGGGTCCTGTGGCTGGCAGGATGCCTGGGGCTGCCTGGGAATGGGCTGGCTTCCCCTGGGGCAGTGCAAGAAGACATCATGAGGGCAGGTGGGTTTGCTGGTGGCCAGAGAAGGTGGTAGCGACAATGCACAGGGCGCTGGAAGCCTGGGTGGGCTCAGAGAAGTGTTGGATCAGGCTCCTACAAGCTGGGGCAGGAGCTGGCCAGCTAGTATCCTGCTGGGGCTTCCAGAGTACTATGCATTGTCCACACCACCTTCTCCTGCTGCCAGCAAACCCAGCTGCCCTCCTGCCTCTTTCATGCCCTGCTCCAGGGGCAAGCCAACTTGTTCCCAGGCAGCCCCGGGTGTCCTGCTGGCCGCAGGAGTCTGCTGAAGGCAGAGGGGCCTGATTTTTTTTTTTTTTCTGTGGAGCATGCTGCCTCTCCTGTGAATGGGGTAAGCTAACAACTGCAACATTGCGAACTAAACTACATCTGTATGTAATTTAGTTTGCAACGATGCAAAGTTATTTAAAACCCACAAAAGTCTTGCATGTGTACACTGTGATGCCATTAAGCCACACAAAGTGATATTTTCATCACATATACATGTTACTGGTGTCATGTGTTCAAGCACCCACTGACCTTAGGATTTTTTCAAGATTGGTGACAAAGGATCTCATCACTGTGATGCCATTCCCTTCCCCTACTCTGTTTTCAGTTTGAACATCAATGGTTTGGTACCTATATGTGGGAGAAAAAATATAGCAAACTTCCCCTGATCAAGTAAGAAAGACCAGAGCAGTGAGTTCAGATAACAAAGTTCAAATTGTAACCAGCAGCTTTGCTAATTTACTGTTTATTGGGCCTGTTCTCACGGCAGTGACATTTTTTCCTATTTATAGAGGACAAAATGGTCTCTGAAAGATTGGGGAAGGTGTTACAGGTTTTTAAGCAAGCACAGTAGTATTATTAGTAATGGATTACAGATTCTCTTGTGCATATATGAAGTTAAGCTTTCAGGAACATATTGCTGGGGCTTTTTTTTTCAGTTGGCAGCCACAATAACATTTGAGATTTTTTGGAGACTTCTCAGAAACCAGCAGGAATCTGGATTGGAACAGGTTTTGCCATGGGAGGCTAATGGCTTCCATCCCAACACATGCATACACAGATCTGGGGGCCCACAAGAAAATCCTTATAGGCTGTAGTTATACAAGGCTGTAGTTATATGAAGTATAAGACCTGTGGAAAGCGGGGATCCATAGAAAAATGCTTTTCAGTTGTTGTACCCCAACCTATGCTAGAAGCCATTCTGAGTTACCAATTGACAACTAAGTTTCTCCCTTGATTAAGAAGGCTGTTTATTGGATAAGACAATGATCTTCCTTCCTCAGTCCAAGCTAAGACCGAATGGTATTGGTCAGTGTGATAAAGTAATTAACATGGAGAATCAACCTAGACAAGCTGTCTGGGCTCCTTCTTTCCTGAAATGCTACTAAATGGAGAAAGGTGTTGGAGAATCTTAAGGCCTTTCTCTTCAGATGTTCACTTTACACAGTTCAAAGAAGAAAGAGAGGAGTCTGTGTGCATGGTGTATTGTATTTCTCCCTTGAGAGAGAAGAAAATGCCATTAGCTGATTAGCTGGAAAGCAACAGTGAGCTTCAGAGATCTTTTGATGCTTTTTGGCTACATACGATATGCCACTCAAAGCCATTATGTATTTTATTCACCCAGCATATTATTTACTTTGCTGCTACATGCAGTATTATTCTATGCCTTTTATTCATTTTTCTAAGCAGAAGAGGCTTTCAGTGCAGCTGCGTGCAATGATTTTGTTGGCTTAAGTGAGAAGATTACTGTTGTTGGATCAGCTGGTTTTGGTTTCTTTGGATGAGTTGGGCAGGGTTTGTCTTGTACTTAGATTTTTTGGCAATTAACAGTGAAAAACCGGCATAATATGAGTAAAAGAAGAGAAGACATAAAAAAAAAAGAAAAAAAAGAAAGAAAATGGAGATTGTAAAACAAAAGCAGAAGGAGAAAGAAATGGCAAATACCAACTCTGCCAAAGATTTGCTCTTTCAGTTAATTCCTTAAATTACTAAAAATGTAATTTAACCTAAACTAATATTTTTCTTTGTCCCTATGTTGCAGTATGTTGTTTAATGTGCTTATTAGTGGTTAGCTTTGCAGAAGACCTTGATCTTCTTAGCTAGCCTGTGCAAATTAAATAACTTTCTACCTTAGTACATAAAGATGACTATGTATCTTTATTGTGTGTGTATACCGTTATGTGTCTCGGATTCAGTTGCTAAGTTATGTCTAACTAGCTAGACTGCTAACTTTGGCAATCTGCTACCTGTTCTTCAATTGGAGTATATAACTCATTTATATACTGAGCATTCAAGGACCCTGAAGGATCCTAAAATCTTTTTGAGACTTTTGTATTTGAACTTTCTATGGCTTCCTGCTTTCCAGCACTTGTTTTTCTTGGGTTCTTTCCAGCAGCTGAACCATTTCTATTTTGCACTATTTAGTAATAATAGGTAAATTGAACAGCATATCATATGTTTCCAATTTAATAGTTGAAATTAAACAGGTAAAAGCCATAGTAAGATCCTGGTTAGTGAAGCAAGGGCCAGGAAGAACAGAGCTTGAAAAAAGATTGTTTCTGTGGATTTCATCATTTACTCCCTGGTTTCCAGGGAGTTCTCTATGGGGCTTGGGACCGCTTTGGCTCTAACCTTCACATTAGAGTAGCAGAATAGACTTCAAACTGGTGCTCACAGAGTTAAATCATTCAGAATCCATGTCAGAGAAAAAGAAGGACATGACAGACATTCAGTTCCCATTGAAGTCAAGAAGAGTATTGCCACTAATCTCAGTGGGGCCTGGTAGGCTTTATTCTCTGCTTCCTGAAAAGTTGAGCTATTGGGTCAGAGCTCAGAAAATAAATACAAAATAATACCTGATGTTCAGCCTTCTCAACTGTAAGTTATACCTATAAGTTGGCAGAACTTACACCAGGAGGGAAATGGGCACAGCAGAGCTTCTTTACTTTACTGTATTCCTTTTCCTCCTCTTTGAAATACTGTATCCTCCTGCTTCCAGAACCCCTTATCTTATCTACCCTTAGGCTGGGAAGGAAACATTACAATGCTGGGATCAGGCTTTGCAATGGCATTGACATCCTGGTGCAAAACAGGGAAACTAAAGGGACAATTTCCTGTTTTGGTGCGCACCTGCAGGGGATCAGAGAATCTGGCCCTATACAATAGATGCTTGGACCATCCTAGAGTATCATTTGATGTCATCATAACAAAGTTGTATCATTAGTTGCCTGCAGACATGTGGAACACCCATCATGTTCAGGCTTTTAGGACTCTGGACACTGACAGAAGGAAATCTCTTTAGTCAGAGTGGAAGCTATAGTTTGGGCAGTGAACACTGCAGAATTTCCCATAGTGCTTATGCCACCTGAATTTCCCATAGTGCTTATGCCACCTGATAGTGAAGATGGTATCCAAATAAATAGGTATAGCTATGTGAGATGAACCATCTGTAGGACTGGCATACTCCTGGTGTATGTCGTTAACTCATTACATTCTTCATCTTTCATTTGGAGACTAAGGCTTTCTTTCTCCTAACCATTTAAACATGTCATAATTTTTTTTCAAACTATGTTCTGCAACCACTGACATATATAGCAGGTCATTCCCTTCTAATTTGTTATTCTTTCTCTTTCATAGCTTATCTGTTTTCTAGTTGCAAATTTAAAAGCCTTTATGAGGAAAAATAGTTCTGTTGTACTCATCAGTCATTTACTGTCTAAGATACCAATAAAAAAACTTTATAAGGAAACAGTTTCTCACTAGGAGGTCAGTAAAGCACTGGGACAGGTTACCCAGAGAGATGGTGGAATTTCCATCCTTGAGAGCTTTTCAGACTCAGCTTGACAAAGCTTTGATGGGGATGGTCCTGCTTTGAGGTGAGGGGGGTTGAATTAGGTGACATCCTTAGGTCCCTTCCAACCCTCATTTTCTATGATTCTATAAGAAGCCAATCAGTTTGGGATTGCATTGTCCTGAAGATATTTTCTCCTTCAGCTGCTAATGGATACCTAAAACTATCATTTCCCTTTGTCCTTAGAAGCTAAGAAGTATTTAATTATGTAACACTAACTTTCTGGAGATTCTGTTACCCACAGGAAGTAACACAACAGGCGATTAACAACATGTTATCTCACCTGTTAGTATCTGTTGCAAAAAAAATGACATACCATGTTAAAAGAATGTATTATGGTACTGGTATGCAGTAATTTGACAGCTGCTGCAATTACAATTACACTTTGTCAGGTGATTCAGGGAACTGGAGTAATAGAGTTACGTAAAAACATTCCCTTTCCAAATGCAATGAAAGTGATCATAAGAGAAGCTGTTGCCTCTCTTTTCATTGTCCTCTCCCTCATGTTATTTCTAATTTAAGCAACTGTTTCCAGTTTGTTCATTTTGTCTCAGAAACTGCCTTTTTAAGGACCATGTAGTGCTGGCCTTTCAGCTACATCCATTTGTCCTCTGAACCTGAATGCGAACAAGAGTGTAAATGAACTTGTCTGGCTCATCATTTTTTGTGCATCAGCATCTATAGAATGTGGCAGACCTGGCAATTTCTGCACAAATGAAAAGGCAAAAGAGCAGAGGCCCAGAAGGAGAAGGCACGTTGAAAATTAAAATGGAGGTATTTTGGCAGCACTGAAGTGTTTAGAGCTATGATTTACCAGGGTGACATGGCATGTTGGAATGCTGTGAGGTCCTTTTAAGGGTGCTGTGGGATGATCCGTAATATTAGCATTGTTAGGTATGCAAACACTTGCACATGTTTCACAAGATTTCAAAGAGGAATTAAAGTATCAAAACCATTCTGCCCTATTGTGGTTCTTCTGAGTTCTTTGCAACAGAAGAACTGCTTAATTATTTTTCTGTAGTCAAAAAATGAGTGGCAGCTAGGAGCTGGCATTTTCCAAGGGTACCTTGAGTCTATCAAAGAGTGCCTTGAGTCTAACGAGGTTGAAAACCAGTTTTAGAACAGTCTGCACGTTGCCTGCTTGCCCAGTGGCTGGAGGCAAGAAGGAAACAATATGCAGAAGCACAAATAAAGGTAGGACAGTATAGAACAGCTTTTGTAGTAGGACAATAAAGAACAGCTCTTGTGGTATTCAGCTATATCTTTTGTATCACAACAGATTAGCTGTATATAACTTAAAAACTGGAAAGCAAGGCAGCTAGCAGGTCATTAGTCGTAACTACACTTACCATTCACTGATATTTTTTGTTAGCTGTTTAAAATTTTAGCATGTGTCCTATACACAGCAACAGTGGCATTAATTAGTGATTTGTGTATAGACTTATCCCAAGAGACCTCTTTTGCTTTGCATAGGGCTCTCATGGATTTTGACCGGAGGGTAACTTGGGCCAATAGGTTAATAATTTAACTTATATTAGTAATGTTAGTAATGAGTCAGAATGAGACAATATAATTTTAACATAAAGTAAAATGATTAGTATTTGTATTTATAGGAATGTAGGTCAGTTTTTTCACTTAATATTACTACCACACAGGGGTTTATTCTTGGACTGACATGAGTTACACTACTAACAGATTTCTGCGTACCCAGTTTATGAATCTCAGGTTAATCTATGACCTTTTCATTAACAAGCATTTTCATTAACAATGGATCTTTTTTACTTTTAGTGCACTGGGTATTAATGTTAATATAAATAACATAAATGAAAACATTTATGAGCCTTGAGATTATCTTGGGAGAGAATGTATCAGAAAAGATATCAGTGCTGAGTCTACACACTATGTTTCCAATGTTTCTCTGACCACCCAACATACACTGCCAGGAATGCATCCCCTTGCAAAGAGTTCTTAGGTAAATGGAGACACCCTTTCACTGTTTTCCTTTGCTAGAAGCCAAATGCTGGGGAGGATCCTTAATAAATTAATATTGTTTTAAGCTGAAGACCAAGATTTATTTCTTTGTTGGCAGCTTTCATTGGAAGGAAGAAAAGTGAAGAATGTAACTTTTTTTAATAAAAAAAATATTGTAACTGTTGGATTAATCCTTTTAGATGCAAGAATTAAAGTGATGGAGCTTTAAATTAGCCACCTCAGTTGGGCTGTTGGGTAATGAATAATACATTTATGAAAATACCCACACGTCTGAACATGTGGTCTATAAGTTCTTCTGAAACAATGCAAATTTCACATATCCAATTCATTGTTTCAATTTGGAATGAAAATATTTTCCAGAAATGGAAATTTTTTTTCATAGATGGAAAATTCAAGTTGGTACATAGCAGTAGCCAGTAGGAGTAGGACTTTCTTTACTGACTTTGATTAGCCTTATGACTAAGCAGCAAGTTAGCAACCAACATTTTTAGGAATGGAACTAAAATTTAGAAAATGAATTATTAAAGTGCAGCATCTAGCAACAATAGTGTTACTAGCTCTGTGAATAAGTTTATATTTAAATTTCAAGAACATTCATGTAAAACTCCCACTACAAATTTAAGTGCAGTTTTATTTGAAACTTTATCTAACTTGCATTTATATAACCTAGTTGTACAAATTTAGTTTCCTTAGTCATGCAAACTTTGTGTTACCCAAATGTTTCTCAGATAACAGGTACATTGTAATCAATATTCTGTCTAAGGTGTAGCGCACCGTTTCAGTCTGTGAGTGCGTCGCTTCAGTCCATTCCCGAATTGGTACTACATCCCCTTTTTGGGGTGCGTCACTGTGGTCTGCCTCACAGTATAACACGATATAACAACAAAAGATGATTAGTTCTTTAACTTAAAGAAATAAACTAAAAACCAATGATTACACTTGGATTCGACTGTAAGGCCAATAACTGGAAGTCATCCCCAGGAAGAACCCAGGCCCCTCCCAATGCGCAGCAGACAGCCAAGTGAGGGCATGTGGGTGGCCCCTGACGGGAAGATAAATGAGCTGTCTTGTTAAACTTCCAAGTTTCTGCCCCTTGAGCAAAATGTTTACCTTCATGCCCAGCTCTCCTTGAAATCCTGCAGGAAGGACAGGCCTCAAGCATGCACTTGGGAAATTCAAGGTCACACCTGTTTCCAACCTTGCAGGCTTGCCACAGAAACCTTGCCTTAAGTTTGCACCTCTGCCCTCTACTGCACTCCTGCTGTGACCCAGCCCCCCCCCCCCCATTTCCACACATCTTGACTATTTGATGGTCTCCTTAAAGCCCCACCATAAATTCCAGTGCTCCTCAATCATGTAAACGGTGTACCCAGGCAGTGTCCCATGCTCAACTGTCCCACCCCAGCAGTCTCTGCACATACTTCTACATGCCCTTGCTGCAGCCTTTAAAAGTGGTGCGGTGCCATGTACGTCCCAATGCTCTGCCCCAGCCCCAACCCCCACCTCACCTTGGAAAGAGCGTGACTGTCTCCCTCCTCATGGGGATGTCAGTGCGGTGAGGACTGGAGCTAAGCAGAGTGGTCCCCCATGCAGCCAAAGTAACAGCCCTGAGCCACGCTCTGGGGGGCAGCACCTAAAGCTTCCAGGAAGCTGCAGCCTTGCTCCTCTCCAGGCAGGTGTGCAGCATTAAAAAGTTAGTGTGCAGAAAGTTTTTTTATTGTGCGCAACCGTGCACATGTGCAGCTTAGAGAGCAACTTGATTGTTATGATAAGTATTTCATCCATCTTATTATTTTTATGGAATTGTATCAACATGAAATTTCACCACAAAATGGGATCCAGAACTTGGATATACACTTGATAAATTCAAATTAGTTTAGAAATATTAATTAATTTTGTTTAACATTACTAAATGTATAGGAGTTATAAAATGTTTTATTATGCTAATTAGGAACAAAGAATTGGGTAGTGTCTATGTGCCCTACTAATCTGTCCTTTTTGCCTGAAGTGGTGGGTGTTTTAGGAGATAATTCAGTTGTGCTTATCTAGCCTCAGGAGTACTGCCAAACATGTGCTTAGTTTTTTATCTGAGTGAGTTAATGTACTGGCAGGTGAATCTTAACATGTTTAGCATGATAATAACAAGTTTTATCAGTGTTTTAAATATATGAACCAGATTCTACTGGAAGCTTTATGTCTAAACCAGCCATTGAACTGTTGACAAGTTTAAGAGAAGCATATAGCTAAAACACCACATGCTGGATGCCATAGGCAGAGGAAGAAAAAATTATTTTGGGGGGCTGACACATGCACGCGTGCATGCTCCCCCTTCCCACTCAGCAGGTAAGTCTGTGGGGAGGGGGAGAGTGGCAGATCAAGGTCTCAGCAGTGTGATAGGGAGGGAGACAGAGGCAGGTGCAGGGATGAATGTGTGGTGGGACAATTGGAGCCCCGGTGGCTTGTCTAGGGGCACAGGGCGACTCCCGCCACTGCACACACCCCAGTGGAGGCCTAGGGGGGCATGTGCCTCCCTGATCTGTGTGCAAGGTAAAGGCAGCTACTTCTACACACTGCGCTCTGAGCCCTGCTGCAGCTGCCCTGGGAATGGCATGCCACATGTATCCCAGGTGGGCAGGGGGTGCAGCACAGCCCAGCAGCAGCAGGCAAGTAACATTGTGCCATTCCAGGGGAAGCTACAGTGGGGCTTAGAGCCCAGTCCACAGCAGCAGCTGTCTGTGCTCCACACACAGATGAGGGGGGGCATGCAACCCCTGGGCCTCCGCCGGGGTGCGCACAGTGGCAGGAGCCCCCCCGCACCTCTGAATGAGCCTCCTGGGCTCTGATTGTCTCAGCACCTGGCCCAGCTGGCCCCATTCACTCTAGCCTCTGCCCCTCATTGTGGGGGCCTCAATCTGCTTCTTCCTTCAGCCCCTTCCCCTTCACAGGGTAGGCTGGTACTTGCCTGCCATTGTGGGTAGCCAGTGATCCACATGCTGGGCTCTGATCCTGACTGCATGTGCGTCCCTCCCCACACATGCTGCAGCTGTCTGGAGCCTGCAGCTGGGCTGCCTCAAGGCCCTCCTCACTGCCCTGCGTTTCGTGGGGTCTGAGTCCTATTAGCCCTAGCCTTCTGCCACCTATGCTGGGTACATCTACATGTGCCATTAAGGTGACATGATAAACCCCGGCGCAGTTTGCATCAGAGTCACCAGCTGCCAGGAGCAGCATCTGCACAGGTTCCCGGGACCACAGCCGTTTCAGCCAGGGCGGAGCAACCCCAGGCTGCCAGGTGGTTAGCCCCAGGCGCTGGGTGGTGGCATCAGTTGGTGGAGGGGTTGGCTGGGGCACAAGAATGTTAAAGTGTGGGGCTAGGCAGCAGGCAGACCCCACACTTTAGCACCCTTGTGCCTGTCTAGCCTCTGTCACTGTCTATACCTGGTTTCAGCACATGTAATTACTGTGCTGTAGGATAGTACTGTCCCCAACAGTACTATCCCAAAGCAGAGCTAATTTACTGTACTCAATACTGGCACATGTATAGACAGTGATGCTTTACAGAGAAGCTAGTTAGTCAACTGCAGTAAAGCACACATGTAGATGCACCTACTACATTGGACATTTATCATCATAAATATTTAGTTGATATCCAGGAACCATGGTTACTGATCCTAGACACTTGGATTGAAGCTATTTACAAGGGAAATTTTCACGGTTATATGGAAGTATGTTAGGAAATAACTTATATTACAAAAAAAAATTCAGCTGTTTTTCAGCTGGTGTAAGTCAGGGTAACTCCACTGAAGTCATTGGAGCTCTGCTGATTTACATCACCAGATAATCCAACTCACCAGAATTTACAGATTTTAATTACAGCCTGCATTCCTTACAGCAGCAAGTTAAAGATGCATACAAAGATATAGAGGAAAAAACATCCTACAGAATAATAGGCAGTACAGTAATAGGCAGCTGTGAATTATGGGACCACAATTCTATTATCAATTCTTGTGACATCCTAAACCACAAGAGATAACTTAAGGTAGCATATGCCCTAATGCCATAATTCCACATATATCTATCTTTTTTATTTACTATAGTGATTCAGGTGACAGGTTGATGACATGCCCAGTTTTCTTTTCAGTCCAGCTCTCTCTAGTCCTAATCTTTTGTTCTCTGTCATCTTGCTGTTTTCACTTAACCAAGTTTTGTGCTCTCTCTTCTTTTCCCAATGTTTTAAGGATGGGTCTAAACAGTAGGTTAACTTCTAACTCCTTTGAGGTCAGTGGGATAGTTATGATTGATGTTAATTGAACCAAAATTTCACCTGGTGCCACCTACCCTTACAAATTCCTACTTAATTCAAAAGAATGTAATCTCCTTTCTCTCCTTTCTGTAGGTTATTCTTGTACTCTTCAATTTATTTGAGAACATAATCATGGAAAAATCATTGATGGTAACAGTAGTTTAGAAAGGTACCACAGGAAGGGAATCTTTCCGTGTTAATTCTATAATTTCTGCAGAATGTTGTCTGCTTTGAAAATTATAAGAAATTTCCTACATGGAAATGTTTAAATATCTGCACTTATGTTTGGATAGGACTCTTCTCTTTGGTTTCTTTCTAGGATTGTCTTTTTATTGACAGTCTCTTACATTTTTACTGCAACATCTGTATATCATAATTCCTGGCTCTGCCATCGTATCAATGAAATACAAACATTAGGTTTGTGTTTTTTGTTATTATCTTCACATGGGTTGAATTTACTGTACTCTGTGGATTGCAGTAAGTATATCATATATGTGATCACAGGTTAGGTCAATAAGGAGATCTTAGTTGTTAAGTAGAACTGTCAAGAGACTGAAATTCTATCTTAATTTTCCTTTTCTATTTGCATCATTCCATATATTTTATGGAACTCGTATTTTAAAAGTTGCAGACCATAAATGGACATACAGTAGCTATGTTTTCATTTTTGGGTTACGGATGGCTGAGTATGAATCCTTCAAAGAAAATAGGAAGCAGGAAACAATGCTATTTACATTTTTTATTTAAAAGAAATCCACTTTATTTCAGGTTTTTTTGTGACATTCATAAATCTTCCCTAATAGCTGCACCCATGCACAGTGCAGAGAGAGGGCCATACTGCATGGGCTGCCACGCAGCCCACTAAATCATACACTGGAATCCAGTATATTAAAGAGCTCCTGCTAGTGCCAGCAGTTGGAAGAACTGAACAGTGGGAGACAAGCAGAGAATGACAACGTAGTGGAAAACACACTAACCTGACGGAATGACTTATCTTGTTTCCCAGTTGAAGTGTTTCTGATCAAATGAAAAAAAATTCTGAAAAAAGAATAGGGTGCTGAAATCTAGCTCCAGCCAGTTGAATTAGTCTGTATCGGAAGTTAATTTTTTCTGCTGCTGTAGTATTTACCTAGTGTTATTTCACTAACAGCACTTTGGTGTCCAAAAGATGGGAAGGAACGGAATGAAGAGGGAGCTAGATCAATGGGGTGATAGACAAGAGGGCAGCAGGACAGTGAATACTCCAAGGTGAATGTGATTCAATCCCACAGAGGCAAGAAATTGGTCAGGCTAGAATCATAACTTAAATGCACTTTATTTTGCACTCATTATTTGATTGTGATGATAGCCTCCTTAAGCAGGTAGATAGCTTCATTTTGTAGATAAGTAAGCTGAGGCAAAGATTACATACTTTCCACAAAGCTACATTATCAGTTACTGTCTGAGCTGATCTTAGAACACAAGAGCCTAAGAGACTCAGATTGAGCTTCCTCCTCCTTTTTGAAAATCTGAAAACTGAGCCAAAAAACAATAACATTTATTGACAAAGAGCAGGAAGAGTCCATACAGCTGCTTCTATCCCTTATTGCTGCCTTATATGCAGCTTTAGATATGTTATTTGATTTGCCCTAGGACTGTGTTCACCTACACATTTGCAGAAGAACTGTGCCTGATAACAAAGTGAATCCTAACTCCTAATTCAAGCCCAAATCATGCCCATTGGAGAAATGAAGAATATGAATTGGAGTGAAAGTATGGATGATTCAAACACGGCTGGGTGATTTTTTTGGCAAATAGTAAATTCAATGAAAAACAGGAAGTCAAAAAATATTTGTGATTTCAGGTCAAGGTTGATAAATAATTTTTGGTTTAAAATGTGGGGAGGACCGTGAGGAACATTTTGAAATGAAATTTTAAACTTTTTGTTTGTAAACAATACTCTTCATTTAAAAATTGACCTGAAAAAAGATTAAGGTTAACAAAAAAGGTTAAATAACCTTAACTAGAAACAGAATACTATATTTTGGTCCAGTCAACTCTTTTGGGCTAGGTCAAAATATTTTTTCTATTCCACTCCCCAAAATTTAAAAAAATCCTATTTTCCCGCAGTTTTTCATTGTGAGAACTAAATCAAAGAACTGGTTATTTGTCTCTCTCTTGTTACTGACCTGTGCAACGTGCTGAATCTGCAGATGATATCAAAGGATTTTTTTTTTTAACAGTTGGGTTTTCTAATTAGAAATTTCATTTTGTGAACTGGAAATGAAAAATTGTCAGACAGTGTTCCCTGTAGACAGTGTTTTCTGCACACAACACACCCTTGTGTAATTCACATACCCCTTGGGAGTTGGTGTGGCATGGTTGCACAGTTGATAGCCCACATGTTGCAGATTTGAGGCCATAGCAGAAGGGCTTACAGCATGACCTGTCAGATTGCAACAAATCTGTGAATTCTGTTAAATTCTTTATTACAAAAACATGAAAAAGGAACATACCCCTTGTTATGCAAATTGTAGCGTACCAGATTAAAGCCAGTGACTGACAAATACAATCTGACATTCCAGGATGAGGTAAAAAGCTATAATATATGCTACGGACAGTCTGTATTAGGCAGTGGACTTTACTGTCTTTACCATTGATATCCTTTAAATGAAGCAAATTCATCATCTCCTTTTAAAAGCAATAAAGTAATGTGTCTAACATCAAAAATGAATTTCTAAAATAGCCAACAAGTAATGGTGAATCAAGATAAAATGGGCTCTTGGGCTGGGGGTGCATTTTAATTAGAGTGGCTCTCGCCTGCAGCATCTTGTGTGTTCAGCCTGCAGTGTCTTGTTTATTCAGTGTCCCGTGTTTCAAAATGGTGGTGAGGGTGTTTTAATTAAAGCTCACACAATGAGCTTTGGTTAAAGTGCCCCTGCCATCATTTTGAAACACAGGATGCTGAATACATGCAACACTGCAGTGCGCTGCAGCATTCTGAATAGAACGTGTCAGACAGAGCATGTGTAAAAATGCCCTTAAATAGTACTGGTCTGTTTGCAGTATCAATAGCTAACCATTACTTTAAATGCGAGGAATCTGAAAAGTAAAAAATGATTCATATAAAATGGTGATTTACTTTCACAGTTTCATAGTTTCATAGTTGGTAGGATCGGAAAGGACCTGAGCAGATCAACAAGTCCAACTCCCTGCCATGGGCAGGAAAGAATGCTGGAGTCAAACAACCCCAGCAAGGTGTCTATCTAGCCTCCTTTTGAGGACCCCCAGGGTAGGAGCGAGCACCGCTTATCTTCTTCACTTTACCAATCTATAGTCAGTATTCTGCATTTAAGATTCATTTTCTTTTGCATACTTACCCAATTATATTTTTGAATGCTGCTTAAGTTCTATTTTAAGTGACTGAAAATTGTTGCAAACATTGTAGGTCCCACATTGTTAAAAGAATGGTTGTGTGGTATTCATTAGGGACTGTTTCAATCTATGATGTGTTTTGAACCCTTGCTACTAAAACACAAGTAAAATTGATCTGAGATGGCAGGGCATAAGTCCCATCTATTGTCTCTTGTAGATTGCTTTAGCAGTGAAAAGCAGAACCTGCCAAAGCAGATCCTCAGGGCAGACTTGGAAAATCAATTTCATGCATCTAATTCATTTTAATGGGAAACAGGGTCTCACTGATTTATAACACAGTGATCCTATACAGACCTCCAGCCTTTTGGTGACAGCTTTATTGATAGACATTTTCAGATAAAAACAGATACTTCAAAAAGGACATGTGATGCCATGTAAAGATAGAGTTGGAATGATACAATCGGGAAAGGCAGGCTTAATAGCAAAGAAAGTTTATTTGAACTTCCACCTCTCCTTCTGTTAAAGGTGCTCAGTTCTCCATTCTGTATCCCTTTTGACATTTTGTAGAGTAGAATAGAATTACTTTAGCACAAAACCGAAATAATTGCCCTTGATTTTCTGTTTTTTCTAAAAAAGAAAAAGGATCCTGCTTGTATAGATGTCCCAGAAATTAGCATATATTTATTCTAACACTTGAAGTAATAAAAACCCCTTTATGCTAATGAATCCAGAAGTGAGTGCAGGTCAGTAAGTTGAGACATAAAATTCACCAGTTTTTTACTTAGCTCATCTTAGTGCTTGCTTAAATAGCATGGGATAATGCTCATAAAAGCAATGATGCTTTTTTCCCTCCCTAATTGCCTGCATTGATACTCAATTGTGAAACACAAAAAAATAATATTGTCTTTGAGAACATGATGTCATCAGAACATATCCTCCTACTTTTAAGCGAATGTATATTTGGGAGTTTGATGGTATTATGGAAGCTAGTGCCTTTCAGTTCTGAGTCATTTTTTCCTAAATTCACTCCCAGCTGGTATCAGTCAAAAGTTACTTATAACATCTGAAAGCCATGGAAAAGTGAAAAGAAGTGGTATTACCAGTCTAGTTCCTAATAAATAGAAGTCCATATGTTACAAAAGTTGTCTGGGTAATAATCATTGGCTTCTTAGTTACCAGCCTCATCAGTGTCAAGTAAATGAACATAGGGACCAAATTATTCTTCCACTTCAGAGGTGGGACTTCTGGATCAAGCATGAAATACATTGTTGGAATAATGTATGACATCCCGTCTTCTGCTTTTATTACACTTTCTTCAAAACAAAAGCAATAGTTTACTCTCCATTTCTCATCTTAAACTGCTCTCACTGACCAAGATTTCTGAGAACTGTATGGAAGTTCACTGGTAGTGTCCTAGGCCCGTGCACTACAGAGATCCCACGTGCCACTGCCTATGCTAGTATGCTCCAGTATGTGAATGACAGGTAGCCCAACATCTTTCATCAACAGTAAATTCACTTACCAACAAAAGAGATAGTCATTTATTATATGATGACAGAGACACACTACAACCATCAAGTCTGACATTCAGCTTATAAGACAGCCCATCTAGCAAAACATTCATCTGACAGCCACATTTTATTAGTTCATGCTGCATCTTGCATAAAATGTCATCTTTTTTTGGTAGGACAAGGTGCTGTCTCTCACTTCTTCAATTTATGTAAAAGAGAAAGCAGCGTTTTTAAAATCTCATGTACACAGTGAACCAATGTTGCTACAGGCAACTACAGCTTTCAGGGTGCCATTATATAAAGATTAAGACATTCCAAAGTTAGAAGCATGGATATATTTATCCTTACTTTTGGGGGAAACTAAATAGGTCTCAAAATAGAATGTTGCACCAAATCCTTTTTTAAAATGGCAACATCTTAAGAAAGAATCATTTCAAATAGCAAGCATAATGCCTGGTCTGAACTCCATTTTACATTTTTCTAAAAAGCCAAATAAATAACAAATCTTTTCATGAAAAATATAGCCACTCTAATGTTTATGGCACTGTTTTTCTTAAAAATATAAAAAATGAACTCTGAAATTTACAAGTCAGTTTATGCTACATGTATACAAAAGTGTTTCAGAAAGTAACAGCAGTTTGGAAATAAAACTATTCTGTGTTCAACAATTTGTAGGCATCACTTACTTACGTAGTTTTAAACAGCGGATGTGTTTGACCATGCCACCATCAGTGTTCTCTCCTACTGTGTAGTTTTCTGTTTATTGCAAGCAAAATTGTTTTATCTCAAAATTGCTGTTACTTTCTTAAACACCCTCATAGAATTTTTATCCTTTACTGAAAATTGCATATTTAATTGAAGTGCATCAGAGCTAGTAAAGCAACTAGCGTTAAAAATAAATGTAAACAATCAGTTGTTGGAGAAGAACCAGTGTTCTATCTGGGACACTGGCAGGAGATGAAGACTGAAAAATTAAGTTCCAGAAGAGAGATTTTTTTAGGGCAGATTTTTTTAAGTTCTGAAAAGACAGGGAGATAATGAAGGTATCTGAGGTATGGGAAATATGGGGGATGACAAAGTCAAAGAGATTAAAATCTGAATAAGTACTGGAAGTTTTGGATGCTCATTTACAGAGTTCTAGTCTCTAGGTTTAGGAAAATGGACTGCAAATCTTTTAAGATTAGACTTAGAATTGGTTTTGTCTCATCTGTAAAGACCACATAAAAAGGTGTTTGGGTTTGTTTGGTATGTCTGCTTTTGGCCCAGGCTGAAACTAGGAAAGCATGTTTTTTCTTTTTGGTGTTGGGGATTTTTTTTTAGTCATACGAATATTGAAGTGTTATTTCTTCTTGGCATGGAGAATGTCTTTGTATAAGTTTGTACAGGAGTTTGCACAACTGAAGCTTGACCTTACCTGGGTTCTTTAGATATTATTTTAATATAAATAGTTTTAGCTTTAAACCAAAAGAAAATTGTCCCAGGGGAGCTGGGATGCCGGAAGGCCCCTGAGGCAGTAAAGAGTTCCGCTTACCTCCTGTAGGGCCAGACAAGCCGAGGGAGGCCCACGCGCCTTGAACACCAGCATGGGTCATCAGCCAGGCATTTATCTGGCTGCAGCAAAGCAGCGGGGGCAGGGGACACCGTCTGGGGGGAACAAAAGGCAGCCCCGCCAAAGCAATGGTGTGGCTGGACAGAGGAAGCTGGAGTGAGTAGTCAGCCACCACCCACGGAGTGCAGGAAGGAAGGAGGCAAAGCCAGGCCCAGCTCTGAGACAGAGTGGAGCAGCTGGCAGCAGCACTGGTGGTGAAGCCGGCACTGCGAGTATTGGTGTAGCCGGTGGGGAGACCGGTGGCAGCACTGGTACTAGGACCAGAGGAGGACCTGGCAGGATCCCACTCAGCGTGGGTGGGAGAGGAGCCAGCGGTAATGCCAGTGATAGAGCCGGAGGACGGGCAGAGAGGGCCCCGGGCAGCCCAGCTGGGGAAGGAACCAGCTGCTGCACTGGCAAGAGGATCGGGGGAGAGGCTAGCTGAATCCCGCACCGCAGAGCTGACAGCGAAGGCAGCTGTGGCAGGAGCAGCGGAGAGGCCAGCTGCATCGAGAAAGGGGACATCGGTGAAGTAACCAGGTGCCCCATACAGAGGAGAGCCGGTGATAGATACGGTGACCTCACGGACCCCCAGAGGGACGCAGTACCAGGCCGGAGGGACCGGGCTGGCATCCCTATAGGGAGTGCGCCTAACCTGAAGATCGTTGTTGACGGCCGGAGTATTGGGGTGAGAGGGTGGCAAGCCAGGATGTCGTGGAGGCCATAGGAGGAAGAGCCTAAGGTGGCGAGTTGCCGGGGTGTAGGGGAGGACGGAGCCCCGAGGTTACTCACTGAGGAATGCCCCGACACCGGTGGATACCCCAAGGGAGGACCCCCCCCCCACTGAAGTTACCATCAAAGTTGTGGCAGGTGAGTTCAGGGGTCCCCTTGATACCACCAGGGGTAATCCCCAGGGTGTGCTCACAAAGCCAGGGCGCATGAAACCTCAGGCCTGGACAAAGGCAGCGTGGGAACACTTGGTAGAGCAGAGGCGGGTACAAAAACGTTGCAAGTTTAGCAACTGTTCATTTAAGGCTACCAAGCACAAGTGAGTTAGATGAAATCTTATACTAGTGAGCAAAATGGAATCTTATATACATCTTAGAAAATTATTTCCACTTTATTTCACCCTTCTTATATTTTTCAATGATAAAAAAAGAATTACAGGAGGAAAAAGTCAGACCTGATGGAATGTTGTGTTCATATTCAGAGGCATGAAATAGAAGAGGGGTTGGCAGCCTTTATATGCCATAGGTCAGTGCAGGTTGGGGGCTTTGGCAGCTCATCAGCAGTGAGTGAGGGGGAATAGGTTCAGAGGTGGAGGTGGTGTTTTTCAGCACCAGGTACTGCCACGGCTTCTTCTAGCCCCCCCATTCCCTGTCTGGGGCGTGAGCACAGATTCCAACTACTGGGGAATTAAGCCAGGTCTGTGCAGCTGAAAACTGTGCCTGTGTTGCCACTGCTTCTCCCTGCACCCCTTACTTCCCAGCTGTAGCATGCATACAGCTTCTAGGAGGTTGGAAACTGAGCTGGGTAGCTGGAAGTTGCATCCATGCTGCTGCCACTTCTGCCCACCTGCCCTGCTCCCAGGTGCAGCACTGTAAGCTGCACCCACACTATAGCTGAGAATTTGGTAGAGGGGCGAAGGTGGGAGGCAGATGGTGGGCAGGAAGAAGCAGTGGTGATACAGGAAAGTGTCCAGTTCTATGGCTTTATGGGCCACATACAGTGTACCTGCAGCCTGTATGTTTCTGACCCATGAAATAGAATCTCTGATTTAGGGCCCTGTGAGCTGCTGAACATCTCTTGAAAGTGGTGAAGAATTCTCAGCTCCTCTTGCCATCAGTACTTCATCTGATTGGGGTTTTGTTGATTCTTACCGTAGGCGACAGGTGCCACCTTATTTGGGGGGCATATGCCCCCCAAGTGACCAGTCAGTGACCAGAAGGAGGGTCCCCCTGTGGCCAGTCTCGCTGACCAAGGGGAGTTCCCCTGTGGCCAATCTCCCACTCCCTGGCTAGCACTCACAGTGGGGGCACTGGTGCTTCTGCCTGTCCCCCCTGCCCATTTCCTGAGCAGCGAGTGAGGCAGGTCAGGGGGTGCATGTGCACCCCAGTGCACCCTCTACATGTTGCCATCGATTCTTACTCTTTAAAGAATTCTTTGTTCACCTCCTGAATTAGTGTCAGGAGCTATTCCCAGGGAATCTTAAACCCTGTGTTATATATAGATGGTACTCACCTTGCTGCATTGGTTTAATGATTTAATTTGGACTACTCAGTCCATACTGTAAGTGTGCAGATATAAAGGTCCATAGAGTAGGCTACATGTCTCAGGGGCTGGCACCCAGCTACAGGGAGTGAGAAGCTGATTCCAGGCCTGCCTAGGAGGACTGAGCCAGCTGAGGGGGATAATTGGCTGGCTCAGAGGAAGTTTACAGCTCCCAGGGAGGGGGTGGAGAAGGTAGCAAGGCAGAGGCTGCAGTTTTGAGCCAGAGTCCTCTCTCTGGGTTCAGAAAAGGACCACAGGGTGTGAGTTAACCCCTTACTATTGATGTCTGTGTTTATTTAATGGCTTATGAGTTATGTAATGTGCTGAGGGGCAAACTTGCCCCAAGGAAATAAAGACAGTTGTGTGCAACTGGACAACCCACTACAGTGTGCTATGTTTACAATATTGAATTCTAAAAACTGTTTTGTCTCAAAATGTTTTTAAAGCCTTTTATAGAGATCCTTTTTTTACACTTTTTACACAGTCTTTAAGCATTGAGCAGTAACCAGTGCCTTTAAGGGTTATACTGCCTAACTTGCGGTGTGGCTGCTGGCCAGCATGCAAGCTGTTAACCTGTACTGTTCTTTCTTAGCAGCCAGTTTGATATACACAATATACTGGGCTGTTATAACTTTCCTAATCCAAGGCAAATATGTCCTAATGAAATTTTCCAATACCGAATTGGGTATAGCATTTATCATCCGGCTCATTTTGTTCTCCAACATAACAGATCCTTCTTTTAGTATCATTACAGGCTATTTCATCTTCATTGCATTTGTAAATCTTTCAGCCTCTACCTTTAACAGCTCTACTGCAAATCTGTTTTCATAGAGGAAAATGCGTGGTAAAGAAGAAATTGTGTTTCTTTCTTACCTCCTTAAATCATAATCAGTAGCTTTCACATTATCTGCTGCAGCTATTTCTGGAAAGCTATCTCTGAAGATGTTAGGAGCGCTTAGTGATATAGGAAGAAAAGTCTTTAACAAAACAACTTTGAAACACCTCAGCAGAAAAAATGGATTTTAAAAATTTTGCTTTTATTAAATGCAAATACCAAAACTACATTACAAATATGATGTGGTAAATAAAATAAGATTGCACTGTGGTGAAAAAAAGTATGGGTATTTAATAAAATGTGCTGCTTAAACAGTGAAAATGGTCAGTAGAGACCAGAAGAAATCTAAATTTATATCACAAGCAGTATATGGCAGGAAACTGGAGTGTAAAATAAAATTTAAGCTGCATTGTTCTGCAGTATGTCAGCAGCATAAAATGTGAATTTGTATGTCGATGTGCAAACTAAAGATTCTGAAAACATACTGTATTCTCTTTTAATACTATAACAACAATTTGCATAACTGATTTGCTCTGTTATCTAACACTTTTTTGTTTTAATATACAGTGGTATGCCATACAACAGCACTTCCTGACTTGTTCTGGAAAAATGCTTATTGTTTTGTACACTGTGATAGCTGGTTGGGTCATGCCACATGTGCTTGCTTTCTTACCATGAGTGTGTGCTGTGTAGCAGCATTTTGCTCTCCATTAAAATAGACCTAACCTTGAAATGTCACCATTCTTTTGCTAATTTTTCTTGCACTATAGATGGCCATACTCTAAATTGGTTCCCTTTGTCTTGATGCAGTATAATTTTCAGTCTGTCTAACAAGTCCTTATGCATACATGCACATAGGTCTCTTACTGCTCTTGGCCCATGGTGGTGTATCTGTCTTGTGTTAAATATTAAATTCCTTAAGTAAAGTCCTGCTGTCTTTCCTCATTGAAGTCAGCAGGGTTTCATTCCCTGCTACCCACATCTCCATAATTTAAGTCCTCATTCTTTTCCAAAATTGAAGAATTCCTTCCCCTTATGATTCTTGATGCTCATTCAGCAAGCTGTGCACTGTCCATGAAGGTCTTAGTCTACCTTTGTTAATCTATTAAATCTAGTCTCATAAGAAATCATGCTGAAAATAGCATGTCGTTTGACTGTTTATATTTTTCCTGTGCTTTTTCTCTACAGCTCTGTCTGGGGCAAGGCAAAATTAGAATTTTAAATGATTCTTACAGTTTACAAGCATCTTAATATAAAGAGAATGACTTTCTGTCTGTTGGTAAAGGTTTTGTGTGGTTTTGAAGAAGTTTAAGAAGAAAATTGTTTTCTCAGTCCATGAGGGTCTCAGAACAGAAAATAAATGTTATTTCCCTAATAATGCTTCTGCCAGATTTCATGAGGTTTTTTTGGGGGG
>JAGPOW010003364.1:28008607-28033605 GCA_030014935.1 Caiman crocodilus | reverse complement strand
GGCACACTTGAGAACAATAAACTTCTGCGCAGTATGTGCTGGAATTTATTGTTTCACGCTAATAGCATGTGTAGATACCCCTCGTGTGGCATCAGAAAACACCACTGGATGTTGTACATGAGGGCTTTGTCATCATTTCAGACCTTGCTAATCCCAGTCCATTTTGGAGGACCATTTGCCTGGGAGGAATAGAAGTGATTTTATGTTTCCTTGAGATTAGGGTCTACATCTATGGTCAAACTCAATATGGGCTTTATAAAGTGAAAGAATTCTAAATACAATCTCTTTTCATTAAGATGGCCTTAAGTAGACACTTGAACACTTACTACATTCATTTGCTATCTCACTTTTGCAGCAGGCATTTCTTTCATTAAACAACACATATATAATTTATTGTTTGCAGGAGAGGGACCCTAATAAGTTAAACAAGGGAGAGCAATCTCTTTGGCAGTTGTGTCATAACTCAAGCCCTGCACCCTTCCCAAGGGCCACTCCAATTCCCTTTGCTTCCCCAAGCTATTGCTTTGCTTTGTGTCCCCTGCCCAATATGCCACGTATCACACACACAGGTTGCATGTGCTACTTGTAGCACATGTGGTGTGGGTTGGCCACTTCTGGTCAAAATCTTATATACACAGTTTATGTCATTTTAAACCTGTTAAATTTAGCTGGAGTTATACGTGGTTACCTCAGATACATTCTTGACCATGTTGGAAAATATTTTATGTGAGCAAGTCACTCGTTCATTCGTAAGTGTCTCATAGTTTGTTCTTCAGTTTATTTGGTAAGTGTGTTTGCATATTGCAGAACCAACAGCATCTGGAGCACTACGACTACATAAGTTTATTACCAGAAGGATTGTTAAGCCATGTGTAATTGGAGTGCTCGCTGCTATGTAGGTAGATTAGAGTCTCCTATGTGACAGCATTTACTACTGTGATATCAGCCCAGCTGTTGATACAGCCTTATTACCATTTATTTTGCCTCTAATATTCTTATTTAGGAAACAGTGAATGCATCTACATGAGACTGTAGATGTAGAGTTGCCTGATTAGGTCTTCAGTAAAGTCTCAGTGCCTAGACATGCAGCCCTATTAGGCTTCAGGAAACTAACTCCTCTGTAGGTTAGTACTTGTAAACACAAGTACTGTTCTACAACAGCATTATTTAATGCACAGCAGTGCGCATGTAGACACTGACGGGGCTGGCTGGGCATAGCCTGTTGGCTAGCCCTGTACTGGAGCAGCCTTTTGCCCCAGCCAGCCCATCTTCAGCATGTTGAGTTGAGTTAGAGCACCTTGGGCTGACCTGCCCAGGCAACCTGCCACCTGGGGCTGCTCTGACCCAGCTCAGTGTGCTGCGGTGCTGGGTGTAATGTGTAAACGCAGCACTGGAGCACTAATATGTACTGGATTTTATTGTGACCATTAATTTCACATGTAGATGTGTCTGTGTCTCTGAGATGAGGGGCAGTATAGATATCTACCCACCTACATTAATTTTTTATTTACCTTTGTCAAGTTCCCTTGTACTTCTCTCCTTTGTAGGGTAATCAGTCCTGATCTTTTCAGCCTCTCAAAAATATTTTTCCAAACCTTGGATCACTTTATTGCTGCTTTCTGAACTCCTTTTCTGCAGTATCCTTTTTGAGATGAGGCAATTGGTGTTGTGTATAGTATTCTAGAGACTGTATCATATAGGTATATAATTCTGTGCTCTGTTCCATTCCTTATGTCCCAACTTTCCTTATGACCACAATTTTGCACTGAGCAGAGGTTTTCATTGAGCTACCTACAGTACGATCCAGATGCCTTTCTTGATTTGATACAGTTAATTTAGAACCTTAGTATCAGTGTTCTCTCTTCCCATCTGCATTGGTTTACATAGAATGCTTAAATACCTTTGTGTAAAACAGAGAATGTTGCAGTCAATTACTACTGCTGCAAAGGAAATCTTTGAAGTATCTGGTTCTTCCTCCAAGAGAGGCTTTATAAATGCTAATCAGCACCTTGAATTTTTTCCTTTCCTTTTTTTCAGAAATGAACTTCTAGGCAGGATAGAGTATAGGGTATCATAGAACTACATTGTTTTTGTGAGTATTTATCCAAAAAGTGGGCAGTTTTCTACACTTAATATAAGGCATGCTATGCATAGACTCTATGTGTATGTACAGTGCTTTGCACAATCGAACCCCACTTTTATTTGGATGCCTAGACACTAGTGTAGAACATAAGTTATAACAGTAATAATATTTAATTAGGTATTGTATACACATGTAATCACATTTCTGTCTACAAGAGTTTACAATCCAGGTAGACCAGACAGTGAAAAAAGAAATTTATCTTCATTTCTAGATAGAGGACAGAAGACACTTACAGAAAGAGTAAGTGACTTACCAAAGTCACAGAAACAAAATCTCTCACAAATGGATCCTAAACCCTGCCTACTCTCTTACTCTGCAAGCCACTTTTCACTATGCTAGATGTCCCACTGGTGTTTTCAGACACTGTTCATTCCAAATGGCTTTATGGATCAGGACTTTGCAGCTGTTCTGGCAAAATGTGTTTTCTGTAAAGGGTAATAGAAAATTTGCCAAATGGTTGAATGAAGAATAATAATTGGAACACTTGGCAATTGCAAGCTAATGTGCATACTAGTTGATGAATTGTGCTCTTGGTGTTATGAATTGTGCTCTTGTGTAGCAAGATGTAGTGATTACCACTTTGGTGTTTCACTGTATTCAAACCATGAAATAAAGACTCACAGGAATGCATAAGAAAATGTAGGAACCACTTCCTTTTTATCCAGGTGTATTCTTTGTACCCATCTAGATGTCTGAAACAAAGAATCACATGACAGCCTATGAAAAAACATTAAGAAAAGTTATCTAGTCTATTTGTATACTTTTTTCTTCCTACAGAATACTAATTCATGCATTCACTTAAGGGTTTGGTTTTTGAGGTCATTTTTTTCTGCACCAGTAACAATACCTTCTGCATTATTTTGAGACAGCCATATTGCTTCATTCCAGCATAATCCAGTTACCTGAATTTGTTTTGAGTACATGTATAGCAGATTGGGCACTGGTATACCAAGATGATTTCATCTGATTTGCATTTGTATGTGTTTGTCCTCCCTCCTCTCAACAGCACTTCGGAGTCGATCAGGACGGTCTATCATCAATGGAAACTGGGCAATTGATCGACCGGGGAGATATGAAGGAGGCGGGACAATGTTCACATATAAACGCCCAAATGAAATCTCTAGCACTGCGGGGGAGTCATTTTTAGCAGATGGTCCAACAAACGAGATCCTGGATGTCTATGTAAGTTGCTCTAATTCAGATTAACCTTCCTGATGGAAAATGAGAGTCATGTACTTTGTTCACACAGCACATTAAATATAAGCAGTAAGACCAAATAAATACATGTATTCTATTTACTCCTCATAACTACCAGCGTTTTAGATATTTTACTATCCTCTGCAGTTGCAGTTACCCCAAATTGTAGGAAATCTAAACAGTAACAGATGTATTACCCCCAGAGTTTACTAATCAGTAAAACCAATTTTTATTTGTTGAGCAAAATCAGAGGAAAAGCATTCCCTATTCCTTACTTCATGTGAACAGGTTTGCTTCCAGACACTTTCCTAATTAAGCTAATTTGGCACAATTTAGTTTTATAGTGAACTGAACCAAATGTTTGAAGCAGGACAGGACCTCTTACAGAGTCAAGTAGTCTTGCTCCTACATTTTTTAGAAAATATAACAGTAAAAGCTGTAGTATGCATGAGACAAAACATGTATTTAATAGAAAGCCTCACTAGGAAGTCCTGAGCAACAGACACTCAGTAGAGCAACCGAGTAACTGAACTGTGGCCAGAGGGAAACAAAACTACTGATTTCCTTTTTAGCAGGATTTTGCTTAATTTTCATTATTGTACAATATTGAGATAGAAGTACAAATGTGGATTGTTATAGCTTCCTGAAATATACATTGGAGATATCAAAGTTTTCATTCAGACAGAACATCTTACTCGCAAGATAGAGTATGCTGTAGGTACCCTCTGGTAGTAATATTGACTGACCAGGATTTTGTTTCCATTAAGCTCATCTGGTGCTGACAAATATAAGTAACAGTAATAGGTAATGTTTTATTATTAAATTACTTTGACAAGGTACAGCTTGGGATACGTGGAGTGATAAGCTTGTCGTAAATCTTTTGATGATCAGATAAATGGGGTTCTGACTATCCAGGCCTCAGACTGCATAGTACCAAAGTAGCACATCGTGTGCTCCCACACAAAGAATAAGTGGGGGTATTAACTGAAGTGCTGTGAAGGTTTTATTGCCATGAAATTGATGTCTAATCTATGATGACCACATAACTCATATGTAGATGAGGAGCAATGAGTGAATAATGCAGGTGTTCCCAAATAAGTGTCTCTAGAATTTTAGAGAAACTTAAACTGACCATAAAATGAGTAATATAATCCATTCTTATTTTTACAGCTTGTCCTATTATGTGGTGGTTTGTTCAGCTACTATTATTTATTGATTTGGTTTATGACTGTTTTATTTTTCTCCTTATTTTTTACCATGAAAACGGAAAAAACTTTCATGGATTTGGGCAGTGCTTAGTGAAATGAATTGTGAATTATTGCTGTGGGGCCTGGCACTCTCCCACTTACTGTGCTCTTTGTTGCATTTGTTGAACAGTGGAATTTCTTTTAAGATGGCTGATAGTTTAACAAGCTTACTACTGCAGTGAGGGAGGGCTGCTTATTGTGGGTTGCTCTAAAATGGGAACAGGAGCTTACCATCTGAACAAAAAAGAAGGACCTTTTTAGTAGAACAGTATATTTATTATAAATTAGGACTTTCTAGTTATCCTGGATATAAACCAACTGCTACCTCCTCAACTACCTGAATTTTAGTCTTTTGTCTTTTGAGTTCCCAAATCTTGAAATTTTCTTTAGCTACAAACACTGGGTTCTTCAGATTTTTATACTGTCCATAAAGCAAATGAAGGGTTATGCAAATGATAATTCCAGCTGTGTTTGTCTTTTTTTTTAGTTTATTATGTTTTTCTTTCACTCTCCAATTGCTTAGGCAAAAGCTCTCTAGTTAAATCAAAGCAGATTTTAAACAGAGATAAAGAACTGAGACTCAAAGCTCTGTGATTTTACATGTAAAGGAGGGTTACATGTAAAGTAGGGTTAGGTTTTCCCAGACACGTCCCCATTTCCATCTAGGCATTTTTTAAAAATATCAGCAAATGTCCAGGGTTTTGTTCTGCCTCTGCTTTCCCAGCACTTGCTGGCTGATCCCAGCTAGAAGCTGCCTGGGGGAGAGGGGCAGGCCAATTGGAGGCTGGAGTATCACATGGTCTGCACACTGGCCCTGGCGGCTGCAGGCAGGTAAGTGTGTGTGTGTGTGCATGTGCACGCACACGCCTGCCAGCAGTAGGGCTGCAGCAGAGTGGAGAGTTAGGAGAAGGGAGTCAGGGAATTCCTTGGGGGCAGCAGGGTTGGGAGGGGCACGGGGCAAGGAGATAGGAATACCAGCAGGGCTGGAGTGGGGGCAGGGGGCTACAAGTCAGAAGTTTGGAGTACCAGCAGGGCTGGAGGGGTGGCAGGGGGTTGGGAGTGAGGTGTATCAGCAGGGTTGGGAGGGCTGCAGGTTGGGAGTGAGGGGCCCCAGCATGGTTTGAAGGGTGGGGTACTGTGGGTCTGGAGCGAGCGGAAACAACAGGGCTGTGGGAGTGCGGCTTGGGAGTGAGGGGCAGAGCATGGGCATATCACTGCCGCCCCAATTACATACTCCCTCCCCCTATCCCACCTCCCCTAGGTGTCTTTTGTTTTGAAACTGGTAATATGGTAACCCTAGATAAAGTAGTAATTTCACAAATACAACAATGTTAGTTTTTATAACAAAACTGTTCTGCAGCTCCAGTTAATGCCATTGAGACACATTATGATCAGAACTACAGAGGTTTCAGAGGAAATCTATGACAGCATCTAAGGTGTATCCCAGGGGCGGGGGGTGCAATGGTGCATTTTCACCATTCCCATTTGATTCTTTCTTCATCAAAGTCTAAAACCAAGTGCCTGGCAAAGGCAGCAGCATTCGGGCATGGAGGGAGTCAGTTGACACCATGGCTCATTATGATCTACCTGATTCCTTCTGGGTGTTCAGTCCCTCTCTTCCTTTTAATGGCCTTGATGTTCCATTAATCAAGCTTTCCTTTCTTCTGCAACTCTGCCCTCTGTTAGCTGTTCCTGGTAATGTAGCTCCTGTTTCACAGCCTTGCCAACTGTTTTTAACTGTAGCTAAAAATATTATCTTAGGTATGGAAACAAATCAAGTGAAAATGAACTCAGGTGTGGAAATAACTTTCAGTGCAGGATTGGATGTACTGTCAAGATGCTCAAGAAGGCTAGACTTTGTTTTATGAATCTGAAAAAAGAGGTATATTTAATTCCAATGACTACAGGACTAATGAAACAACATATTTTGGTTAATGTTTTGCCTAGTTCATTCAGTTTTTTATACATAAAACAAAATATATAGCAAATTAATGCACATTCTAATAAAGCTGCCTTTGGTCTTGTTTCAATCTTGCACTGAATAAGATAGCCCTAGGGCCCTGGATTTTTAGTAAAGCTTTTAGATCCTTTTTAATGGGAGGAAAATATGCAATATGTATTATAAAATATATGTGATGAGGCACTACACCATCTGTACCACCCCCCACCCTTTTTTCAGAATCCTAGCCCTGCCCAAGGACAGCATCTTCATACTGGCTTTACCAACTACTGTCTTTATTGAATTATAAGATGGCCCTGTGAGTTGTCATTGGAAATGTTATAAGAAAACTGGGGGTTCCACAGTAAAGCTATCTTTGCAATTATCCAAAGATCACAGGCCTGATCCTACCTTTGATTGGTGAACAGAGTGCTCCCACCTCTGAAGTCCATATGACTTGAGAGGCTTGAGCTCCTCTCAGGGATGGACACTGAGTGTATTTTAAAATAGAAAAGCAATGTAGGAAGAGCCAGCTCACATGGGAAGGCTTGCATTGTATTATCCTATCATTCAACTGGTGTTACTTGTCTTAACTCTGAATTTAGCAGATCCCATCATGGCTGTTGGTACAAGGGCTGTAGTGAGTCATATGCATTTTCTCTTTTTAACACTTGTTCTGATTCAAGCACTTTAAGTCCTGCAACATTATGATAGTGAAAACAATCACAGAAGCTGCCAAAAGCTTTGAAGGGCATTATTGTGGTAGTCTTAGGCTAGTGACCACTTACTTAAGGAGTCCCATTGATCTTAATGGAACACTCATCTAAATTCCTAGTACTTCAATATGTAAAACTATAAACTTTGTTTATATAGCGGAGATACTTGTGGTTCCCACCTGAAGACATGAAAAATTCCTTTTGTTCATCTGTAAAAGCCATGGGACCTCATCAGCAAGTTTTGCTATATGTTCAGTCCAGTTAGCTGAAAATGAATTTGGAGTAATGTAGAGGGGTTTGGAAGGCATCAATACAGTCTCCCCAGCTTGTGTGGATTTGCTATATGTTTATTTCAGCCTTGTTTTAAATGATTCTTTTAGAAATCCTGTGCAAATATAAACATTTTAAACTATTCTACTAGCTGTTTTCTTATACATTGGTACGTGCTGCACTTCACTGCTATAAAAGAAGGTAGCTTGATTTATGAGGTGGCACAGTTGGATAAATTAACATGTACTGTTTATACATGCTCAGCCCAGCCCAGATATGCCTGGTAAACATATAAAGAGAGCACTACCTGGATTTGGGACACTAGGATTTGCAGTGAAATGTAAATCCTCTTTCTTTCCTTGTTCCTTCTCCCTGTTTCTCTCCTCCTTTTTTCTCCTTCCTGTTTAACTTGTCTTAGTTATCTGTCAAGTCTTTATACCTGGCAGTAATTTGGCGGCCTCTAGGTAGGTTATTTATTTCACTCCTGGCCCATCTGTCACATGAATCTCCCTCACCTAGTGTCCAAAAAAAAGTACCCATTACTACTGTAGTTGCATATTTTGTACTTGAACCAACACATCCATATCATGCAGTTCCTCACAGGAGGGGATTTAGAAAACCACCTAACTACATCCATTTCCATTATAATCTAGAACAATTTTGCGAGTGTAGAAATCCTTCTTTTCTTGTGTCATCCTTCCAGGAACAAATTACGAGTGTTTGTTTTTTTCCACTTTTCAGAGACACACATTAAACAAAACTTTGTCCTCTCTGAAGGTATCAAAAATTGTTCCATGGATGAAATATATTTAATCAAAAATACATCTTTCTGTTAAACATGAATAATGTAACAAATAGATGAAGTAATATTGTCACTGTTTTGATCTGGGTAACATTAATTTGGTCATTTTTCCTTTCAGATGATACATCAGCAGCCTAACCCAGGCATACACTATGAGTATATCATCCCAGGAGCTAACATCATCAGCTCTCAATTGCCTGCTCACAGAAGACCAGGTAAATTTTTCATCATTTTAAATTATTAAGCACAGTCAGTAACATTATGGGGCAAAGATGCAACTCTGTTCCCAGTGAAGTCATAGTTTTGCCATTACCTTCAGTGAGGCCAAGATTTCACTCCAGAGATTTAGTTTCTGTGAACCAATATAGCTTCATTGACTTGAATGGAGTTGTTCTGCTTTACACCAGCAGAGGATCTGACCTTAGATTTCTGTTTCCAGGGTTTGGGACAGACATTCAAAAAGCCTGAGCCTGAATTAATTAATTCTTTGCAAGTTAGTCTAACCTTGGTAGGTTGAACTGGTTTGTAACTGGACATTCTCTCTGGACTGAGGAAATTCAAGCACATCCCTGCAGTGGCGCAGGCTAGAAGCAGAGGGATGCTAGACCAGCCCTCCCATCCTCCCACAATGCTGAGCTGAGGAGGGCATGGCCAGGCCCTGGCAGGATCTCTGATTAGGGAGGTCTGCCTGCATGGTCCCAGGCTTTTCCCCGTTGGTTGCTTAAGGGGCAGGAGTGTTACCAGAACCCAGCCCCCTATTAGCACTCTGAAGCAAACAGGGGTTTGCAGTGCATGCCTCTGTTAACATACAGAGCTTTGCAATCTCCCTCTCCCTGCTTCTTTATATTGTCTGCAGCAAACTGACTGGCCAGCAGGGGGCTGATATCAGTGAGTATCACCTCATCAGTAAAACAAAAGCCTCTCTCCATTAATTCAAACTCTTCTTAAACAGTTTACAAACTGACCTGTTGATTAGCTCCAAAAGCCCTAAGTGGCCACTGTTCTGCCTGCCTGTCCCAATGAAATTGGAGACATGCACACACAAACACCTCTTGGCATTAGCTAGCCTACCATGTGCCTATGATCCCTGGGACTGGGGTCTGTGCTGTGGGAGATGTGGGGGATCCCTGCTTATCCAGCAAGCAGTGGTGTGTGGGATGGTTAGGGCAGGCGGAAGCCAGGCAGACCCTGCTGTGTCTTCAGTCTCTGCTGGAGCTGCAGCCAGGAAGCAGAGTGGAGGAGCCAGCTCTGCAATGGAGCAAAGAGCTCCACCCAGCCCAGAGAGCATGCCAGGATGCTGGGGGAGTTTGGTTTATCTTAAACCACCACAGGGTGTGGGACACACATTTCATAACATTTGGACATTAGAAAGCACTACTTCACAGTTAGGGTGGCTAGGATGTGGAACCGGCTTCCTAGGGAAGTTGTTCTTGCCCCTACCTTGGGCACCTTCAAGAATAGTTTAGATAGGTACTTGGCTGGGGTTCTGTGACCCTGGCACTCGTTCCTGCCATTGGCGGGGGATCAGACTAGATGGCCTGCTTTAGGCCCCTTCTGACCCGCCATTTTCAAACTGGTTTATGTGCACCAAACATCTGTTCTGTTACAGCTTTAAACCAGGTTCTGATCACTTAAACCAGTTTATGGATAGTGTCAATCCCTAGCATAGGGGTCATGAACCTTGAAGTTTGCAGGATGTCTTGTATGGTTTCTTGAGTTTGTTTTACTGATATGGCATGTGTAATGTCTACATAAGGGTAGCATCAAGCTTTATTTACCCTTTCATCCTTGTGTATATGTGTCTTGAAGTATTTGATATAAAATGTATTTTTTATGTTACAGTAGGGCTAGGATTGCACAATATGATAAAGATTTTCAAGTAGTAAACAATGGATTTCTTTGACACCTAAGAAAGATTCCAATCCTAAACGGCTGAAGAGCAGTAATGGCTTAGAGTTAGCATGTGACTTGAGTTGTTCATTGTCTCCCTTGAATTTGCATTTTAAAACCTGACCAGTCAAAAGTTTGAGGGGAAGAGAGACTACACTGGATTAGCAAATCTCCATGTCTGAAAGGATGTACGTATTTTCTCTGACTTATTAGCTCAGGAAAGATTTCTGCACTGATAAACATGCATATTTGGGGGGGTAAGACGTTGAATAGTTCATAGTGTGCACTATTTTTCATCCTCAAAAATGTAAAAGGTGACACATATGAATATATAAATAAGCAACTGTACTTAAGCCTTTCTTGAGAACATGGATTTGTCTTCAGGTTTCTCAGGGTATAGGCCAGGATATAGTCACTCAGTCTGAATGGAGCAGGCTGAGTAAAGCAAAATGGCAGGAGAAATTGCAGGAGGTTTGGCAATAAGATGGAGGGAGAAGCTTCTTTTTAATCTGTGGAAGTTGGCTAGAGCCAAAATCCTTGGATTTAAGTAGCAGGGTAAAAACTGGTTATTGTTCTGTTATTTTCTTATAGAATTATAGAAAGTCAGGGTTGATGGGACCTCAGGAGGTCATCCAGCCTCCTGCTCAAAGCAGGACCATCCCCAATTAGATCTTTCCAGCCAGTGCTTTGTCAAGCCGGGCCTTAAAAATCTCCAAGGATGGAGATTCCACCACTTCTCTAAGTAAGATCTTCCAGTGCTTCACCACCCTTCTAGTGAGACAGTTTTTCCTAATATCCAACATAAGCTTCCCATGCTGCAACTTGAGAGCACAGTTCTTTTCTTTGTTTTTATCTGTATTTGTATCTCAATATATGGTTATGGATTTCTTTTGCATGTTCTTGTGTTTTGTAGGAAGTCCTCTTTGTTATCTTTTTAGCCACCTAGCGTCAGTGTTAACTGAAGCTGCTGACAAATGTGAAAAAAACCCAACAAACTGCACTTTAATGGAGGAAGCAGCACATTAGTTAGATATTCTGCAGCGTCTGTGTAGATTAGGCACTTCAGTGGGGTGATTCAATCAGCTGTTAGATAAAAGCAGCAAAAAAGTCCCACTAAAGTGCCCAATCTATGCTGACATTGAGCGAGCTGGGTCCAACTAACACAGTGCCTCTTCTGGGCATGTGCTGGGTTTGGTACATCACGCTGAGTTTAAATTAAAGCACCATTTGGGGGGTGTTGTTTTCACATCTGCAAGCAGGCTGAGATTCTAGAACATTTGACCATACAGGCAGTCTTCTTTATGGGGGAGAGGATGCATCTTTCCTGAGGGCATGGCCAGATAGGGTGTGATCCTTCTAGATGGCAAAAGCCTCTGCTAAGAGCTGGCAAGGCCTGGGCAAGACTGGGACAGCTGAGGCACCAGATGCCGTGGGGTTGACCCCTTGCACATCTCAGCTGGTTCGCAGTGGTCAAGCAGTAGACAGCTGGGTGGGGTTTGGATTTGAAGGGTACCTCAAAAGATGAGAGAGCACCCCAGGATTGTGTCTTAGAGGCATGTCTGGCCACATCTTGGTCAGGACGTGTCACTCCAGTATTGTGTCTTTAATATCTTACCTGGGATAAAAACACACAGTAACTTTTACTATCACGTATTGAGTTGTTGTGTCTACTTTTAAAAAATTCAATATACTTTTTTCTGTCCCTTGATATTTTGAAAGAACCTTTCTCAGTTTCTCTTTCTCTCTCCTAACCTAGAGAAACAAAACTTCTAAGTTTCAAAAGCTAAAATCCTCTCAACAGCTTGTATTAAAAATTCTACAGCAAAGAGATGTGTTAAGTGTACCAGTAATGAAATCTGAAGGAAAATATAAAATTGGCAAGTGAATTGAGGACCACTTTTCATGTTCGTGACTCTCCTTGTCAGATTTGTAATGGCTTCTATAGTCTGTTTCTTAATGAGGAGCAGCTGGATTTTGACACTGGGAAGCACGCAGACTACAGAGCCTGGTGCAAAAAATCTTTTGGAAGCTTTGATTGACATTGGGTGCAATAACTGGATTACAAACAGCAGTGAATTTTCTTGGTTGTATTTGTGTGTTTCCTTGCTGAGAACTGGGTGGCTTATTCAAAAGCAGCAGTCTTTGTTTATGAAATAACTCAGTAAATCTGTTCATGGCAGATAAAAGCTACTTCCAAGCTGGACAACTCTCTAGACCATAGTTATGGCTACTAATTACCATATACTTCGGATAATATTTGCAAATGATGCTCATTATTTTAATTTGTTATTGTTGCCTGTCCCCAGGGGAGCCATTCAATGGCCAGTTAAAAGTGCCAGATGGTACAAATGAGGAAGATGAGGATTTACAAAGAGAGACAGACACTAACCCTGAACAGTCAGCAGAGACCTTTCCAGTTATTCAACCAGGAAGATTTCCTCCTCATCAGCCAGAAAACCAGGTGCCTGCTGTGCAGCCACCAAGGCGAAACCGAGACTACAACTGGAAACAGATTGGAACAACTGAGTGCACAACCACATGTGGGAAAGGTAAGTACTTCACAGCACGTGCACAGAATATATATTATATTACACCCTGGAAGATTCCAGCCTAGAGAGAGCAGTTTAGAAAACCCAACCCAGCAACTCCTTGGAGACACTAGACATAAACTCGACACACTGGCTTCTATTGTTTCTCACAGGTGAAAAGCAGAAAAATCTGCAACATAAAATTGATTCAAATATATGTCAATAAAAATAACACTCAAGTGAAAAGAAGTAGAGCACTGTGGCCATAAGGTGCAGGGGGGATCAGCATCTGTTGCTGAAAGAGCTATTCCAGGCTTTTAAGGCTGAGGATGAGAAGTTGTCTTTCAGGCTACCTATCTCTAGGGTAGAAACCATTCCTGCTTTCCCCAGTATTCCTTGGTATCTTTCCCCACATTCTACTTAAATTCCTCACTTACTTTTTAACCCACATTGATATCTTCCTATTTTTGTAGGGCTTTCACTTTTTATTAGCAGCAACCCCTCAGACAACTGCATCTCAGAGTTCCCTCTGAGAGTTAGATGTCCTTAAAACACAAATTATGTGAATTAGAAGTATTTTGAACACTCACCAATTAATGTCCCTTTTGCATGAGGAGGCAAAACTATTTTAAGCATAATATGTAGTCTTTCAAAATGGTAACGAAATCAGAAGTATGTTGTTTTTGATAAACCTCAAAGGCGAAGTCCTTCTGAACAAGAAAGGAAGGCTCAAATACTTCAGCAGAAGGTGACAAGCAATATGTGTTGGTCCTAGAGATATCTAAATTGTATATATGTATATATTTTTGTTTATAGCACTTCTCACTGTAATATTTTTGCACCTTATTCCTATTTGGAACTAAAAAAATTTATTAAAAACATCAAAATGTGAGTTTTGCAAATTCTGTCCTTATGAAGAAGAATGCAGTATAACAGTAAATATTAAAAATGAGCAAAATAAAATATATTCCAAACCCCAGTATCAACAGCACATGCTTTCCAGATGATCCATGAAATGAGGCCCCTGCCAATGAGCTGGGTCTTGGGCCAATTGGGGCTATCAGGAGTTTGGAGACCTAACAAAACAATTTATTTTAAAAACCTACAACAGACCAACATACGATTACCTGCAATGTGTAAAACTGCTAGAGATATCTGGCAACTATGTGGTGCTTCTGAAATAGAATAATTGAAATTTTAAATTTTCACTGAAAGGGAAGGTAATATAGTCTTTGCAGCTGGCAGCATTTTCTTCAGGAAAGAAGCTAAGATTGGTGATGTAAAGGGTTTGATAAGGTATTTGGCTAAATTAGGGAACATTGAACTGTTGGAGAGCTGCAACTGCTCTGCAAATTTATTTCCTTTGGGGGAAATTTTAGTTTAATTTTCTCTTTTTGTTCCCAGATATGAAACTGAGCTAGCACATGAAAGCTTAATGCATATATATATATATATATATATATATAGTATCCTGATCCTTAGGCACATTGTTGCAATAATGAATTCTAATTATATTTCTGACAGCAAATCACACTATATTGAAGTTTCCTTTTTTATTATTTCCTTCTGGTCCTGGACAATGTACTGGTAAACCTGTCCTGCTTTGGGATATTACTGCAGAAGTGTTATAGTACTAAAATTAAAGCCCATAAAAGAAAGAATTACTGCAAGTCCGACTATTTGTGAGAAGAGAGGAGGGAAAGTAAACCATCATTATTTTGGTTGGCTCTTAGAGTTGACTGTAACACCAATACACATGGCAGAATTCTCAGGTGGTGTGCATAGACTCACCTCCTTAGCAATCAGTGAAGATCACCAGCTGCGGATTTGGACCATCATATTTTCAAGAGAGGGAAGTTGAAGTTTCTGTGCAAAAAAATTGTACACTTGAGTATTCAACTTGGATAAGACTGCATGAAAATGCAGCTGCACACATCAGTAAGAGTTGTTTCTTTCTGCTGTTGCAGAAGAAAAGCTGGACATTTTGATTATGAGGGGAAAGTTTTCACCATTCCTTTTCGCTGTATCTTTAAAGATCTTGCAGTTAGTGAAAAATCATCCATATGAGAGCTTTTAGCATATCATGGAGTATGACATGGGAAGTTTTTAGTGTTGAAGGGAAGTTTTTAGTATGTCAAAAAGCTGAGAAATCCTCCAGAAAATTAGAGCATATGGGAATGTCAAATCCCACCTTCTCTGAACTCTGAGGATACCTTAACCCTTGTGTTCCAGAGTCTAAAACAATATATTTGGAGAAATCACAATTTTGAGAGCAGAATACTATAGTTTGCTGATAGCATAAATAATTTGTACAAAATCTAGGCCTGGAGTGTTTGTATGGCTAACTAAAAGTAAAGGAGTCCAGTTTACTGATCACTGAGGAGACAGGGCACTTCTGTTTCTTTAACCTTGACATAAGAAGGAGGTGATATGGCCAGCAAGATGTTCTAGCCAACTTTATCCCCAAGTAGCATTTTTTTGAGGGGGGTAGATGAAATGGGGACCTAAATTGAGGCAGTGAATTTTAAAAAAACACCGCTTCAATTTAGGCATGATTAAACTCCCATGTCGTGCACATGCCCCAATGATTTACCTGCTTCTCCGGCAGGGAGGGGAGGGCGAGCTGCCAGTGGGTGGAGTGGTCCTTGAGCTGTGGGGGGAAGTGGGGGAGGTTGGTGCTTCCCTCCGCAGCAGTGGCAGCCGCACCAGGCAGCACTCGCCTGCAGGCACCTGGCTCGGGTGGTCCTGGGGGCACCGCAGCTGCAGAGGGAAGCTCCAGGCCCCCACACAGCTAAGGCAGGCAGGAAGGCACTGGTTGGGTGGGTGGGGGAATCAGGCTTGCTGCTTTTCTTGAATGGAGCCTGTTTTCCTGGGCTGTTGCCAGGCTGCCTGCAGGGCTTCCTTCAGAGCCATGGAACTGCATGGAGCCCAGTGCTTCACTCCAAGGCTCAAAGGAGTTTTAGTTTGCTGCATCCAAAGTCATTTAAGGTGCATTACATCACCGAATTTTCTACTGAATTAATACACAATACACCACCAACACGTGCAAACACCGGCACCATTAAAACGATGCAATTAAACTACCCCCTTTTTTTTAATTTGTGAGATTTCAGGATTTTTTTTAGTTTTGCCTTTTCTTCTCCTTTTTGTCTATAAGTGCAAAAATATATAGGAGGCCAAGTTCTTTTTCTAAATGTATTCATTTCTTCTTGGTACTCTTAAGTTTTCAAAATGCTTTCATCTTTGGAAAGTCAGAGGCAAAATGAAAAATATAAAGAAGAAAAATTCTTAAGCTGCATTCCTGTTATATTTAGTGGCAGATGGGGAAAAGGGCAACACAGTTACCAGTTTGGCTGGAAAACTGGATATTTTAAATGCTTTTGACTAAGCTTTGATTTTGTTTGGAGGAGAGCAAGGGGGTGTGTCCAACAGTTCTTATACCAAGGTGGCAGTATAAAGCTGAACTGGCTGAGGAAGTGAATTTCTTAGTCTGAAGGTCATATAGCTACTGCTAGCCTCTCCAACAAGGCATCAAGGTATTTCTAGAGTAATTTTGGCTGATAAGGAAAGGAATCACAGAAAATGAGAGATGCCTGATGAAGGCTATAGTGGGGGGAGAGCTATGCAAGTGCAGGCTGTTACTGTTAAAATCATAATCTAGGCCTTGGCTTAGATGTAAATGGAACATATTACAGAGCAAGTTCCAAATATATAATTTAGTGACCATGATGCCATAGAAAATAGCGTGCTCATTTCTTTATTAAGAAGCCAATTCATAAAAGAAGGGTAATGAATACAGAACAATGCTGATTGCTGAATCACTTACTTTCTGTTAGGATTGGGATAACGAAAATGGCACTGTATGCAGTATTATTGTAAACTGGAATATGGGATGCAACACTCTTGAATAAATATACTGTTGAATACATTTAACTTTGGCAGAAATTTTAGCTTTTAATTTTACAATGCTCTGTTTCTCTACGTCAGTCCAAATTCAACATTAATCAAAACTGCCTTATTATATTTAAAATCATGGGCATGAGTTAAAGCTATTCCAAAACTTTAGTACAACATCAATTAAATCAAACAGCTGTCTTAATTTACTTGTTTCTCTCTCTCCCTTTGTCTTACAAATGCACACATAATTATTCCATTGCTTGGATGAAAAAAAGCAGGATTTTTTACAAATGTAGGATGAGATCAGGAGCTTGCAAAATGATTAAAGCAATTATAAAAAGTTGCCATTAAAATCATAGAGATTTAAAGCCCTCAAAAGTAGGAAGGTGGGTTATAGTCAATAACAGATGGTAGACTAAGACTGCATATTCCAGACGGTTTATTAGATAATAAGAGAGTTGAAGTGAACTGAGCATTCAACCCAGTGACAGGGTTTGTGAAGTCAGCAGTCATGCAAGTCAGAGTATGAATGGACTCTTAGGTCAATAGGTGTAACCAACCCATGTCAGCTAGGATGTGCAAGGTGTCAGTATTATAGTAAGCTTTCTTGTACTTCTCTCTGCTGCAAACACAAAAAACCCAAAACACACTGCTGCATTTTGTCATCAAATTATGGTGGAGAAACTTTGTAGGCTTCTAGTCATGTGATAGCTTTTGCCTTTTCCCATGAGCCATTCAGTTAGCAGTCTACACTGCTCTGTAAAGATAGGCATATCTCTGAAGTAGGTAACACATTACTTTACTGATGATAACCTTGAAACCAGGGGAGCAAGTTGCTTGAACAAGAGCATAATGGGAGCCTGAATCAGGGGCTACCTGAGGAGTTTGTGCTTGCAGTCTTGTGTTCAGACTATTTATCTGCCACTTTTGAATGACCTGCAGGTCCACACTATGCATGGTTCTCACTGTACACAGTTCAAGGATGTCTTTACTTAGTCTTTCCTCCAGTGCTGTCCTGTGTTATGTGACTCCTGGCGGCTCCAGTCAGTGTGTTGCTGTAGCATTCAGATTTATGTTTATATACAGGGAATAAATTACTAATCTTGATTGTTTTCCATTGCCTTTTGCTGCTTTGTGCTTTTGTTTTCTTGCACCAGATCTTAGTTTCTGTAGCTCAGTCATGTGTGTGCTGTGTGTTCTTTTTACCTGCACTGAGTACTATTGCTTTTTGTTTTTTTCACCATTTCAGGGTCACAATACCCAATCTTCCGCTGTGTCAACAGAATCACTCATGAAGAGGTGTCTGAGAGTTACTGCGACACCAGCACCAAGCCTACTCCAGAAGAAACAGCCTGCAACACCTTCCCATGTCCAGCCTTGTAAGATTGTGCCTCAAATTATAGAGAAATACAGGGAGCAATGTCACTGAGGCTTTGCACATGAAAGAGGCCATTTTAAGTGGGAAACTAGGCTAAATAACTCAAGTACTTGGCGCTGAGATCAGGGAAATACAGTTGACAGTTAATTTAGCTAGTGGTTTTTATTCCTTTCAGAATAAATGGCAGTAGCATGCAGTAGTTTTCCCATGGCAGTAGTCATGCCATTTGAGATAAGGCACTAAGGAGACCTTATTGGCAACCACTGCCTAGTTTTAATGCAGCCATTTCTGCACTGGCATGATAATTCAAGGGCAAACTGTACCTGAGATCTCTCTCCCAGTCTCTTTGTGGACATTCTAGCCATGTGACAGGACTGCACTTCAGAGTAGACCTCTGTGGTTCATCTCACTTCCAACTGCATCTCCAGGCTATCCCTCCACCTATTCATACCACCTTCTTATGATTAAGTGCAAGTGGTAGCTTATATCCCTTTGTAGCTCCCCTGAAGGGCTCCCATTAGTTGAATGTTTTCCCAGCCTTCATCTTCCTCCAGGTGGGGTCCTGCACTTTCTACCACTTTTATATTGGCTCCCTGGATATAGCCCCCTGTTTCCAAGTCTGGTAATGGGCTCATTTCTATTTGATAAGCTCAAGGTATTCCTTGGCCTGGGACTGGTTAGGGTGACAGCTTTTTCCATACCGATGTATTGTCTCTTCACCCAAAGTTGAAGAACAAGCTGGGAAAAGTTTTTAAACTTAAAAGAAAAATGAGGGTGGCTAGGCCCAGCTTAAAGCTTGTCACTTCTAGGCAAGCCTAGCTGCCTTAGGCACATCCCATAGAGCTTCTTTATCTACCCACTAGCCCTGATGCATTTTTTACCTCTGTCAGTGAATCTTCCTCTGTGTGTCTTCACCTCTTCTGAGTAACTGCTCTCTATTCCAAGCAAGGACTCTTAAAGGCCTAGCATCTTTTTGAACCAAAGCCTCTTCTCAGGAAGAACATGCGTAGTACCTGGCTGGAGCCAGGCAAATAGGTGCTTCCTGATGAAGGACTAGATTGTCTACACCACCTCTGTGCCATGTTGCTTAGCAGTGCAGCTTAGAGGGGCCCTGAGCACAGGCACAGGCTGCTGGTAGTCTGTCTGCCTTGGTATGCTCATTGGCACAATGTTCTAAGGCAGCTGTATTGCCACATTACCAGGATTCATCATGCACTGAGCAGAAGCAAATGGCTGGGGCATACTGTCTGCCAAAGGTCCAAGACATAGCTGAGAGGCAAGGTAGAGCAGTTCCAAAAAGAAACAAAGTATTTTCCTTTGCCCAACACTCACTGTTAACTACTTTTGTTATTTCCTACTTCTTTTTTTTCTAACAAATCCTTTTACTGTAACAATGTGTAGTCAGAATAATATCAAGCAAATAAACTGAAGTAAATATAAGTCATAAAAATAATGAAGATATCTCCCTTCACAATGCGAACAGCCTTTGTGTTAACTATGCATGCACCTCCTTTATTTGTAAAAGTTTCTGAGCATGAAACCAAAAATGAAAATAGAAACTATGTATATTAATTTTTAGATAAAATATATGGAATATTTGTGTGAACAAATGCAATGAAATCTCCATTGAAATGAGTACAACATATAATGCATATAATGCAGGCTTACTAACTAGACAATTAAATGCCTTTATTCATTTTTCACGATATGAGGTTTCATTTTTATGTAAATTAACATCTATTTAGGTGACCCCTTTACCATTTCCTCTTTCTTTTTTCAAAACAAGTGCATAAGATACTTGTTAGAGATTTTACCTTTTATACAGCGAGAAAATTTTTCCTTTTGTAAGTTTTTGGAGATGCTGTTAACTAGTAGAGGAGCACCAATACATCAAACCCATATTGGATCGGCACTGATATAAGGAAAATTGACAGTATCACAATTGGCTTTTTTGGTTGATATGGCTGATAAATGCCCCGTGCATGCATGTAGCCATAGTGCAGCATGCAAGCAGTGAGGAACATAGCTAAGAAGTGTGGAGAGCAGCATCTGGCTGGTAAGTCTGTTGTGGTGGGGGGCAGGGGCAGATTGAGGCCCCTGCGGTGAGGGTGGGAGTGGGAATGGGTGTGGGGCTGGGGCTGCCCAGCTAAGGTGGGACAGGGCATGGGATGGAGCCACAAGTGCCTTATCTGGGGGGGATGGTGGCTCGCACTGCTATGTGCTCCCCAGGAGGGCATGGGGTGGGGTGTGCCACTGTATCTGTGCATGGAGCCAAGGTGGGCTGCAGCTGTGAACTGTGGCCAAGGCTGTGGCAGGCTCTTTCTGACTGGGGGGCTAGGCCAGGCTGTGCTCAGACCTGGTAGCAGTGGTGCTGGGAGAGAGGGTTTGGGGGGCTATGGCAAATTTTGGGGTGGCTGCAACCATCCGCCATAGCTCCCCTCCCAGCACCACCACTGCCCACTCCAAGCACAGCCCAGCCCAGCATAGCCCAGCCGCAACTACTGGAAAAAGACCAGCACAGTCTTGGCCCTAGCTTGTAGTTGCAGCCCATCCTAGCTCCACTTGGAGATCTGTTGGCACACCCCGCCACATGCCCTCCCAGGGTGCATGCAGTAGCAGGGGCTGCAGCCCATCCCCCTTCTCCCTGCACTGCCCTGATAATCCACTCATGGCTCTGTCCTGTACCCTGCCCTTCCCTAGCTGGGCAGCCCCTGCCCCAGTCCCAGGCACACTACCACTCCCTCCTTTACCACCCGGGCCTTGATCTGCCCCCCCATACACTCCTTTCCACCTCTTCTGCCACAACAGACTTACCAACCAGATGCTGTTCCCTATGCTGCTGGGCTGCATATTGGCAATCAAATTGGTATCAGCCAATACGGCTCGTTAAAAATCAGCCATCAGTATTAGCCCCAAAAATCTATTGTGCATCCCTATTAAATACTGATAATGCATATCACTAAATAATTTAGCACATTGGAACCAATTCAATATGTCTTAAAAAGATTTAATGGTACCGTCCCTAGAAATAGACACCTTTTAAAATATGTAATAGTTACATACATAAAGAATAAATATTCTTTATTTTAAGATTAAAGGATATTATTTTTAATATTTCAAGGATTTACTTGGGGTATTATTTTTTTTGGACCAAATGAATGGTTGGAATAAAGTTAGATGCTATTGAATGTAAGAATGAAGAATGCCTTGCTTTTGAAAGCTTGTCTACGTTTATTTATAAAGTATGCCTTTCACATAATTCATGGACCATCAAGGCTACAACTTCAGGCTAATGCTACCATGTTCTTTATTTCAACATTGAGAAATATTCAGAAGTTTAAATTATATTTTAAGGCTCTTTTCCATCTCAGGGTCTATCATCAGAATTGTGATGAGATTAATTTCTGCGGCATGGGAACATCTGTATTAACATTGAATAGTTATTTTGTTTTTCTTTTTCCTCTCTTAATTAGCTGGGATATAGGAGAATGGTCTGAATGCAGTAAAACATGTGGTCTTGGTATGCAGCATCGACAAGTCTTGTGTCGACAAATATATGCCAACCGGACTCTGACAGTTCAGCTCTTCCGCTGCCATCACCTGGAAAAGCCAGAAACAACTAGCACGTGCCAGCTGAAGATTTGCAGTGAATGGCAAATTCGGACAGAGTGGACTTCGGTAAATGGAAATGGTTGATAAATGAATAGCATGAAACCATAGGAGAGCTATAAGGGGGTAAAATTTTTCTTCGGCTGCCTTTAACCAGATGCTGTTGGACTATTTATAGCTTTGATTAAAAATCATGGATGGGAATGTAGGAAAAAGTTTTTAAAATAGGTAGTAGTTGATTGTAGGTGACTTAAAGGAGCTGCGTGTGTTTATGATCAATTATAATGTGCTCTTCAGGACCAGAGAAAACTTCAAAGACTTGCCCATTAGAACAAAAGTGTCATGCACAAACTAGCCTTGTTAGTATTTTGTTCCAAATGATTGATGGTATTGCTTACTAAAGCAGAAGAGCTCAGTTATTTCCCTGAGCAAAGGGAGCTTTAGCTGATTAAGATATAATTCGTGATCTGCCTGCTTTAGAAAAAAATGACAGGAACCAAGGGCAGTAGGACACAAGGGAAGCCCAGCAGGCTCCCACAGCAGCAGGGCCTCCCTTGCCTTGCCCCCACATCCGGATGTCCCAACTGGGGTTTCTGGCCTGAGACTGCATGGCTGCCCCGGCAGCACCAGAACCTCAGGTAAGGTGGCGGGGAGGGCAGGGGAGGACCCTGGGCAGGGATGGAGCCCGGAGAAAAGTAGCTGGGGAAAAGCTGAGCGCAGACCGGGGGAAAGCAGCCCCTCGCCTACCCCGTGGCTGGCGCCCCGTGCTGCAGCTGCTTGCAGCCTGCCTGCCTGGGGCTGCCTGTGCCTGCTCTGGACAGCCCCATGGGCTGCGAGCGGCTGCAGCAGGGAGCGCTGGCCACGGGGTGGAGGAGAGGTTGCTTCCCTGCCCCCCCCAATACTGAGCACCACCTTGTAACCCAGCCTCACTGCCAGCTTGGGCCCTGCGCTGGCTCCAGGCTCTCCCATCGGGGTTGTGCGTGGCAACAGCAGCTGCAGTGCCTCTGCTTGCTGCACTGGGCAGTATTTGCTACCACCACCTGTGGGCTGCCTAGTGCGCACTATGGCTGACAGCAGCAGCCAACACTGCCTGGCATGGCAAGCGGGGAGGTTTCAGCTGCTGCTGCCAACGGGCAAGCCCAGAGCCGATGTAGAGCCCAGGCTGGCTGGCAGTGGGGCTGGGTTACAAGCTGGTGCTGAGTGCTGGGAAAAGTGGTCCCTCGCTCGCCCCATGGCCAGTGCCCTGTGCTGTAGCTGCTTGCAGCCCACATGGGGTGCGAGCACCTGCAGCAGAGAGTACCAGCCATGGGGCAGGCAAGGGGCCACTGTTCCCCATGCTCAACACCAGCTTCTTCCCTGCAGGGGTCAGGGGCTGGGGGGGGGCACTGGGAGCCAGGTGCGGGAGCCAGCAGGAACACAAACCCACACTGGTGTCCCAGGGCCTGTGCTGGTGGGGCCCAGAGCAGGGTGGCAGGAGCGCAGGGTTCCAGTTGCTGGGGCTCTATGAAGCTGGGCCAGCTCCCCACTCTCCCTGCTGGTGCAGCCCAGCCCGGCTCCACAGATCCCTGCCAGCCTTTGCCCTGCTTTGGGCCCCACCGGTGCTGGCCCTGGGGCATTGGTCCTAAGACCAAAGGGCGGGGCATCTGTCAAGGGGCAGGGCTACCCATGTGGCCCTTGACAGCCTGCCCAAACTGGGTAAGTGGCCCTCTGCCGGAAATAATTGCCTGCTCCTGTTCTAGATAGTTTTATGGCTTTCCCATCTTATTAGATAGGAAAATAGTGAGGTAAGTTGCTGTAGGAACTATTAATTTGCATTAATGTATGTAATAATTACATTAAAAAATCTCCATTGGGAGAATATGAAGTTGCAGTCGAGCACTTACGATAAGGCTGCCTCTTCAACTTCAGTGAGGTTTTTTTCCTGTACATCTGTGTTATGATTTCTAATTTCATGATCATCTTCTACACTTTTATTTATTTTTTGTTTTTCTGTTTTCGTGCTGTGCCTGGATGGTGATAGGAGCACTAGCAGGGCAGAGCCATGTCTGAGCATTTTATGTCTTAGGGCACACATTTTGAAGTTGCACTCCTTTGAATTTATTTTACTTTATTCCCTGACCATGGACATAACTCATGAGCATGATTGAAGAATAGCATTAGTTCTGCAGTTGCACTTCCTTCTAGATAGTTTTATAACTTTTCTGTTTGATTAGATAGGGGAATAATGAGTGGTGTTACACTGTATCTTGCCACACTCACAAATGCACCTGGCTGAGCTTCAGATCCACAGAATGACTGCAACTGCCCCCTTTCCTCAGCAATCTAGAGGATTTCTTCTGGTCATTTTCTTTCCTACCTATGATATCAGGAGTGAATAGACCTCTAGCTTGAAATAATAAGACCATGGCTAATGGTTTAATGCAGTTCTAACAAACTCCCTTTTGTTACAGTGTTCAGTCCCATGTGGAGTGGGGCAGAGGACCCGAGATGTAAAGTGTGTCAGCAATCTTGGAGACGTTGTTGATGATGAGGAGTGTAACATGAAACTACGGCCAAGTGATATTGAGAATTGTGACATGGGCCCCTGTGCAAAGAGCTGGTTCCTGACGGAATGGAGTGACAGGGTAAGGCTTTTCATTACTGTCTTGTGCTTGTCTAATCTGTGCCTCCTAAAGCAACTGAACCGTATCAGAATTTAAAAGATTGGTCAGAAAAAGAGCAAACATGAATGTACATATAAAAAAAAAAAAAAGAACTGGATCCAGACTGCTTTAGGGCCTCTCTCCATGTGAAAGTAAAGATGCAAGGAGATCCAATGCACAGTCCACACAATTAAGCCCCCTGCTATGCCACAAATGCAGTGGTAGGAGTTGCAATTGTGGGATCATGAATTAGATACCATTGTGCCTTACTGCCAGTGCAGGGGGAGCTGACTGGGCCTGGGAGATCACAGCTGCACCCCACGGCTGATGGGACCCAAAGTCCCACAGCTGCCTGGCACTGCCGGGGCTGAGAATTCCTTTGGCTATGGTACTCCCAGCCCTGGCTGCTTATGGTGAACCCATCACAGTTGGGGCAGACCTCGCTACCCAGGTAAATTAAAGTTGGATAGCAACCAGCTATAACATTGGTAAGCATTTTTGAGCAATAACTTCATATCTCATTGGACCTTTTTATAGCATGATAGTTCATTTGCATATGTAGCTGGTCTAAATTAACTGTGCAATTAATTTGGTAGTTGCATGATAAAGGTAATGTGTAGAGGGGCCCTTAGCTTCAAAAGGTCATACAGAAGGCACAAGCTTGGGTCTAAATGTATGGATTCAAATCTGGAATCTGGAAGCATATCTGACTGAACTTGTTGACAACTGGATGTGTTGAT
>JAGPOW010003364.1:27988005-28004918 GCA_030014935.1 Caiman crocodilus | reverse complement strand
ATGATGCAGCACTTGACATTGCCCTGCCTAAATCCCAACCCCTTTTAGGCTTTATTTGAATATGCTTTCTTGGGATACACCTTCTTGGAATGTATTTCGGTGTGCCTAGCAGTTAGATCCAGGTTTTATCGCTAAGGCTGAGCCCTAAGCAAAAAACAGTTAGGCCACCTAATCTCACAGCTACAGCTTTGTCTCTGGGGCCCAGTCAGTTCCATGAACAGTTAATTTATCAGTTTGGTTAAACTTATGACAGACAAGTTATTTGCAAACTTACAAGCTTATATCAACTAATATTACCTATTTAGGCAGAATACCAAATGCCTCCAAGAAGCATACATTATTGCTTATTAATCCCCCCTGGTTCTGACTGTCACAATCCTGTCAACAGAGTTGGCCTGATGAGGACTAGATGAGATCCATGTAGCCTGAAAATGTTGAATATGTGCTACATGACTGCTCTATGGTTTTGCTTGGTCGAAGGTGAATATCTTCTGTGGGTTAGAAGCAGGGAATCTTCACTTTTGTAATGTGCTGCAGTAGGAAGCTGACTGGTATTTTCTTCTGACCAAGGTTGCCAACCCAAGGTTTATTAATTTTTTTCTGACAGTTTTCAAACTTTTTACTGACAACCAAACATTTTACTGACATATTTTACATAACATAAATGTAACCCTTCTGCCGGACCTTGGGCAAGGGTCAGGTTCAAATTTAGAGTTTTAACATCATATATAAAATCATTCTTGGATTGACAACCGTGCTTGATTGCACCAATGGTTTTACCTTGAGTTGCCCCCACTCCAGGGACTTCTTACTCAACCTTATATCCTGATGCTTTGCAGCCACACCCCAAATAAAGCTAGACACTAAGCAGGAGGGGACAGCATAATCTCCAGTAGCCCCATCCCTCTTTCCCAGAACAGATCTCCAAAGAAGAACTACTGTCTGCTCAAATGCTGCCTAGCAATGTTAGAGGCAAGAGACAAGATGCAGCAGCAGGATATCTCTGAGGAGAAATGGGGGCAGGACAGAGCTGGCTTTAGAGGCTCCTGTGGGCTTCAAAGCCCTGAGAAAATGCAAGGTTATGCACTCTTTCTTAGACACTTTCTTAGCACTACTCTGCTTTGTCAGTCCAATACTTAGCCTCCTGCAGCTTTTTTCTGACCAGCGATCTTCAGTGCAGCACCCAGTTGCTTAGCTTTTTTATGGATGGCTCCTTTTTAGATTTTATGGACAGGTGTTTTTATGGACTGTCCTTAAATTTATGGTCAGTCAGCAACCATTCTTCCAACAGACTGGAGCCTTCCCCTATTACATTTTTGTTTGTTCTCATTGCCATATTTTCTGTTTGCTCATTTGTTTCTCATTTTGCATTCAGTGCATATTTGGAAGAGAGGCCAAAATATAAAAACATTTCTAAACTGTTAAATGATAATATGAAGCCAAAATAAAATCTGGAGGAACAATACTACCACTATGCATTAGGGAAATAAACAAGCAAAAAAGCAAACCTAGCATTTCATTAAAAACAAAGCATTTATTAAAATTAAATTACAGTTATACAACAGAAGTGCTTCTATTATATCTCCTATTGAAGGATTCTAAAGCACTTTCACACACATTAATAATTTAATTCTTCTGATTCTGTGATTCTGTACAATTGGGTATTATCCCTATTCAACAGATGAGGACACTGAGGAATACAACACTTTAAACACTTCAGAAATGCTGGGTATTTTACTCCCATAGGTTTGCAGGTAAAAGTGGCCAGGAATTGAATTGAATTTTCTGTTTCATGTTTGAGTTTTTGAAAAAAAAATGTCTCAAATTGGGATTAAAAATATATATATATTAAAATCTTGAGGAATATTTAATTCCAGAAGCATTAAAACTCAGGGTTTCTGAAATGGAATATATTTCCTGGAGTTGTCAGTTAGTATGTAGAATTAACATGATTGTTGCCGTAGCTCCTAGGTGTTACAGGGCCTCAGTCTCCCTTCCAGGAAGCTAGGACACTAGCCATCAAGAGATGTGATGGCAGATGCGTAATAACCCCTTATGCCTTAAGTCTTAAGGCACCTGGATTCCCAGCTGTGGGATTTGGTCAGCTAGGGTACCAGGGGAGTCTGAAACTGCTTACAGTGAAAAGAGAAAAAGCATTTGGGAAGGGGGAGAGGGTTGAACTTCTGAGCAGCTTGAGTTGCAGTTGCTTGGCATAGGAGGTTCAGGAACTAAATTATATGCCCAGCATGTCACAGGGAGTCTTTGTCAAAGCTGCAAAAAAGAACTCTGGGCATCTGATTTTCTTTTCTTTGCTCTATAATCCAAAGAATACCCTTCTTCACTTCCTTTCAGTTCGCAAAATACCATAAAAGAACAGTATGTCATAAGGATGAGTAAAATTTGTTTTGAGAAACTGTGGCAACTTGCCCTCAAATCCAAATGGCATGCAGTAAGAAAAAGATAAGGGTTGACATTTTCTAACACTACCTATATGTCATTTTCAAAAGCAACTAATGGCCAGTGCAAGCAGACATTTGTAGCAACTTCAGAAGGAGAAGGGCAGCTGCTGTTTGGGCCACCCAAGCTGGTATTCTGCTGTGACTGATAAATGTGTATTAGTCTGTAGCAATACAGCTGTAGCAAAACCACTCCAACTTTAACCCTGCTTCCTTTGTCCAGGGCCAAGGTAAGAGTGATGTCCCACTCTAGGTTCATGCAAATATAACAGATGGTGACCCCTACTGTGTACCCCCAAACAGCATTTCTCCTCCCTTTTTGAAGCCTCTAAAAATGCACATTCGTTCATACCATAAATTTCATTGACTTCCATTTGGTCTTAGGTGTTTTTGAACATTTTGCCTACTGTGCTCACCATTTTTATGTGACAGCTCAATTGTAGAGTAGCTTTCTGCTTTCAAAATTCTATACCCATGTTAGATTGAAACATTTGCTGGGATTATTGCTATCAATAGGCAGTTTACTAGACTTTTATATATATATATATATCCTCGTGGACCACATCTACATGGTAAACTTATATTGCCCAGTAGTGATGCCTTCAAACAAGCTATTACCTAAACCAGAAGCAGTACAGCCAGGTAGGGTAATTTATCATGGGAGCACTCTAATTGGCAGTATTAAGCCTTAGGAGTTTTAGAAGGGAAAATGCTTCTGATTTTAATATTAGCCATTTTCAAATTGTCTTCCCAAAGCTGTCTGTAGAAATGAGGCTGAATGGGTGGTTGCCTTGGACAGCAAAATGCTCAAAGGCTGTTTGTCTGGGTGACTGATCTGACTAGATTTGATAGCTTGCCAAAAGTAATGGACACCATAGCTAAACGTTCTGCAGTTTTTAATGTCTAATAATGTTTGCTTCTCATTGAGATATCTCAATTAGAATTCTCCTTATTCCAATGGAACAAAAGTGAGGAAAACAGGGAAACAAAACACAGAAGTCCACCTTGGAAGATGACGTGCAAATTGTTTCTTTTTTCAGTTGCAACTGTGTGAGAACATGCATTTTACTTCCTTTTCTTATGGAGTTGTAAATCACTATATAGTTTACAATGGAAAACAAAACCAATTTAGATTTAAAGTAGATAATGATAGAAGGGGAGTTACAAACCTACACAAGCTTTTCTTCTCCTATCCAACTCATTTCCCTTTGGCATAATGGAGCTGATTCAGATTTCAAAACCAGATGACTGCCAAAAGCAAAATAATTTGTTTATAATCAATTAAGTAGGTACTGGACAATGCACAATGCTATAATTTCTGCAGATACTAATGTAAAACCAGACATTTTAATATTAGAAATTCTACATGAAGATTAGAATTACAGTAAAACAGGCTTGTATTTCCTCCCAGAACACCAGGCCAGTAGTGCAAACCAGCAATGCGCCAGGTTCTCAAGCAACACTAAAAATATTTGCAGTCACAGTATTCATGAAGAAGTCAAATTTTATTTTTATGTCACATCACTAATAGCAGTACTGCAACTTGCTGTATCATAAATATTCTACAACTTTCACTACCTACATCTGATTCCTAATGTTACCGTATTATTGCTTTTCCACTTCTAGCAATAATGCTATTGGTACACCACCTCTAGCCAAAACCTATATTAAAGCATCTCAAAGCCTTTCCCCTGTTTTCAGGCACATAATTTATAGCAGCCACAGCCTTTCAGTACAGGAACATAAACTTTTTCTTAATTTCTACCACACATATATTCTGAAGATTCTTTCATCAAAATCTGTTTAAGCAATGTAAAACAATGCATTTCTCTAGAGACTGAATTCATGATTCATTGTGGCTAGGTACAGACATTATACTGGTTTATGTGATCAGAAACTGATTTAAACCTGTAATAACACAGGTTCAGTACTCATAAACCAGTTTGAAAATGTCTGAAACCAGTTTGAAATAAACCTGGTTAAATGTAGTATCAGATTTAACTGATTTGGATCAAACCAGTTTATGCAATTGTCCCAAACCCCTTGATGGTTTAAGCTAAATCAGACTCCCCCAGCATGCCAGCATGCTGTCTGGACTGGGCTGGGCAGGGCTCTCTAATCCACAGCAGAGCTGGCACCTCCCCTCTGCTCCCTGGCTGGAGCTCCAGCAGAGACTGCAGGTACAGCAGGGTCTGCCTGGCTTCCCCCTGCCCTGCCCTCCCTCACTGCTTGCTTCTGGAAGGGGGAATCCCCCTTTCCCTCCCTCCCATCTCCTGTTGAAGAGTTTGAACTAATGGAGATAGGCTATTGTATTCCTGATGGAATGATAAACATTTATCAGCTCCCTGCTGGCCTGCTTGCCTGTCAGTTTGCTGTAGACAGTATAAAGATGCAGAGAGGGAGATTGAAAAGCTCTGTGTCTTCAAAAGATACATGCACTGCATACCTTCCCCTGACTCCCTTGCCTCAGAGTGCTAGCAGGACTAGCCCAGGGTTGGGGATACTGCCACCCCTTGAGCAGCCAGTGGGGAAAAGCCTGTGATGGTGCAGGCAGACCTTCCTAATCAGAGGTCCTGCCAGGGCCTGCCACATCCCTCTCAGCTCAACACTGTTGAAGGGAGGGGAGGGCTGCCCTAACAACCTCTGGCTTCTAGTCTGAGCCCCTGCAGCATGTGCCTGAATTTCCTCAGTCCAGATAGATAGAATATCTGTCCAGTTACAAACTGGTTCAGCCTAGCCAGGTTAGAATAAACTGCAAAGATTGAATCAATTTAGGCTCAGGCTTTTTGAATGTCTGTCCCTAGGCCTTGTGTCCATTTAGCCTGCAGGTGCCTATTATGCCAACTGAGCACGAAATCCAAAATGTGCCAGGCCTGCACACAGGCCTGCAAACATTTACATCATTCATCCTTGGCTTGTTACTGCTTTGTAACAGCCACTTGGTGCTTTACAATGTCTGTCTCCAAATTACCATTGAGTCACTTACCTCATGGATCCAAGCTACAACCAAGTCCCAGTCATGTTCTCAAAAAGCTACAAATATTCCCTTGTGAGTGCTGATTTTCTCCTCCCTATTTGTGCCTCAGCACACCTCCTGCCCAAAGCTCTTTCTCCTTTCTTTGTTCAAATTGCAGGATTAGTGATTTTTAACTCAATGGCCACAGTTCTTTAGGAGGGAAGCAGGTACACTAGGTAGCCTCCTAAGTTGTTCTGACAATTGAAATTCCTATCTGAAATGCCTGATAGTAATGTTAAAAGACACCCAAGTTATCCTTCAAATTGCTTGGCTGTACAATAATTCTCTGACCTGTACAAAAACCTTGGCATTTATGAATATTGCTGCATACCTTCCTACAACTAAACTTACACTCTTTCTGAACCTTTGCAGGCTTCTCTGCTATTTTATACATTTTTTTTCCTCTCTAAAACACCATCATTTAGAATTTCAAAGGAGTCTACATGACTTAGACATAAACTTCTCTAGACTCAGGGAAAACTTTTATTTTATTGAGGAGGAGATTTGTTTGGTTGGATGATTTTTGTTTTTTATTTGGATGCTGCTTATTAATTAAATAATTAAAATACCAAAATGAACTTGTTTAAACCTATGTACACCCTGGGGAATTGTACAATTATGTGCCCATTGAATTTTGCACATAAAATGCATGACTACACATAATTGCATAATTTTGCATAATTTAACCGGGGCAGACTCTGTGCCTCCACCTCCACAGGGCTCCCAACACTCCAACTGGGAGCCTCTTGTGGAGGCACTGAACTTGGTGGCACACAACTGGACAGCTGATAAGTGGGGAGGGGAGCTCCTGTCTGCAGGGTGGGGGAGTGAGCATGGGGTTTGTCAGTGTACGTAGGGGTGGGGGTGGGTAGGTGGGTGTGGGCCATGCACCATTGGGCCGGGCCAGCCAGCTGTGTGCCTCCATATGGGGCTTCCAGCACTCCAGTGGGAAGTAGCATATGGAGGCAGTCTGGTCTGGTGGCATGCAATTCTGTGCTTCCATGTGTGGCTTCCTGCTGGAGTGCTGGAAGCCCCGTGTGGAGGCATAGAGCTGGTCCAGTCTGGCCTGATGGCATGTGGCTACCACCTGTAGTGTCATGAGCCTTTGTGCTGGCACAGAGCCAACCCAGTCTGGTCCAAAGGTGCATATCAGTGAGTTAGGCTGGGCTGACTCCAAGCTACTATGTGCAGCCCCCGGGACTCAGCACATCATTTTGAATTTTTCTGCACATAATTTTGAATTTTTCTGTGCATAATTCCCTGGGTTATACCTATCATTTCTTTCCTTTATTCAGCATCCCTGACTGCTTGAATACTAGTTGTATTCATGTTTTTGGTTTCAGAGTCATGTACTGGTTTGTTGTATATCATACTAGTACTTATTCATATGAATAGTCACTCTAAAGTTAGTGGAATTACTTTTCAGAAACATTTCTCTTGTATCAGGGCAAGGGCAAGATAAAAGTTAAACAATTACTACAGGTCATACATATGCCTTGCTAGAGGTGGGATGTTGGTAGTAGGATGTTGCCCTCATTCAAAATACTCCTCATGATTTGTTTGCGTGGCAAAGATATTGAGAAATAAGCTAGAAAGTGAATTTAAAGCACAGTAACTATTCTCTACCAGTTCTTCTTGTAGACTTGCTTTTTCACACTCAGATGACTTTTGTGTAGTTCAGCTGAGTTTGCTTCCAAAGAAGAGTACGGTAAAACACACTGTGGTATCCTGAGTGCAAAATAAGAACATCTGTTTAGAAAGCTAATATATAAATAGCTATTCTGAGCTGTATCCCCATGTACACAAGCCCTCAGGACAATAGAAGTTCAAACAGTCATTTATAGTAATATTTAATGCAGCAACCAGGCAATAATACATAAAGTAGGGAAAAAGTTGATTTCAAAGAATAATTATTGTATTTTTATGACTTGTGGGACAGTTTTGGTCAGTTCTGTATTTTAATGTAGTAGGAGTGAGAACACAGTTCATTGCCAGAAGTTTATTTATGAATTAACAACCACTTCAGCAAAGTTTCCCAGGTCTCAGTTGCATTAGCTCATTTCATTCTACCTTGTATACTTTTCCTGCATGTAGACTCTGAGTAGTTCAAGTAGACTCAGTGTTTCAGACAGCTAGGGACATAGGGACTGCTTAGTCCATCTAGTTCAGTTCCTTGTTTTTGACAATGGTCAGAGACCATATTCTTTAGAGGAAGGTGCAAGGTCCCTACAGTACATGGATATGGAATAATCTGTCCCAGAGGATGTCTCCTCATTAAATCAAAATACAACCTGATTTCTTCTTATATCTAAAATATTCAATGCATTCAAAGTCTAAAACCCTCTCCTTTAGTCTGAGCCAAAGCTAAGGTGTCCATTTTCCTTTATAGTAACTTTGTACCTTTATACATTAGAGGAAATTAGTTTGGGAATTTCCTATAGGGTCAAGTGATAAGGTATGATCCTTCTGCAGGAATATCATTGCCTGTTTGTTGTTTATGAGTGCTTAGTACAGAGGGTCCCATCCCCGGGCCATGAAGGGTTTGCTGGTCTGCAGGGGGGTTGGCTGCCAGACCAGAAGTCAGGAAGTGACCAGCATACTGTGAACCAGCAGCCAACCCTTTTTATATTGACTTCTCAGTATAAAAAAGGGTAGTGACCGTAGTATGCTGGTCACTTCCAGTTTGCGGTATGCTGGTCTGTGGTCACCTCTGGCCCATGGTCACTTCCAGTCTGCAGACTGTCTAAAAAGGTTGGGAACCACTGACTTAGTAGAGACGTTTGGAGTTCAAATGAAATTTCAAGACCTCATTGGAAAAATTCTGTTAGTTGGGAGGTGACATGATTTACTACAGAGTACATAATTAGTCTGCCTGATCATGGTGACATGATCTAGACAGCTGCCTTTTATGGTTATGCTTCTCTCACACCAATACACTTGTATATGAGTCACCTATTCACTAGTAAGTCCCTTATATCCAGATCCTGAAAGTGCTACGGGCAACTGATTTCAAACTAATGAGTCTGATACTTTCAACTAGATTTTCAAAAGAGAACAGAACTGTCCCCAAACTATTGACCTCTTTCGAGAATCTAGCCTTTGTTTTGGCTCCATAATGGGAAATGAGCTCTTAAAATCCATTGTGGTTTTCTCCTGGTGAATCATTAGAAAATATTCCAAACAGAACACATCCAATTTACACAGTTTTAATAGAATCACAGTGATGGGTTTCTGTATCTTTGTTTTCTGGCTTTGATGCTTATTTTGTTTTTATTTTGGCGCTTTACAAAATATTGTCAGAAATAATGTGGATAGTATGGACTTGAGTCTACTGAATGAATATTCAGGCCAAGTAAGCAGGTTTTACTTCAAGTTGACCAAGAAATAAATATATATTTTTGATTTCTTGAAACTTCCATTAGAGATAAAAATTGTGGCCTAGAACTATATGAAATTAATTGGGGTCTTGGTTCATTTCTTAGTAGGCAATTGTTCACTTTGCCTATTAAAACACACAGGAGTGTGATGACCAGGGAAGATTGGCAGGGCTGTGGCCAAGAGCCCAGACGGCAGGTGGGTACTTTTGACCGACGGAGCAGAATTAGGCACAGACACACGTATTGGTTAAATTGAGATGGCTTTACTTACACTGTTGATGTACACAGCGTAGGAACTTCTGTTATAGTTGCACCGGGTAAGAGCTCTGAACAACACAACAAGATATTTTTCGAGCATGCAGGGCATGGGGTATGTCAGGATGGTTGGCGACAGGGAGTCGTTGGTGGATGATCAGTCCGCCAAGTTTACTCCAAGATATACGCGGAGTTCTCCAACTTGGGCGGAAACTGCTCTAGCTTTTATACGGCTAGCGAGCCAATTGCCAGTCACCAGATATGAATAATTTACAACCAGCCAATGGGTGGTGCTCACTTAAACAATGCATTGCTAGGCTTGGTGGGAACTGTTCAGTGCATCGGGGTTTTTCTCACCATACTGAGAAATTCCATTGCACCGAGGAATCTTATTGTGCCGAAAAATTCCCTTGTGCTGAGGCATTTTTAACTACTGGATACTGACAAGGGGGTTACCATGACTGTACACATTTTCAAATGATCTGGGACAGTTTTCCTAGTTTTGATTTCCTGGTAGAAAAACTTACCCAGAGATGCCTGAACACATTTGCTGAGCCCTGAAGAGCAGAGACTTTGCACCACTGACACTGCACAGCCAAGGGACCACGACCTCAGTCTACCCAGAGGCAGATTGACAGCAGTACATAGGACTGACCTGATTGGCTGATCTGAACTGATCAGAGTCAGCCCGTGTCCTTGCTGTACAATGTGAGGATTGAGAAGGGTGTGTGTTGTGCTTCATTCTTGGCTGAAGTAGCTGAGTCCAGCAAGTGATATCCCTTGAGGGGGGTGCAAAGTGTCGTAAGATGCTGGAGGACTGTAAGGTGATTTCTCTTGGAAGAGAATGTGTAAAGGTTTGCTCTCCCAAGAGACATTCATGCTAGTGATTGGACCCTCCTTTTTTCCAGGTTATTTTTCTCCTGGAGAGGCTATTTTTGTTCTGGGACAGAGATTTTTGAACATCTATACATTCATGGTTTAGCAGCAACTCTCCCAAGGGAAACTGGATGTCTGTACCTGCCTCAAATGAGAACAAGGATGGGACACTGAATTTTCAGAGTCCCTCCAAAGTGGCATATCAATGTGGAGAAGCTTGCAGTATCATAGCATATGCTCTGCTGGTCCAGAAAATTGGGCTTCCGCCTTTTGACTTTTACTTACAAGTGCTTTACATGTACTGCAAGATCAGACCTTAATTTTCCAAGCTGCTGTTCTGACAATGATCACAAACATTCAATTCTTTTTTATTTTTATTTTATTCTATTTTTAAAGCTAGGAAATAAAAATCTGTAGAACTGAACTGATGAGAGAGAGTGCTCAGGAACAGGAGAAGCAGCTGGCTTTTTTGAATATCAGGGTAGACAACACTCATTCTTGTCGGAAGGAATTTCTGCCCATCAAAATAAGAAAGATAAAATAAAATTTCAAACTTATCTGTGCTTCAGAGTTCACCATTGCTATGTTGGCGGAGCCCCCTCATGAAGACGGAGCGTTTTTTGTCAGCCGTCATTATAACACCTTTCCATGCAACACAAGCTAACTAAATCCCTCTTCTGTCAGCATAGCTGTGTCCATGTCAGGAGTTTTGCCAATATTGGTAGGTTGATGAGGAAATAAGATCTTTCTACATTTCAAGCTGACTTAGCTATGTCATCATAACTTTGTAGTGTAGATGTGGCCCTAGAATGCAATGTTTTTGAGGTAGGGAGCAGTAAAGAGAAGTAGTTGTTTGGTTTTCATTTTCCTGTTGAAATGTGCCAGATGGTTTCAGCTTGTACCATTTACCTGGTATTAATGCAGAGGGATCAATAGCACATAATGCAAAGCAGCCCAAAGTGGGTACATGAACTATAAAACCAGAAGAAATACTAGTATTATCCAAATACTCCCTGCTCTGTACATGTGGTCTCTGGAAAGCCTGGCTTTCTCACAGGAGATTTTTAGTTACTTTTAAAAAAATAAATAAAAACCAAGATGAAAAACCAAATATGAAATGGAGAAGTATTCAGGTTTTCAGTTTGCAGCTCAAATCCTTTGTGAGCAATTATTCTATGGTAAAATCTTGCAGTATAGGGTGGGTCAGCTCCTTACCGTCCCTTTTGGTATTTCCTTTGTCATTTGATACGTTAGCCCTGCTCATACATAATCATTAAAAATAGAAAGCTATTTTTCATAATATAATTTCAGAATTTCTGGAGAACCTCACAGGCTAAACTTTTTCTCAATTCTGTTTTATTTGAGAAGCAGGAAAGCAAATTAGATTGTCAAATGGAAATTACCTGGAAACAGGAAAATTATTTTCAGGATAATTCCCCAACGATAAGGTATAACTGAGCAGACTTTCTGTTGTGTAATATAGAAAGTGGCCACAAGGTGTATTTCTACTTAGTCTGAAATGCAACTATTTATGGATATTAGTTAAACACTTAACATTAACTAGGACAAGTAGGGAACAATCACACATTTTAATCCTTAGAAAGTCAGGTTGATTTCATGTAACGTAAGTTCCCAGATTTGCTTATACACTATGATTCTTGAGAATCATGCTTATACTTACATTTAGATATACTGCCAATCCACAAAAGAGAAGAGACACAGGAAGATAGGAAGGGACCTCCTGGTTCATTGACTCCATCAAGACTATGTACATACATGTGACCATAATCAGAAATATGTTCAATAACATGCTGGGTGGTGGGATACTTGACATAAAGCTGAAATGTTCTAGCTAACTTACATGCATCACATAGCAAAAAGGTGGAATGACTACTTTTTAGGTGAAGAAAGAAGTTGCAGGCACTTAAGTCCTACTGTAGCAAAGCTTGCAAGTATATCCTTAAACCCTGAATTCTCAACCACTCTAAAATTAGGTTTCAGCTGATAGGAACCAACATTATTTTTTGAAAATTAACATCTTCTTTATGGTCTCAGTTCGGCAAAGCGCTTCCAGAGGACACTCTTGTAAGCTTAGTGTTGAGCACATGCTTAAATACTTCGGGGGAGCTACTGGATTGATGGCAATAGAAACTGAATTGCTGTGTTTAGCCCATGATACAGATAGAGTAGCACCTCCCTTTGGAGGGTGAGAGTGTAGTTTGTTCTCAAATGCATGTTCTGTCATTGGCCTTGCTGTTAGGAAGTCCAACAAGAGTGCCCCTTTATGCTAATTGTGAGGGCTTTTTTTTTTGTGATGCACCTGGCTGTTCACTTTGGTAGCATGAAAATCACCAGCTCAGGAATCAGATGATGGCATCTTTCGGTCACTACCAGTTAGAGTTAGGTTCAAGCTAGTGGTCTGTTTGGTGTCCCATTACCATTACTATTTTTAATAAATATAAAAAGGAAATAGTTATAACCCAGAGCTGTCTTTTCATTCATGAGGAATATTCTATATACTCTAGCAGCAATGCACTTTCCACTAACTAATTCAATTATATGTTAAAAATAAAATTGCAGATGCCAGTCAAGCATATGTTTTCTAACATGTAACAAATGCTTATTTGCGCTTTTCTTTGCAAGTGTAATATAATATAACTGCTTGTAACTGTTTAAATTCAATTTTGCACACATCTTCCAGCAAGCAGCACATGGTTTTTCTTTATTTTTAATGATCCAGACACAAAATATCAAATGCAATTAGAAAAAATATATGGGAAAAAATGGGCAAAGAAATTTTGAGTTTATTATATGCCAAATACCAAATTAAATATTTCTCTGGAATGTTGATTTTTATTTTAAAATGACAGTAATTTGAAGCTACCCGGGATAATGGAATGTTAGAGCCCTGGTCCACAGAGAAGTAAATCAATGGGTAGTGTGCAAAGGAGCTAAAATAACATGCTAAGTGGAATTTACCCAATGCTGAGCCGCGTATTGCCTTGGTCTCACTTTCAGATATTGTCACATGCATCTGGATAGCTACCTATGCAGTAGGAAAGTTAAGGTTTCAAAATTTGCCAACTTTAGCACTTATAAATTTGGAAATTTCAAGCATGTTGTATGTCTTGAACAAAAATACTGCACACTGGATATGTTTTTTCCTACTTCTATAGCTTTTTATCTTGGATAACTGGATAAAGGCCAAAGGAGAATTCCCAGTCTGAACATTTGGATCCAGATCTGATCTTTCATAGATTTTAAGGCCATAAAACACCATTCATTGTGATCATCACCTTTGGCTTCTGAGTCCTCTGAGCACCTTTTGTTCTTTTCTGAAATTAGCCTGGGACTGTGTAGGTAATGCTTATATCTGAATGTATACTTGATAGATGACTGTCCAATGCCTCATTGGCAAATGCAATGAAAAACTGATTTTTATTCAGACCTAGCAAATGCTCCTCTAAAGCCCTTAGTCAGACTTACAGCCATGCCTGAAATCAAGCTTTCATAACTGATTTTGCTGTAGTTTTCTATGGTGGGGACATCATGATATGGTTACATTTATTTTTAATAGGAAAAAGTTTAGTGCTGCATCTTATTGAATTAAAATGGACTGAAGGAAGTCAGGCCAAACTCTAAAAGAAATAATCTTTCAGCAATAATTCTACATGGAAAAAACAGCTTCCAATGTGATTGAAGAAAAGAAAGATGTTGGTGGGATTTGCAAGGCGCTATAAGCAACCATGTGCCTAATTCCCATTGAAATTCAATGAGAGTTGTGGCCTAATGCCTTACGCTCATTTGAAAATCCTAGCTGTGACCATATAAAAGGAGATGGCTAGTTATACAGTTCTGTAACTATATAGGCAACGAGATGAGATGCAGTGAGCACTATCATATGGTCTCCTGAAACAATACTGTATGCATGCAGGTATTGGATATTGCAAAGCTTTGGTCCCTAATTCAATTCAGTGGCTGAATCTCCAAATCTGAATCCAGTCAGAGGACCCTTTCATTTCTCTGAATTGATGTGGAAACCTCCAAATCAATTTGGGCAGATTTGGCAATTCAGACACAGATACAGCTTTAAAGGTTTTTTCTACATACCTGTAGGTAGCAGGGGCTCTGAATGCTGTGGTGTTGAGGCAGATGCAGCATCCCACAGAAGCATGGGGGGCTCTCTAGCGCATTTGGCAGCAGACCTGGAAGTGGACCAGAAGCACTTCCAGTCCACTTCCTGGTCCACCGGGGAGCATGCAGGACCTTCCCCCTGCGCCCCCTGGTCCAGCAACTGGTGCCTCCTGGGTCTGGGGGGGCACCTGGCATCCCCCTGCAGCTGATTGCTGAGCTGGGGGGACACGGAGGGGCCCCCAGTGGCTCCTCGGCAGACCTGGAAGTGGACCAGAATTACTTCTGGTTTTGCTGCCGAGCACGCTGGAGAGGCCCCCCATACACCTGTGGGACGCTCCATCCGCCTCAGCATCACAGTGATCACAAGCCGTGCTGCTTACCTCAAGATATGTAAAATAAACTTTTAAAGCTGTGCCTGTGTCTGAATTGCTGATTCACCAAATCAGCATCGAATCTTTAAACTCAGCCTAATTGAATCAGGCATAGTGATCTGAATCAATGAATCAAATTACCATTCCCAATTTGAGCCAAATCTGAATCAAATAGGGCCTGTTTTGCACCCTACTGTTTAGCAACTACTTTATCTATAGAAATAGGCCATACTTTGGATGATATAGTGGAAGCTTGTTATAGGGAAGTGACCATAAACACATGGATTGTAACTGATAGTTTAACAGTGAAAGGATTGATTGTACTAATTATTGACAATAAATATTGTCAGAAGTATGTGCTGACCCTGGGGCTCATTGTGCATGCAGCTTTTGGGGCCAGGAGGGGGCATGTGGTGCCTGTAGTGCATGGTCTGGACCTGGTGCTGCACACAGCACAGGAGGTCTGGGATATGAGCTGTATGCAGTGTCCCAGACTGCCTCCAAATGCTGCCTGCAGCACACCTGTTGAGTCCATGCTCCTTGCGTCTCCAATATGGCTCTATGGGCCGGGTCTGGGCCATGGGCTGCATGTTTGATGCCCATGCCGTAGGGCATAGTCTGCCACCACCTACAGGGAAATGGAATTTCAGAGGCAGTCCCAGATTTTTCTAGGAAAGATCAGAAGGCCCTCCATGTTCAAGTTGCCTCATCCCTCCCCTGTAAGTCAGTTTGAGCTCCCAGTTATGAAACTTGGGCATGTCTGTACCATGCACTTACCATGCCAGGCAGCAGCTGCTCCACTTGTACTACCTCTAAATCCAGACATACTGTAGCCAGAGTATTATGGTGCTCTGGGTGGTCATTAGTCATAAAGTGTTTGAATGTGCTCCTGCCTAGACTAGTAAGTTTGAGGTACAGACATGCTCTTGAATGTCCTACCTGAAGCACCAAGGGGAGCCATGAATGGAATGTCTTGAACTGTTTTGTTGAGAGGTTCTTAGCTTAGTGCACACAATCGCCAATGCCCTCTGGGCATACCATCTTCTACTCTAAGTAATTAATTTTTTTTAAAAGGTGCGGGGGAAGGGGGAGGAAGAAGCAAAGCTCTATAATGACATTCAGTAACCACCATCATGATTGCTCTGTTTATAACTCGCTTCCTTTCTTCCCCACTTCACCCCTCATTTCCCTTGACTTGTTTAGATTATAAACTTAAGCTGGAGGATAGGGTTTGTCTGTTATTGTGTTTGTACAGTGCTTAGTACAATGAAGTCCTGATCTGATTTGAAGCTTTTAGGCATAACTGAAATACATACACAATGGGAACAGTAATGTTGAACTGGATTACAAATAGTAATAACGAACATTGAAGAGTACCATTAACCTTTCCAGGGTTGCTCTCCTTCTTCATTTCATTGGGAGCAGCTCTTCAAAGAGTGGGAATAATGACTGTCTATTTTGTTTCTTATCACGCAGTGTTCTGCAGAATGTGGTGTTGGAATACGAACGCGCTCAGTAGTTTGTATGACCAACCATGTCAGCAGTTTGCCGTTGGAGGGCTGTGGGAATAATCAACCTTCTGAAACGACCCCCTGTAACAATGGACCCTGTGCGGGTAAAGTTGAGTGGTTTGCTGGGAGCTGGAGTCAGGTACGTTTTACATTAAAATAGATGTTTATATGTTGATTGTCAAAGATTTCTTTAGAGTGGGAAAGTTCTGGTTGGGTGCGCTATCCTGTAAATGTCTCCCCTTAAAGTATTTTGACAAATGATTTTTAGGTTCCATTCAGCTGATTTTCAGTATTTTTTCTCCTCTGCTTTTATTTTTACAAGAGCATTTGCAGGAAAATAAAGTCTTTTTGTTTCTCTAGTGCTTTACTTTTTCTTCTCAGCTAAAGACATACCAGATCTTGTTCCCTTTGTGCCACTGCCACAGGGTAGCTGGGGACTCCTTGCAGCGGAGACATACAGTAACATAACCAGATTTATGTCACCTGTTTCCTCCTCCACATAGAGATTTCTTTTAACAAGCATAACATGAATCAACCTTAGGTTGGAAGTTGCATCAAAAGCTTGTTTGGTCCCAAAAACAGAAGAACAGAAAAGAGGTTTAAAGATACCCATCACTCCAAATCTAGGTATCCCCAGGGTCTTGCCCACAATAGTCAGTTTATGCTAAGTCCTAATCAATACTATACGAGTTTCACACTGGAAGTGAAAAATAAGCAGCAACACTTTTGGATACAAACTTTTTTTTAAGGAAGTGTTTCTTGCCTTTTAAAGAGAAACAAAGAGGGACAACCTGCAATTCAGGATATATTGGCAGAAATATTTTTGAATGATGTTTTTACAAGAGCCTTTGGGTTGTTTTAGTATTAAGTCATGTTCAATTTGTCCAAAAAACCTGTCCCTAAGTTCCAGTGCAGTA
>JAGPOW010003364.1:27954895-27978586 GCA_030014935.1 Caiman crocodilus | reverse complement strand
CCCCCCCAGACCCAGGAGGCAGTTGGGGGAGGTATGTCGGGGGAGGTGCTGACAGACCCAGAAGTGGACTGGAAGTGCTTCTGGTCCACTTCCAGGCCTGCTGCCGAATGTGCTGGGGAGTCCCCCATGCTTCTGTGGGATGCTCCATGTGCCCCAGCATCGCAGTAATCATGAGCCCCTGCTACCTAGTGGTACATAGAAAAAACATTTAAAGCTGTCTCTATGTCCAAATCTTTCCAAATCTCTCCGAATTGATTTGGAGCGTTCTGATTCAATTTGGAGAGATTAAACAGTTCTCTGATTCAATTCAGATTTGAAGATTTGGCCCAATTCAGTGGCCGAATCTCTGACGAATCGAATCGGGGACCGAAGCTTCACACAGCCCTAAAGAGCAAGCATTATTCTTTCTATTTTCCAACCTTGGGCCAATGATCCACTATTACTATACTTAGGCTATAAGGAAGTTTACTAGAAAGTTTTTCTGGTAAGGTTAGCATTACCTTGCACTCATGTTGTCTGACCTATATTGGAGGCTTCCATATCTGTTACATTTCAGTAAAGAAAAACGAAGAGGAACATAAAGTCTTTTAGCATATTAGCCTACATTTGGCAAAGTGGAGACTAATTCATTAGAAATATGTAATTGAGTTATTAGAAAAACATAATTATTGGTTGCAAGATTCTGTTTAGGACTTTAAATGATACTTTACATATTAAATGCAGAAAGCTGGCATTTAACATTTGGTCTTGAGATGTACTCAAAAATATAAGCTGCTTGATCTGTGCGTTGGTCAGACTTGTCTGCCATCCATAGATTTTCAGATGTTTTAATCTAAAATGGTTTCTGATACTTCATAAATAACGATAGGATTTGCAGCAGTAATCCTCAATTTTCCTTTGTACACACTATCATAGAAATCTGTGTCTGGTGCTGGCATGTTTCAACTTGTCCAGTTTCACATTTTGCACTTTATGTTACCAGTCGTGTTCAGATATATCAACACAGTTTTTTGGAGTAAAAAGACTTCTACTTTTTCCATTTTAATATCGTGGTTTGATATTTTAGCTTAGTAAAAGTATATTGCCTCAAAACATAAGCCTAGGTTTCCTGAAAATGTTGTTTTATAAAGAAAATCGATTTACCCTTATGGTAAAATATAATTTATGCAACAGTTTCAGGAAAAGTGGGTCTACCTGCCCTTATAAATGTAATATGGGGAGACCAAATACAGAAATCTTATAGCTGTGAAATGTAGACATAAGTAAACCTCTATGTTTCTGCTTTTGTTGCATTTACCATATTGTGAAAAATGGTATTAAAATAATATTTTCATACCTTTAGTCAGAGTATCCTTTTTGGGTTTAGTTTTGGGAACTTTCGCATACATTAGAACTTCCAACAGAGCTGCTTTTCTACTTTTGTTACTTTTACCATATTTTGAAAAATGGTATTAAATTGTGTTTTCATAACTTCAGTCAGGGGATCTTTTGTGGGTTTAATTTTGGGAACATTCACATATGTTAGGACTTTCAATAGAGCTGACTCTCTACAGAAAATATAAAATTTTCCAAGTAGAACACATCTCAATTAATGTGCCTTTTAAAAAACTTTTTGGAGAAGCATATTTTATTAGTTTCCCCTAATCCTCCAAGCACTAAAGCAGTACAGAAACTGAGTGGAGATGAGCCATAAGTCTCAGTTAAAGTCATTGGGCCTTAGACCTCTAAGTGACATAGGCAATTTGGAAAATGTTATCCTTGGTCTAATTTTGAATACTAGAAATCAGATTTGTATTATTATAGCATACCCCAGTAAGGAAAAGAATATACTTTTAACTTGATGGATTTTAAAGAAATTATGATTGTTTCATAGCAATTTATAGCTTGTGTGTCAATTAAAAAGTCTGGTCTTTCAAAAAGTACTTTGTTTCTTTCTTCTCCTATAGGCATCAGTTAAATTAATCGCACCAAAGTCACTGTAGTATGCCAAAAATCTGTAATTTTGATATAACTAGTTACTGATTTCTGTATCTAAAAGTAGAGTTTGGGGTACTATAGTATAACAACTGTAAGTGTGTTTCTTTTTTTAAGATAACAAAATAAACTGTTTTTTGGAGACTGTTGTTAGGGGCCATTCCTATTGATTTTTTTATGACAATTGTTTACTGCAGGGGTGTCAAACATATGGCCTGAGAGACTGGATCTTGCTATCTGGCCCCCAGTGCTACCTCTGGGCCTGAGTAAATTCATGCAGGGCATGGCATGGCACAGCGCAAGGCTGTGGGTTGGGTCAGGTCTGCAGATCACTATTCTCCCACTTCTTCCCCCAGTGTACCAGATTTGGCAGCTACTCCAGCTGGTCTGGGACCCGCACTGATGTGGCTTGGATCCCAGAGTGGCTATAATGGGTGCTGCAAGCAGTGTAGTCTAGTTGGGAGCATATAGTATAGATCCAAATTTGGATTGACCAAAGCAGGTTATACAAGGTGCCCACTCTTGGTCCCTGACCAGCTGGAGCAGACACCATGTGCATTGTGATTCCCAGACCAGGGACACCACATGGCAGCTGGGCCAGATGAATTTGACACTAGGAGTGTGTGAAATGGGCCCTATTCCATATGGATTATTTGGCCCAAATCAGGGACAGTGATTCAATGCGTTGATCTGGATCACTGTCACCAATTCGATTCAGACAAATCCAAATCTGAAGATTTGATGCTGATTCAGAGAATCAGGTTTGGACAGCATTAAATGTTTTTTCTACATACCTCAGGGTACCAGGTGCAGGTCATAAATGCTGTGATACTGGGGCGGATGGAGCATGGTGGGGGGGCCCACATCCTTAGCGGCGTACCCAGGAGTGGACTGGAAGTACTTCTGGCCTACTTCTGAATCCCCTGAGAAACATGCTGGGCTCCTCCCCCATGCTCCCTGGCTCAGTGATTGGCCACAGGGGGATGCCAGGTGCCCCCCCAGACCCAAGCGGCACTAGTTACCAAGCTGTGGGGGGGACGAGGGGGAAGCCTCATTGTCCCCGGCAAACCCAGAAGTGGACCGGAAGTACTTTTGGTTCACTTGCAGGTCTGCTGCCGATCGTGATGGGGAGTCGTCCCCCCCCCCAACTTCTGTGGGACACTCCATGTGCCCCAGCATTGCAGCATTCATGAGCTGCCTGCTACTTAGGGGCACGTAGAAAAAATATTTAAAGCTGTGTCTATGACCAAATCACCAAATCTTTCCAAATCTCTCCAAACCAATTCAAAGGGCTCTGATTCAATTCAGAGAGATTAAAGGGTCCTTTGATTCATTTCGGATTTGGAGATTCAGCCACTTAATCGAGCTGAATCTGTGCCAAATCGAATTGGGAACCAAAGCTTCACACAGCCCTATTTGACATCTCTGGCTTACTGGATACCCATAAGAAGCAATTAAAAGGATGGAACTTGTAAGCCTTGACCATACAAGTTCTTGCTCAATGCAGCAAAAGAAAAATATCAGAGAAGGCTACATGGCCTTGATTCAGCAAAGCATTTAGAACCAGATCCAAATCAACCTTGTAGTCATCCAAACAAAAATTAAGTGGAAGTTAGGCACATAAATCACAAAAAGTGAACTTGATTACTCTTACTCCAGTAGCTGCAGAATACTTAGGTAAGCAGATCCATTAAGTGCTTCCATTATGGCCAAAAAATATCTCTAGGTACCTAGGTTCAGATCTCCATTTTTTTTAAGAGACTGGCTTAACCAGAAGCTTATTGGTTAGGCTGGGTGAAGTTCCCTTCCACCCTTCCTGTTGAAGCTGGGCCAATGAATGGTAAAAAGTGCAAGGTTGATGAGATCTGAAGAAGAGCAACGAAGAGCCAGTATGACTCTGTAGCCCAGGGTAATGAGTCACTCTTCCAGCTGAGGATAAGGCATTCCTCTGGCAGCCAGTCATTGACTGCACTCCTTCCAGTAAGCCAATCCTACCCCAAACAGCCTTAAAGCTATAGTATCAGAGTCTGCACTGCTAAACGGTGTGCTTGACAAGTCGTCTGGTGAGTTTGTAGACTCCTGCTGGATTAAAGCTATATTTGGGGCAAGGTCAGCTTTTTGCAATCATAAATCTGATGGCTGGCCGCCAGAAGGATGACTCATCCTCACCTGGAGCAATGACTCATCACATCCAGTGAGGAGAGTATTCTCCTGGGAGAAGTCCCAGGTTCTAATCTCTTATGCCAGAATTATTTCAGGTTTTTAACAAATGACTGTTTAATGTAAAATGCATACATAGGACTCCATGCTCTGAGGAGGAGTCTGAGACTGGAGTTACTTTTCCCTCTTTGCTTTCTTTCTGGCATGGGAAACTGGTTCTTTCTGAGTCAGGTGGGGGCACTTGTTCCCTCAGCAGCCAGTCAGCAGCCAGGAGGGGGGGAGTCCCCCTGTGGCCAATCATGCTGATGCAGAAGTGCCAGAGGTATACTTTCAAGGGGTGCACATGCACCCTCTATGTGTCACCACTGCTTTCTGGTACTATGCATCTTGTGCTCTTGGCTGTTCAAGAGCCCTGCTTCAACAGGAGGGGTTGAAGGGAACCTCATCCAACCTAGCCTATAGCCTGGTGACTAGGATTTTCTCATAGCAAGAAGAAGATGTGGGGTTGAATCTCTTCATGGTGGGAGGTCCTGGAGGCCAGGAATCCTACGTCCTGGGTTAGTGCCCTTACCACTTGGTGATTGGGCAAAAGATAGGCATCACCACCAATAACATTTCTTGTGTTCAATAGTGAAGAGGGGATCCAGTGATTTACACTAAAATCAACACTGCCATCTGTTAGGTCAGTGTCTTGCCTCTGGATTAGACTGGATCTTGAGACTGATGGAAGTTATTTCATGTATAGCCCTGGATTGGATGCCTACATGTGGGAAGCACCTAGGTCTCCTCATGTATCATACAGAGATCCTAGGTACCTAATTTGTCAGTTTGGATCACTTGCCTGAGGCAAGATGCCTAAATTTTTTAGCCATTGCAGTGCCCAAGTGGGAATTCTTATAAAGTCAGTTTTGATTTAGTCTTTTAATATTAACTGTAATGAGAGTACCCAGGTACCTGAAGTTAGGTACATTGCCGGATCAAGACCTGTACTTTATGGATCAGTAGTAAATTTCAAGTCCCCTCATTAACCAGTACATTTCCAGGGTAAAGTAAACTTGAACTGCATGCAGAAAATGGAAGGAGTAGACAACAGGTTAAGGATATGGTTTTCAGCATAGGAAATTAAAGGAGAGATCTGCTTAAATTCAAATGGAGGAAAGGAAGAAGAATGTACATGGAGAAAGGCATGGGGAAGGAGAATATTAGAATGAAGGAGTCCAGATATATATGCACATATTTAGGGCATTAGCAAGAATTTACATTTCTTCTATCAGAAGATTAATATTTTCAAAATGGTGTACGTCTCATGGGCTTAAGTCACTGCATAAGATACCCATACAATTGTGAGAATAGCTAGAATACATGACTAGAATATCAAAAATACATAGAGAAACTATATGACCACCACTACTCTTTGTTCCCTGATACAGTGTTCAATTGAATGTGGCAGTGGAACCCAACAGAGAGAAGTTATCTGTGTTAGGAAAACTGAAGGTAGTTTCGATGTGTTAAACCCCTATGAGTGTTCATTTTTGGAAAGACCCGCCAGCCAGCAATCCTGCTATCTCAAGCCCTGTGGTGCTAAATGGTTCAATACAGAATGGAGCACAGTAAGTCCTTTCATTCTTTCCAATACCCATGCTGTTTGTTGCATCTCTGTCTGTCTCCTTTATATTAAAAAAACAAACAAACAAATGCTATGAAACTTTCAGTTGTGAAAAAAGATTTAATTTTATTTGCACATGGATTATATTATAAATGAAATCTACTTTGTGCTGTCTTAGTAGAGATTGAAGAATCCCACAACAGAAAGGAGTTTCCATGTAAGTAATGGACTTTTGCTGATTCATCTGGTAGGGGAACAGAGACTTACCTTATTTCATGCTTATTTGTTGTAACTATTTTATGTGACCATGTTTTTCTGCAGTAAGTGGACTTGTGGTAATTTAGCAGCTGTTTCATTCTGGGGTGAGCATCTCTGGCTTGGTTCCACTTACTACACAATAAGAGCTAAACTAACTAAACAGTTACATGAGCTGATGTATGCTCATGAGTGGAATGCCTTCCTTCCCCTTTAAATCAGTATAATTGTTTCATCTGCCCATAACCATAATGTAGCCAATTCTAGATCACCCACATCTTCCTCCACATATGGTATGTGGAGAGGGCATGCCACAATGGAAGATCAGTTAAAGGCCCTGCCTCTTTTCCTGATCCTAACCTAACACAGTGGTCCCCTACGGGACAACTGCAGACAACACAAATAAAAACAGTCTTTAGCTTGCTCTGAATTATTCCAGTAGCCTAGGATTAAGGAAGCAGGACAGTAATTTAGAATCTCTTCCACACTTCTGGTTTTCCTCAGCTACAGTGAGTAAAATGGGATTCAATTGATCAGTTTTACATAAAACAGAATGTGTATGTCTGAAACACCTTGGAAGCATGACTGGCTAAGGTGAAGCTGTTTAAGACTTATCATTACTTCCAATTTTAATTTGATTTATAAAAAAGGAAGTTTCTAGTCCTTATGACTGTGACAAAAACCTTGTTAAGTAGTGGGGTGATTCTGCATGAGTCTGAAGACAGCCTGAAATAATGAAATGCCCCATTTATCCTGAATGTTAATTTGAATATGTACAGCCAGCATATGCAGGACAATGGTTACAGAGAAATAGAAGCTTAGCCTGAGCAAAGAAGAAAGAGTAACAGGTCCTCTCCATCCTTGAAGTTAGCTCATTAATGGGTCTTGTTTACTACCCAACCAGTCTATGTTGGGATAGACCTGATGTGTCTGAACAGGGCCAAGAAAGAGGCTCTTGGATTGAGTCTAGGACTACAGATGACCTAAACTGGGACTTCTTTGACTGGAACCTAGAAATCTGGCCCTGTATTTCCTATCAAAATGAACCAGAGACCACTGCACTAACTGGTGTTTAATTAGATTAAGACTAGAATAGGATCCCACAAGACTGAATAATTAGCTTTAACATAAGACCGGATGGACTGTGAATCAAAATTTCCAAAGAATTTTATGAGAAATCCAGTGAGAGACGGTGGGAAATGTATATGATCTAAGAGTAACTAGAAAATACTTCTGGGTAAAATCAGAAATTGGAAATAAACTTGTGAAATACTTTAAATTCTGATTTATGTTGAACTTGAAGTAAACTAGAAAAGACCTGCTTTAAAAGAAATTAGATTATCAGCAATTTTGATGACCGTTGGTTAGAGTTCCTACCACAGCTTTGCAGCAGCATATCCATCAGTCAATGGCCAGTGTTTTTGTGTTGTTTGGCTGTGGTTTTAGCTGCTCATTTTCCTTAATAAAGCAACAATGCTCCCCTCTGCTGCTTCTTACAAAGAAACTGCCATAAGTTCTGCTGCACCTTCTTTGCATTTTTGCTGATTTTTCTACAATAGAGAACAACTGCAATGGCATTGAAGTTTTCAGTTCCAGTGTAGTGCACGCAGGAAACAGTGGAGCTAATTTGGGTTAGTTCTTTTTTTCTAAAGACTATCCCTTTGTGGCTCTGAACTTAAAATGATGGAAGGGGAATATCAGTCTTTTATATATGGCTTAATCCTGCCAGGTGTTGAGCAATGGGTGGCTCTTATTTTAAGTTTAATGGGAGACGTGGTTTCTGTTTTATTCAGATTTTTATGCCAATCACCAGGGCAGTCTGCAACATTAAAGATTGGACCCATATCAGTTTGTATTTCTCCTTTAGTTTTGGTCTTACAGTATAACTTTATCAGTTAATAGAGATAAAAATAAAATGTTTGATAAATTAACTTAATTCATAATAGCAAATACACTTTTCAGGTAATGTTGAGAGTTTTCTAAGGCATGATTTAGCCACCCATTGAGGTCAGTGGGAATGTTGCTATTAGCTTCAGTGAGCGCTAGATTTGACCTTGAGTTTGCCAGTATGGTCACCCTCCTTTAGTGCTTTGTACAATGAGACTGCACCATTACTTGCAGCCTCAAATCACTTATACAACGATGACAGTAGATTTCAGAGGCAGCTCAAGTTTGTTTATTATGATGTTTTGCTTCTTGGGAACAATTACAGAGTAGCCTGTATGCTGCTTTACTGTACCACATATATATCATGTAACTCTGTAGTCTCTAAACATTTGAGAAATCAGGATATATCTGGGAAGCTCCCTTCTGAGAGAAGAATATGTTTCTTTTCTTGAGCGGAATGAGTCTTACTATGAGAAGGTTTGTAAGGTATATGGTAATGTCATGTTAGGTGCTGTGTATGATGTAGGAAAGGGTACCACCAGGACAAGACTGATTTATAAGCTTTTGGAAATTAAAATATAAACTAAGCAACTGTTGGTGGAGTCGGTAACAAATATAGGCTGCAGCTTGCTGGAATTTAATTTATCTTTTTTTTTATTACAGGACATTATTTATAGAGTTGTTTTATTATTTATGAGTTGCTTTAACTTAAAATAATTTTAATGAAACCTTTGATACTGCACTTATTATAACCAAGTAGCAATGTGTTTTTCTTTGAACACACATTCCACTGTGTGCATGCACATTAGAAGTTCAACTTCAGACAGTTTTTGGCACCAGCAGTACCTGTATACTGCACAACTGCCTTGCTTGGCCCTAGCATGATCCTTTTCCTCAGTTCCCATCAGCTGCATAGATACACTTCTGCAGTCCGTACCCACCCCTCTTATGGCCTTCAGCAACTCAGAAGCCTGTTTTCCTCACCCTTTTGTCTTGTTCTTGTTTATGTGCTTCTTCAATTAATTTGTCTCTCTTTTTCCCCCATCTTTTTCCTAGTCTTTGTCGCTATATATTTAGTGAGTCCTGAGGTTCTCCTGGTTTGTGCATATAACTCATGTAGATAAGTTGAACCTTCTTATTTCACTTCACTTCAGCCACGTCTCTTCTTCAACCATTAACATGGTTTCTGCCAAGTCACCTGGATTCAAGTTTTATCCCTACTGTAATGGAGTTGTGTTTTCCATGGATGCCAAGTGTGTCTAGTGTTTCATATCCCCACAATGTGTGCTGTTTGTAAGTTGTTAAATTCCTGGGTCAGATAGTGATGCAAGGACAAGACTGCATGTTTACCCTCTGGGTAAATATATAGGGTCAGCCTTGAACCCCAAAGCATAAGTCTTGGCTGAGCCTAAGCACACAAATAAGTTCTCTCTTGCCAAGACTGTTCTTTGTTGACATCAGCGACCGAACAACTAAGGATCACCACAGTTGGAGATTTCCATCCTGGTGCGCCTCAGTGAGTACCTGTTCAACATCTCTTTGTTCGTTGTACTTCTAAACTTTGTGGCCTTGAATGGATTTTGACATAGCTTAGCAGTGTGCCAGTACTGAGGCCTTGGTACCAACATTCATTCCAGAGAGCCCAGCTCTGTGGTGCCAAGGAAGCACAAGGATAAGTACCCCAGGGAAACATCAGCTTCTCCTTTGCCACCTAGTCCTGAATCTGACACTTTGGCACTAACGTCTTCACACCAACAACTTCAGCACTAATGCCAACTATTGCATCAAGATACAATATGCCTCAGTACCTTCCCACCCCCAGTGCACTGTCAGTTTTACCTTGCTTCCTGATTCCTTAACAGAGACCACCTCAGCAGTCATCTGTCTCAGCAGCTGACAAAGTGACAGTGCTTTCCCAAGTACAGGCACCATTATACTGCAGCCCCATCAACTTAACACTCTTTAGGAAATAGACAAAACCTTTAATGGTGCAATCAAGAGATTAATTCTGCTTTCTAAAGTTCTACCCTTCCCTTCCTTTTCTTTGGCAATCTTTTCAGCTGTTTTGAAAAGACAGATGTCCACATCAAAAAAGGCCATGCCTAGACTGCAAGTTTACTATGCCCAACCCTAATGCCCTCATACATATTGTGGTTCTTTACACAGATCTTACAAAGTAGAAGCAGAGTAGCCATGTTTGAATGGGTAGCATGGGGAAGGGCTAACTAACACCATTACTCAGCAATGCTGATCAATCGCCCATGACATATTTTTTTTTATTTCAGGAGGGGGACTAAGTGGAGCAAAGCAGAATGTTTGGGCCTGCTCCAAATACCTCATACTCAACCCTGTATAGTGACATTTCTAACAACATTTTACTTCAGCAGGTTCTTCTCTTCCAGCATTAGAGTCCATAGGAGAAATTCTTTTGCAGTACAGAAGAGGAACATTTTACATCAGTTTCTAAGGATGGAATAATGGAATAATGATGAATAATGTAGCCATTTTGAACTTGAACTGGAAGGCATAGGAGTTTGTCACTTTTCTTTTCAGTTCCTGAAAAGTGACTTAAACTCCTACACCCTCAAATTCAAGTTCAAATTCAAGTTCAAAATGATTACCTTATCCATCATTATTCCATTATTCCATCCTTACAACTAAGGGGCTGGTTTGCATCTCTCATCTTTCAGGATGCTTATTTTCACATTGCTTACTATAGTGTCTTATAGAAAATCTCTCTGCTTTGTGATACCAAGCAAATCCCTACCTTTCAGCCTCAAGAGTCTTTTTCAAGTCTTTAGGGTAGTAGCAGTCCATTTAATACGAACAATTTACCCTGATCTAGATTACTGACTAGAGAAAAGCAATTTCTTCCCAACATGTGGCAGAAAACTTCTGTGCCACCCTCCATTTGTTTCATACTCTGGATGTAAAGGCAAATATTAAGACATCAAACTTTATCCAGGTTTAGATACCATAATTTGAAGAGGCCACTTTAGATTCTCTCGGTCTTCCTTTGTTAGGATCAATTCCAGTTCTTGCTGGATTTTATTTTGCAGGGGGAGGCTCACCCAGCAACAACAATCAAGACTCCCTTTATTTTTCATCAGTCACGTGGCCTCCTGTGCCTCATGCCAGATTAAGGAGGTGACCATTTCCTCACTTGTTAGATCCTCCCTCCCATGGCAGGCAGAAGAACTAAACAAACACCTGGAAAGGAATCCCATTTTTCCCCCTACCCATCAGCCACAGTTATCACAGTTGCCTCTTTTCTAGGGTGGGCAGCACACAGAAACAACATTCAAGAGCAAAGCATCTTTTTTGCTCAAGAGATGAGGGTCCATATCAATGTCCTGGAGCAAAGGGTGATACACAGAGCCTGGCAGGCATGCTTGTCGGGCCATCACGTACAGCATTCCAGTACCACCATGATGTTCCACAAGAATAAACAAGGAGACTTGAGAATGTCCTTCATTTGCATGGAGGTGATCAAATTGACAGGTGCATCTGAGCCGGCAGATATAATTATCTGTTGGCATGCAGAGACAGGCTCAATTATTTTGGGCATCAACAAGAAGTGTATTTCATTTTGTTCCAGGAGAAATCTCTTTTAATAGTTGCTTCTATTCTCCAAGACACAGTTGTTTCTACCCAAGACTGTCTAACTGGCTGTCAGAGAATTACATAAAATTGCTAAGGGGGGGAGCTACCGATAATGATCAGAGCTCATTCCACCAGGGCTAAGTGATTTTTCTGGCTTCTCTATGGACTATATCCCTGACATTTTAAGGCAGCTGTCTGGAACTCCATAGACAATTTAACCAAGCATTATGCTACCACAGAGGCCTCCGGAGAGGATGGTGTATTTGGTAAACCAGCCCTGCTGTTGCCGTTTACAGGGCTCTGCAAATTGACTCCAGGTAAATGGGCACTGCTATGAAAATCACCCATAATGGAAAGTTTGTATGGTCAAGCACTCCAAGAAGAAAGAGAAAGTACTTTATATTTTGTCCCTATGCACACTCTTCATCCTGCCTTGCTTTCCTGGTTCTTTGAAATACCTTGCACTGGGCAAAAAAGTGTTCCAAAATGGGAATGTACATATGGGCAACACATATAGAAGAGCTCAGTTGATTGGTAAGTGTCTACCATATCTTCACACTGTAATTTGTTCTGCTTTTTTCCCTTCCCTATTATTACCCATTCTTTTGTGTAGCAGTCATAATAGGAGGTCCTAATCTGGTAAATAATGATTACAAGGATAGACTATTTAACATAAAAATACATTGGCACAAGCTTATAGTACAACCTAAAAGTACTTCCCATACTAGAAGTAGCTAGTGTTCACAAGATCTGCGCATTTAGATTTATCTTTTTCAGACATATATATTCTGCCAAGTGCCTAGCATGGTTTGGGCAATCAGGATTTGTGGTAGAGGCGATATGTTTTGTTAGACCAACTAGTTTTTTACAATACAGCTACAACCTGGATAGCATGATTTGGGTCACTCTATAAATAATGTCTGTGGCATCTCATCTGTCTAAAAGAGTAACAATCAGGCATTGAGGAAATGTGCTTTGATTTCTAGTTTTGTATATTATTAGCAAGTGACAAAAAAGAAAACCAACTTTGAAGCTAGTATAAATTTTCATGGCTCAGAGGCAGGCAATGAAACTGTTGGTTTACTCCAGCTGAGAAGCCAGCCACAGTATGAACTAGAACTAATATTAGTAATACCAATATGGAAAAAAACCTGAAAAATTAGGAAAATGTCCTACTATTTAAAGGACTAATGCAAGTAAAGAATATACCTCTATTGGAATAAAACCAAATTATTTATAATATCCTGTGAAGTGAAAAAATATATAAATTCTGAATTATTTATTTACCAACTCAACAGATGTCCAATAAAAGAGAGAAGGAATTTTCTGTTTCATATATTGTTCCTTTTTTATGGGTTTGAGTAGACATTATGAGAAAGAGCACAAGGAGAGCCATTGCATTATCTGACAGTGTCTTGTATTAAAAAGCTTGTCTAACTTTATCCCAGATACATGGTTGGTCCAATAAAAGAGATCACCCTAAGAACTCCTTGCTTCTCGCATATTTTTTGGACCCGCTTTGTTAATTAATTGTATGTCTTGAACCGTCTCCCTTATTCCTTTGTTTGAATCATATTTCATTTAGCTTACCAGTAAACTGTCCCATGTTAAGCTTCTGAGTGAGTTTAACAAGGGTACTTTCAGAGGAACAGGTATAACTGATCAGAATTGAGCTTGATAAAACTAGCTATCCCTTCATGCATTGAATGAGACAGAAGATAAATACACTGGGCCCAATTCACAGGCACTGCATCCATCTGCATGTTGCATTCAGCCCTTTTAAAGCCATTATTAGTGATTTTTTTTCTTTTGTTACTAAATTACTTCTAATACCTTAAGAAGTGCTTCTTTCTAGTTTAGCTATTTTTAAAATTAACAGGTATTAAATAGTGATGGATGTGCTAAAGGTCCCAAAATGATGTTATATTCACCATACAGACTATAGTGATTAGAATGTTATTGAAAATAAAACTTACCACAGTGTACCATATCTCTTCAGTTTTCATATGTAGTAGTCCTCTTGCTGGTTGCCAATGCCACAAATGGTTTTTATTTTGTATATTGTCCCAAAGTATCTTTTTGGAATTGTTATAAAAAAAACCCCTCAACTTTTATTTATTTACTCATTTATTTTATATTTTCACCCAAATGAAAAACAGAAGTGCAGTATCCCCTAAAAATGAAGTATGATACCTTCACATAGAATTTAGATGACATCTTATCAAACACTAACTCACTCCCTTCCTTGAGCCCAAAATCAAATTCAGAATGAAGGTGCTGGATTTGGAAATCCCTCAGATCCCGTCAGTTTGATTTCTTCTAGTTAAGTACCTTTAAAAATATGATTCAGAAACCCCTCTGAAATTCTTCACTCATATGGCTAGGGACAAAATTGCTTTGATTTACCCACTAGCTGTCAGTGTTCAGGTATTTGACTGCCTTTATGGATGCCCAAGAGAGCAGAAGAGGAAGAAGGAACCCTTTGAACAATCTCATTCAGAGACACAAACAAAATAAAACAAATCAGATGAGCAGAATCCAGATATGGACATTTCTCTGTAAAAAAGCTTCAAGCTGGGCTCTCAGGACGGCAAGCCATTTCACTGATGGCAGTAACATTTCTTGTGTTTTGTTGGGGTTACTGACAGCCAAATTTGGCTTAAGATGGTTAGTTTAGATTAAGTACATTTCCATTAGTAAATGTTATGGCATGTATGATCAGAAACACCCTTTAAAACTGCACCACAATTTACTAGACAGTCACTCATACCCATGGAAGGCAAACTGTATATATAGGCATTTGATTATGTAAACAAACCGTCTTTTGAAGGAACAGAAGAAAGAGAGGGACTAACACACTGATCCTCAAAAGTGTTTAGAGTACCCTATGTCTGCAGTGAGCCCTGGTAGGGATGCCCCTGAGCATGCCTTGCCCACCTACTCCAGCTTTCATTTACCAAACCTGGAGATAAATCTGGGAAAACACCAGGGGGATTCCCCTTTAGTCACTCTCAAGGTCTCTGCTTGAGAGTGGCTGCTGGGTATTGACACACCTTTGCAAACCTAGCTCCTGTTTCAGCTCCTAAATAGGAGTCTCACTGCTTCTTGTTTTGATGTTCTCTTTGATATTGCTGTTAGTACCAGGAGAGTATGAATGTTGTGTTTATTCTGAGATCTAAAAAAGGAGACAAAATACTTATAGGATTATCACCACTCACAGCAAGCAAACAGAGTAGGAGTAGAAGTGATTAGGGCCGTAGCTTGAGGACTTGAGAGACTGGCTTCTAGCCCTGCTTTGCCTTAGGATTTTCTGTATAAACTTGAGCAAGTCTGGTAACTTCTCAGGGCTAGATTCACAAAGGGACACATAGAACATTTCAAAATACAGGGAGTTAATTTGGTGGGGTCTAGGCACAAACAGAAGGTTGAAGAACTGCAGAAGGAGCTGGCCAGATTGCTGCCTACTGCAGGGTCTCCTTGGGAGGAGAGACAGAAGCTACTAAAGCAGATTGAGGCACTTAGAAACAAACGTGAAGTCAGCCATAGCTCCACAACACTGGACAGAGACATCAGGCCCTCTTAAAAGAGATAGAAGAGCAGCCAAGCAGTGGGGAGGACCAAAACTTGAGAGAAGAACCTCAATGAGACCACATCCATGGGGGGAGGGTTGCAGAAATCCAAAGAGACTGTGTGAATGGCTTCCCACACCAGAGTCTGGCTAAATGAATAGCAACAGAGAGGTAGGAATGACAGAGCAGTCCTTCCTCAGTAATAGCCTTCACAAGAAGGATGACCTGAAGAAGAGGGGGCAATGGTCAAGTCCACCACAGCCAATGGAAAAACACGAAAGAGTGTTCCCTGAGTGGGAATTGTGGGGATGAGAGATGGGGAAAGAAACCCCCAGGGGAAATGCCAAGTCCATGCACCAGAAGCCAGAAAGAGTCCAAGCCTGTCTAGCAGCAAGGATCCAGAAGAAAAGAAAAAGAGGAGCCCACCAGAATGCAGGAAATTCAACTCCAGCGAGACCAGAAAAGGAACTGATACCAAAGACTGCAGAAGGAGCACCAACCAGTGACCAGAGTCAGAGGTGAGAACAGAGAAGTACCTGAGCATGACTGAGAGGAAGTTGAGCCCTGGTGATGGCCCTCCTCAGATGTTGCCCAGACAGGGACTGAAGCCATAGGGGAAGATGGTGACCTGTAACAGTCATGAAGAAAGATGAATATCCTGCCCCAGGGTAAGACAAACCAGAGGGCAGACAGACGTGGGTCTGCTGTGTTTGTGAATAACCTGGTTTTCAAGATGGACTGGAAAAGATTGAAACAGATGTTCCAACAGACAAGAACTGTAAATTATGCTGACATATCAAAGAACAAAAAGAGGAAAAGTTGAGGCATGGAAACTTCTAACATGTCAGTGAAGCCACTCAAGTATTGGCAACGTTTGCTGGACAAGTTTTATGTTGCATACCCCTGCAGGTAAAAATAGACAGCATGACTGCTCCTCATAGAGACTGCCAAGTAGAGCCACAGTTGCCCTAGGACCTGTGGGATTTGAGGTTGGAACAGGGGTAGGCAACCCCCAGCATGGGTGCCAGAGTGTGGCACACAAAGGCAAGTTCCTTGGTACATGCAACTTGAGGCAGACAGTGGGGAAGTGGCTGGGGCTGCACTACCACAACAAAGATTGGGCCCCTGGCTGCTCCCCAACCACATGCCATTGGCACCCTAGTGTCTTACAAGTTGAGGTTGTTGGTGTTTTTGGCACCCTGTCCAAAAATGCTGTCAACCTTGGGTTAGGATATAGACCCAATAGGAAACGCCCTGCAGTTCTAGATGGAAGGAGGGATTCAAGAACAGGGGATAAGCTATGGGGATACTTGAAAGACTGTTTGTTATACTGGGTACAGGTGGGAGGCTATCGCAAAGATAAGCAGTAGGAAAGAGATCCAGGTAAAATAAATCTTGCCTATTTTTGAGCTAGCTTCAGGAAATAAGCAGCCAGAGAGCAGTAAAATCTTAAAAGGGCACTGTTAAGGCAACCAGTATAGTAGTTGTGAGCTGCCCTGAAAACTAGCCAGAGGCCCTACTTGGAAACTCCTGCATATGGCTAGGAGGAGCCACCTGACTGGAAATGGTGGGACTTAGGAGGTAAAATCCCAGGGCCTGAGCCAGAGCATGCAGTCTGGTCCTGCAGGCAGCAGGGAGAGGAGCTTGAACAGGAAGGCCATGGGAGAGCGAATGCCTGAACTGCAAGTAACAGATTTATAGCTTGCAAGGAAGTTGGACCCAGAGCTGGGGGTCTTTTGTCTATTTTAGTCATAGGCAGCAGGGTTATGTTTTAACTATTGCTGGAGGACAGGATATGAGTAATAGAAGAGGAGGTTATGTGGCACCTGAGGAGTGCACTGGCATTTACCCCATGAATAGCCTAAGGTGGTGATGTCCTTCACGGGCAAAGACGAGCATATCCAGCAAAGGGGGGAGCAGAAGAAAGAAAAGAAGTAGGAAAGAAAAAGGGAGGGAGAAAAGAGAAAGAAAAAAGAGGGGGAGGAAGCTAGGTTATATGGGTACGTAGGTGACTTACAAGTCTGACCTTTGCCTTAGTCTGTTGCAGCAGGGGCAGGAGAACGGTGAGGACTGGATTCTAATCTACTCTTGAAGACACCCAAGGTAGGAGCAAGAACAACTTCCCTAGGAAGCTGGTTCCAAATCCTAGTCACCCTAACTGTGAAGTAGTGCCTCTTAATGTCCAACCTAAACCTGCTCTCCAGTAACTTGTGACCATTGGTCCTAGTTACCCCTGGTGGTTCCCGGGAAAAGAGCCTGCCCTATTCCCTGCTGATCACCCCTCAGCAGCTTATATGCAGCCACCAGGTCCCCCCTCAGCCTCCGAGGCAGCCATATGCATTGCTGTTTGAAGGCCAGTGGTCCATTCTGGATTGATGACATCCAGCATGGACAGTCATAAGGGGGTACACTGAGGTTAAACTATGGAGGAGTACAATAGGAACAGCCTCACCCTGGTCAAGGGATGCTGGGGGCACTGAATAAAGCTGAGAGCAGCTTTGCCTCAGCAAGGAACGGCAGGGGACTGAGATTGAAACAAGAACAGCTAGAGCCAGGACAGTCTACAACTGTGGGCTAAAGCCAGAAAGGCTAATGCAGAAGCCCATTGCCAGGGGCCCCAGAGCTACAGAGAGCAGGATTGTACAGGTAGAACCAGCAGAGGTGATAGCTGTGGCCTGAAGTCAAAAGCTAAGGCCAAAGCACTTCCCACAATAGCACTTCCCTACCAAAAGCTAAATCCATTGAACCTGGCAAGGAACTCAGATACTATGGTACAGCTAAGATGGGCATCTGCAGTAGTGTGAGATCAGAAAGCAGGTTCAGAATGTCTAAATGACATTCCCAGGGATATGCATGAGCACCATAGCACACTGCATGTAGTTCAGCTGGAAGCAGGCAGAGGGGGTTTACAATCTGCTTTGATGGATTGGGCCCATTTATAATGATAATTGACTGGCCCTATGGGAGTTGAAATTTCGCAGGGAGAGACAGGAGGGCTGCAGGGCTGTATGTGGAAGCCTGAGCTGGAGTACTGTCCCTGAGTCAGAGAGAAGAGGAATCTGAGCACAGCTGAAAGAGTGAGCGATCAGGTCAGTAGGCTCTTGGATGAGCCCCAAGCACCGCGCCAAAGTACCTGGGTCTTGGAGAAAACCACAAGTGAAACTAAGAGACTGAGTTTGCTGGAGGAAATGAGAGAGAAAGGGAAGAGTCTGCATTAGTGACTGCAGCACCAAGCTCAAGTACTCTCTCGGGGTCTGAGAAAAGACCCACAGTGGGATTTTTCTGTATGTCTGTTGTGGATTGGTTTACATTGATTCCTGGGGCTCCCCCCAGGGAAACAAAAACTGAGTGAGCAATCTGCAACCGTTACAAGCCTACACAGTTGTCTGGTGACAATGAAACTGTTTTATCATGGTGAAAAGCTTTACCATGTTTGTAATGGTGGCAAGATGCAATTATTCCAATAAAGAATAGGGGGAAATAGGCTGGGACTTTTCAAATCCTCATGGTTGCAACTGAGCCAAGCTTAATTGAATACATTTGAAACATGGGAGCATTTAAAAACACATTGGCCTAAGTGGGCCAAATCCCAAAGACCTCACTTAAGAAACTCGGAAAATCAAATGGCAGCTTTACTTGAGTATGGATTGAAGAAATGTACCTCCTTAGGACTGACTCTGAAAATCCCATGATAACAAGTAGAATAGTCTTCGGCTTGGGAAGAGAATATTTTGATAGACTGTCAAAATTGTGTAAAGGAACTTTGATTAGCATATGTAATGTTCAGTGAACTTATCTTGTGCAGGAAGTGGGGAATAGTCAAGAGCTGGAGAAATAAAATTGGAATTTTTCCTGGTTATATGTGCATAGAAGTGAAAGGGCCACAGAGGCTAAAGACCAGAGTAAACAGGAGGCTTTTTAGAGCATTAAAATGCAAACAATGTGGTAATAAGGTAGATCGGGAAATGTATAAAGATAATCAAAGGAGACTCTGAAGAATAATTAGAGGACCAATAAGAAACAGTAAAGAATGTGAAACCTCAGAGAATTTCTCCACAAAACTATAAAACTGATCTAGAGTGTAAAAGAAGGGAAGCAGAGTACACCTGATTTTTTAAGATATAGGAACTGTGCTAAGGAGGATAAAATATTTTTTAAAATACACACACACCCTCCCCCCCAGATTAGATTTCCTGGAAAGAAGCTGGAAAAAGATGAAAAGAAATTGAAACAGGTTCATGGCTGAGAGGACATGAGAACCAAATCACCTTCCTCCACAACTGTTAAGGGAAATAAGGATAGCTGTTAGCAAATTATTAACTGATATCATCTTCTTACATCAAAGACCAAAACAGGAGATTTAATAATGTTAGGCACAACCGGATCGTGAGATTACCTTGGAATCCTATACTAGTTTTGGGGGAAGCATTTATGCCTTTAAAGCCGTGGTTTTCAAACTTCTTGAGCTGAGCCCCGCTTTGAGTTATAATTGTGTTCATGCCCCCCAGCAAAGCAGACAAAAACAGGCATGCAAAATATGCTTTCATAAACTTAACAGAGACTAACACAACTTAAATTGCCTAATTAAAGTATCTGAAGCTGTAAGTTTCAAATTCACACATATTGTACTTCCAATTAATGTCAAGGGTATACCTGTTTCTCTGCACACAGTATGTCAATTTGTGGAGAGATTTTTGAAACTGACCCTGAGGTTGTTCTCCACTTCCAGTCTCAAACAGTACTTTGTCTTTAGCACAGCCAAAGCAGATAATTTAAGCTCACACAAACATGACAAACCCAACAGTAAAAGAGCTTTGATTGCACATGTTAACAATGTAGAATAATGCTTTGACAAAGTTTTTGGCAATAATTTGCACTGCCCAAATGTTTGGTGTAATTTTATTTGTGTTGTAAGAGTAGATATGATAGATGCACTAAACCAGAAGGTGGGAAAGGTAGTTGTTACTATGTAAATGATCACTTAGCTGAATTTAAATACATTGTAACACCTGTGAAATCAGTGGCAAAAGGTTCACTCATACTATTTCAAAGTGTGCTGTTGTTAAATAACATGTTCTTGCTTAATAATAATAATAATAATAATAATAATAATAATAATAATAAAAGTAAAACATTCCTGGTGCGTGGCACCCCCCCCCCAATGTTCCTTCACACCTCCCCAGGATGACAAACCCCACATTTTGAAATCTGCTTCTTTAAATAATTTAATGAAGGAACATCTTCTTGTTTAAGTTTAAAGATTAAATTGTGCCATTTGGGAATAGGTTTGAAAATAAGGAGCAGTATAGAGCCATACCACTCCAAAGGGTGCTCAAGCAGGGTTGTACGTCACAGGTACAAGTCCTTCCTGTATGTTTTCAATGCAAAGAGAGCTATTTATAGTCCACACAGGTAAAAAGGGGACAGGGAGAGAGTGAGGTAGGTAAGTATGCTTAGTTCAATCTGTGTGAAAAAATTATATTATTGGTCTTTGTAGGTAGCATTCAAGGAAAGAGCTAGTTAACAATTTACCCACGGCAGAGCCATGTGGTTGCAAAAGGACTTGCAGAAAGATCTCAGGGTTTATGCAGGGTGTTCAAAATATAAGTGACATACTGTCCATTATAGAAAAAAATATTTATGCTCAGAGACCCCCAATTAAGACCCCCTCAACACAGTTTCTCACCTTCTAATTTGGCAGCTTATACAGCTCATTGCCGTATTAAAAGCCTGAAAGCCTCCCTGCATAGATAGTTGGAGAATCTAGTGAATTCGCTTCCTCTCCATGAACCAGTATAGTAGTTTATACCAGGAGCTGAGGATCTCTCATGAAGCTGCACTTAACTAAATGGAGCTGTACCCTTTGACTACTCCATGCCTAAAAATCATCATATGTTAACAGATTAAAATACTTAGCTAGAAGGTATTGCCTAGACTTCATTTGGTATTATGGACAAAGGGGGAATGTTGGAGCATGACTGGATGAAATTGCTTAATGTTGTGATGAATATGTTCAGAAATGATATCGAGCTGAAACAAAACATTTTCATGTTATTATTTATTTATATATTTATTGCAAGTGAAGGTTTTTAACTTTGATGTCTTTAATAAACTACATGCAAATGTGCTTTCAATTTCACAATGAAAAAAGTCAGAATATATCCAGGGTTGTTTTTGCTTGGAGGGGAGGGGGCATTCCCCATATTTTTGGGAGCTGAAATTATTTGCTAGATTTGGCACAAAGTTTGGACATAATTTTGTTCAAGTTGGCTATTCTAAAATATTTTTCCCAGCTACCAGAAGTTTGCTTGAGAGGGCAAGTGTCATCATCAAAGAGTCTATAGCATCTTTAATAGTAATTCTCATTTTGCTGTCAATCTCAAAAGAGACATCAAAGACTGAATGGACTAAGGGATGGAGCTACTCTTTTTTTTCTTCATGATGCTTCTTAGTCCCAGGAAGTGGGAGCAGTTTGCTGCCATTAGCTGCTCCTGCTTCCCTGCACACATATACACCTGCCTGGGAGCATTTACTCACGAATAGTTTACTTTTGCTTTTGAGTAAACTGCTCCTGCATCTAATGCATGTGTAGATGCACCTGTGGGTACTTTTTCAGAATGGCTGCAGCCAGTAGTGGCTCAATCCCTATGCTCTTCTAGCTTTCCCCTTCCTTTATTTGGCGGTGACTAATTTACATTACTTTTGTTTGGGGCCTCTTTTTGGATTCTTCCATACAGGGATCAAGTAGGCTAGTGCCTTTATGTCACTTGAAATACTAGAAAAAAGGAGTATTTGTAGTCTGAATAAGCAAAGGTAAGTTGTGATGGCTTGGAAAAAATTCAAAGTTAAATTACCTTAGTTTATAGTACATTGATTGAAGTACAATAAAGAATGCTCTCTTCTGAGACAGCTTATTTGTTTTATTAATGCTTCTACTTCAATACCCCAGTAATATGTATTAGAGTTTTCTTATTAGTTATTGTTTTGGCTACCTTGCCACTTTTTTAGTAGCTAATGGAATTAATCACTGTTCTTTTGAGACATGCACTTATCTGATTGTAAAGCAGTACTGCTTTATTTAAAACTAAGTGCTAATTTACTTAGAATTATTTATTGTTAGCACAAATCTAAGCCTTTCTGAAAGTCAGAGAATAATGAAGTCTCCCTCATTCAGGCAACTGATGTTGAAAGAGAGCCTATGACATGAGGCTTGGCAGTGTTCAGCAGCATTACAGCACTTGTGATTGCTGTAATTTGAGCCATTTTGGGTATGTCATGAACTTCCAGTCTTAAACCAAGCTACTCATGTTGCTATTATGATATTTAAATGCCCAACTTATAATTGAGTTTGATTTAATTTAAGCTTTATTTTTTTTAATGAGGTGAGGAATAGTAGTCTTGGTTTGAAACAGAATTAACCGTTACCGCAGATAAATGAGACTTGGATATTTACTAGGCCTGTGTGAAGTGGCTAGTATTCACTTTGGATTCATATTCAGCCAATTCAAGGAACAGTGATTTGATTCAGTGATTTAAATCACTGTCCCGAATCTGATTCAGAGATTCTGTAGCAACCAAATCTCCGAATCACACAGGCTAATCCTCCACCCGCTGTCCCAGCCCCAGCCCCAGCAATGGCTGCTCCACTTACCCCAGCTCCAGGCATTTTGAAAAAAAAAGTCCCTGCTCACCAGGTGCTGCTGGGTGGGGGGTGATCCCTGCTGCCCCCCACCATCCCATGCTGCATGGGAGCTCTGCATGAGCCCCCCGACCCTCCCTCCCCACTGCCTCAGGCCCCCATAACTGCCCCACCTGCCCCAGCTCTGGCCCTTTAAGAAAAAAAAACAAAGCCAGAAAAGCCCTGAACTCACTGGTTCCTGCCTGGCAAGGAGTGATCTCCGCTGCCCCCTACTGCCCTATGCCATGTGGGGGGCTCTGCATGAGCCCTTTGAAGCCAGGAGCTTCAGCGGGTGGGGCAGCCATTGGGGGGTACAGGGAGGGTCAGGGTGCTCATTGGGCAGTGGAGATTTCCCCTCCATTGGGCAGCATCTGGTGAGTAGGGACTTTTTTTTAAAGCACTGGGAGCTGGGGCAGGCAGAGCTGCCATGTGGGAGCTGGGAGAGTGGGTTCATGACAGAGCCCTCCCTAGGCAGTGGGGATCACCCCCCAACCAGCAGCACTGGGTGAATAGGAGCTTTTTTTAAAAGGGCTGGGAGCTGGGGCCAGGCAGAGCAGCCATGGGGGGGCTGGGGCCTGGCAGGGGTCCCCCCAGGTCCCCTCCCCACTCCTTCAGCCTCCCCCCCCACCTACTTACCAGCTCCAAGTCTGGCTCCACCTCCCTGCTCCAGTGGGCAGGGACTGCCCAAATCATTAAATCTCTCCAAATCTTTTCCGAATAAATTCGGAGAACTTCAAATCAATTTGGACCTTTTTATTGGTCCCCTCATTTGATTCAGATTTGGAGATTTGGTCACTGACTTGGGCTGAATCTCCTCCGAATTGAGTCACCACCTGAAGCTTCGCACAGCCTTAGTATTTACCATTTACTGGTATTACCTTTGTGTCTCTTTTAGCCTTTCTCTATTTTAAATGTGTCATGATAAAGGGGTAGGAGTCTCTAATACAGTCTTCCATACC